>CAJQZJ010032236.1:5131879-5147341 GCA_907164525.1 Lophiomys imhausi
TCTCTCTCTCTCTCTCTCTCTCTCTCTCTCTCTCTCTCTCTCTCTCTGTGTGTGTGTGTGTGTGTGTGTGTGTGTGTGTGTGTGTGTGTGTGTAAGCAGGATCTTGTGCAGCTCAGTGTAGCCTTGAACTCACTATGTAGCTAAGGTTGGCTTTGAATTCCTGACTTTCCTGCCCCTACCTCCCAAATGCTGGGAATACAGGTTTGCAACACTATTCCTGACTAGGATATCCTATTTTTTGTATGTAGTCTTTAAAGGTTTCTAGACATGCCAAAACAGAAACAGCAGATAGATGTAAGGTAGTTGGTATTATATTACTATTGTCTATAATTATGGTTAACTAAAAATTATTCTGTATAATTATGAATTATGAGCACAGGTGAGCGTAATACATAACCTGTCAAACATTTAACTAGAAAACTCTAAGAATTATCTAGCTAATATCAAAGGCACAAGTATATGTCTCTATCAAGTATCATGAACATTGCTTGTATGCCATGTGATTTTACTGGAAGGCTACAAAAAACAAGCATGAGGCAAAATGGTGTTTATATAGTTCATCTATCTGTTGAAGAGATTCAACAAGTCCATTCCCTCCCTCCCTTCCTCCCTTCCCCCCAGCCCCATTGTTCAAATCAAACCAATGGTCTCGGTCTCTTACACACTAGACAAGCGCTCTACCCAACTGAACTGCATGTGCCTTCTCCCTGTCTTTCCATTAAAGTAAATACTGTGGGGTTGTAGAGATGGCTTAGTGAATGAGAGTGTTTACTCTGCGAGCATGAGAACCTGAGTTCGGGTCCCAGAACACAGGTAAAAAGCCAAGCTGCAATCCCAGGGATGTGGGGCAGAGGCAGGAAGATCGCTGGGGCCTCATGGCCAACCGCCTAGCGGCAGGCTCAGTTAGAGAGCTTGTTCTGAAAGAGGAACATAAAGGCTGATAAAGAACCTTCTCTTGGTGGTTATCAGTTTCACAATGATTCTAGTATAGTGGCCTTCACAAGCTGCCATTAAAGGGCCTTTAATCCCAGCACTTGGGAGGCAGAGGCAGGCGGATCTCTGTGAGTTCAAGGCCAGCCTGGTCTACAAAGCGAGTCCAGGACAGCCAAGGATATACAGAGAAACCCTGTCTCAAAAAAACCAAAAAAAAAGAAAAAAAAAGAAAGAAAGAAAGAAATAAACAACATGAATATGAAATAAATAAATAAATAAAATGAAAAAATAATTATGAAATAAAGAAATAAACATTTATTTCTAACAATTCTGGAATCTAAGAAGTCCAAGATCAGGTGCAACTTGGGAAGGTTCTGAGGAGGGCCCCCTTTTCTGTCTTGGAAGGATGAATGCCTTCCTGGTACATCTTCTCAAGATGGAGACCCAGAGTCTGTGAGCTATTTGGCACTAAATCTGATGTCATCTAAAACTCCTCCAAAAGGCCCACTTCCTAAAGACCATCACACAGGGGTTATATCTAGAATGTATGAATGCAGGAGGCTGTAGGTGTCCAGCAAATATTCACTGCATAACAGTTGAGAAAGGAGGCCAACTTAAAAATGAGAACCATGTATACATGTTGGCTTGGCAGGAGGGGGAAAAAAAGCTGACCTCTATCTTTTAAAACACTTAACATAAATTTCAGTGTAGAATAGTTACATGCTGGCTGTTGTTTCCAGAGGTGAATTTAACAGGAAATTCATGTATAAAAATGTCTCCCATGCCTTCAAGGAGAACTGGTACACGCACAAGCAGTCTGTGTAGAAGTAGCTGAGTGGTAATAGCTGGTCACAACTACTGACCTTTCTAAGACAAAGTGATAAAGAGAAATAGAGCTCTGTGAATCCAAGGAGACTGGGAAAAAGAAGGAGTCCAGTTTTTTATTTGTTTATTTGTTTGTTTGTCTTTCAAAACAGGGTTTCTCTCTGTAGTTCTGGCTGTCCTGGAACTCCCTCTGTAAACCAGGCTTGCCTGGAACTCAAATATCTCCCTGCTTCTGTCTCCTGAGTGCTAGGATTAAAGATGTGTGCTACCATGCCCTCTGAGTTCTATCTTACTGGAAATGGTGACTCCTCATCTTTCTGAGTCTTTGATTTCTCACTGTTGACTCTAGAAGTGGTGTGAGCCACCTATTACGGAACCTAAATTATTTGGCTCTCTTCCAGGATTTCCATGTAACTGAAGGTACCCCAAGATGTTGTATCATGAAGGCTGAGAAACTCTCATTTAGTCAGATCCTGAAAAAGTATATTATTTGAGCAATTCTTGAATCATTTTCAGCACAGTAAATAATATTCCTATGGCTGAAATATTACAGTTATTCCAAGTTCCTGGCACATATTTCCAGTGACAGAGCAATAAAGAAGTGTCCAAAGTTCTGCAAGACAGCAGTCCAAGAAAAGTATCCCATGTACTGATCAGTCTCTGGAAACCTAGGAAAGAGAGATCTACCTGGAGGATATGCGAAGAGTGGGATATGCAAAGAGTGTTCATATTTGTTTAAGCCAAAAAAGTAAGGAACAACTCATTTGCCTGTGTTTGGGGATAAGAAGTGAACACACTAAGTCATAGTCTACCGTTAGATAGTACTCCATCGTCCCACTATTTTACCTTCCTCCTACTTCTAACCCACGACTTTCTTCTATTTGTCAACTTTGGAGCTAGAGTGAAGTTTACCTGCCTTGCATGTAACTGGACATAGCTTTGGACTTTAAGTGCTCAGTGTCAACTGGCATTCCCAGGAAGATGTACCTGTATGTACATATGTTTGAATGGCTCTTATCCTTCTAGAACAATGAACCAAGGACATCTATAAGGAATAAGCTCACATGACAATATTACCATTCAGCTATGTTTTCAAGGAAACCTGAAATGCTATATATATATTTATATTTTCTGAAAATAGACTAGAGCAAATGGAATTCTTAGTAGGTCCAGTCCAAAGAAGAAGAGGAAACGGATCTCTTTTTTAGAGGCACCAATGAAGGCAGCTTTGCATGTCACTCACAAGTACTAAGTGGAAAGCAACTGAAATAAGAGCAGATTTACCTAGGAGTTCCTAAATTCAATACAAGGATGGAAAAGAGAAAAATAAAGAGAGATAGCAGAAATAACATTTAAATGCCCACTATTCGCTATGTCTTTTATAGACACGCTATCTTCTATTCCAGTAGTACTTAACTTTTTTAGGTTCAATTCATGAAAAAAAGAAAAAAACAGTTCTCTCAACACCAAAGTTCCCATGGGGAAAAGCTGTTCATCTATGCATATATAAATATATATTTTATTTATATAGTAGGAGAGAGAGATGCATATTCTAAAACCCAGAGTCACTTTTTCTGCCTTTCCCATTAACATACATTTTAAATGATGCAATATTGGAATTTGACTCTGCATAGTAAATGTTTGGTTAGTGATTGTTAAATGAATCTTGGAAGTATGTGGAATATAGGATTTTATTTTGTAAATGTGCATTTAACAACACATCTAGACAAAGGTACACAGACATCTACAGCTGAAAATGCCCTCATGACAAAAAGTGGAAGATAACTATTACAACAAAATGGACTAGAATGATGACAATCTAAGAAAGTATGAAGGGAAATTCCAAACATTAATTTTTTTCCAAATATAGTCTTTTAATATCTTGGTTTCCATGGATATTCCCAAGTGTCTAGGAAATATAATTTATTATGACTTTGAAACTTTGACTTTCTCATCTCCACAACATCCACACATAAATTGTAATTTTTTTCACGTTCTTACAAATGCCACAACAGAGAATTTAGACCTGTTTGCTAGTCTCCATTATGCTTGCCAAACCTCAGTGGAAAGCAGTATTGATGGTACTATTCATTCATCGTTTAAAAAGTAACCCTAAAGGGCAAGTACCATTTAAGTGGAGAGGAGGTAGAGGTGATTCGCACAGTAGCCCACTCACATTCTACTCGTCATTGCACAGAGAAATCACAAGTACAGTAATTCTTTCATCCTTCTTATGTCCTGCAGCTTTTTTTGAAAACCGATTCAGTGCCCTGCAAACGGGGTGGGGAGAGGGGGCTGCATTTTGATCAGTTTATTTATTTATTTATTTTTTAATCTTCTCTGAACAGGGGAAGAGATCTATTGTGTGTGGTTTGAGGTTTTTGTTTTTTCCTGTCTTTGTTATGCACTTAAAACACAGGTAGAGAAGTCGAGTAGGTTTAGTTTTCCTCGGAGATTGTAAAATCATCTGAAGGTAATGTAAAGTTTAACTTCACACGCTTTTTTTTTTTTTTTTTTAAAGCCCGGCCGATGTTCCTAAGAACCAAGCCAAAACTAACACGAAAAATAAAGCCCTTTCAAAAAATAATTATCTCATATAGAAAATAGCGCAGAGACACATCTTTGACTGACAAACATTCCTTCATCAGTAACAAATTCCCACGGAATCGTTGCTCCTATTTGTAAACAAGAGCTAGACGGCGGCGATGCTCCCCGGCACCAAAAGGTAGGCGGTGGTGCGCGGAGCCCGAAGCCTTGGGCAGAAGGCTGTCTGGACAGGTCTTCCGTCACAACCCCGTACCAGTACCGTCCTCCTGCCAAGAGAAGCCCCGTCCCACCTCTCCTGCTTGCAGCCTCCAGGCAGGAGGCGACAGTTCTCACTTAACTTAAACCTCCTTCAATTCCCCGCACACGGCCAGGCACCCGCATCCCACGGCGGTTCCGTGTCCCGCCCGCTGGCGGCCCCGCGGGTTGGCTTACCGAGCAGCGAGCCAATGAAGATGACGACCTGCACGGTGGTGGTAAACTGGCGGTACAGGTGCGCCTCGCTCAGCTCCCCGAACGCGCTGCCGTTGGCGCCAGCCTGGGCACCCGACGTGTTGCGCGGGTGGCTGGTGTTCGGCGACACCCAGCTGCTGTTGTGCCCCATAGCGAAGCTGGGGATCGGCGCTCGCCCGCCTTGGCCTCTGAGCCCAGCGCACAGCCGCTCCCGCCCCGGGGCACGGAGGGACCGACGCGCGGGAGCCAGGCAGCGTCCTGCAGAGCCGGCCGGCCGGCTGGCCCCTCACGTCTGCTCATCGCCCAGCCAGCCATCCGCGAGGAGGGGCGGGAGGGAGGCGCGGCCGCGCCCCATGCCTGCACCCCCCTGGACCCGTCAGCAGCCACGCGGAGGCGGCACGGTCACAGCGCATCGCTGGGCCCTCCTCCAGGGGGCGGGGGGCACCGCGGCCAAGCCCGCTCCGCAGAGACCTCGGCGGCTGCGGAGGACCCGCGCACGCTTGGGTCCCCAATCCCTACAGGGAAGGCAGCATTTGGCTGAAGCTGTATTCCAATGCGAACCCCACGAAATGCCCCAACCTAGTGATCGGAGCTGGGAGGGTGGGGGCTAGACTCCGTGGGCAGCCAAGGCTTGGGCAGGAGGCCCGGGGGTGCACTTGGCTGTGCGCCAGGACGCCGGGACGGTCAGCCGGGGTGCAGCCCTGGCTCCTCGGCCGCGATCCCCCGCCTCCCCAAGGCTGCCTGGATCCCCGGCGCTGGCTCTGCAGTCCCCTCTGCCTACTCACGCCGCCCCCACCCTTGGCCTCACACCCCCCGGTCGGCTCGTGGCTTAGACAGATGGCCGTGACCTCGCCGGGACCAGGGAGGACGCCCCTAGCGGGGCAGTGGCGCCGGCCGCTTGGCCGCCTGGCACCCGGCGCGTGCCCGGGGCAGTCGGGGCCGCGCGGCAGGCAAGACGCGGTCACGTGACGCACGACCCGCGCCCCCCCCTTCCCGCTGCCAAAGGGGACGGCGCCATTTTGCCCCGGGTGGAGCGTGACTTCGTCGTGGGGAGCGTGGGAGGCGCGCGGTCTCAGGGTCTGGCTGCTGTAGGATGCGCTCCCAGCCGGGCTGCCTTTGCTGACGTGGTCACTGCCCCAGCAGCGTCAGAGGAGCTGCCTACAGACTCTTAACCACTGGCCACTGCCACCTGGGCTGGGAGCCCGGCCTCCGAGGCCTTAAGTCAAGCCAAAGCCTGTAAGAAAGGTGGAATGAAGGAAGCCACTGATGGTTTCCTAGGCCCTTTCATTGGACCTCACTCCACAAGGGACCCTGCTAATGAATTCAGCAATGAAGAGTTGGAAAGCATTGGGGGGAAGTTGGGATAAACCAGGCAAACAAGAGGAAAGTAAGAAGAGTGAAATGGAAAAAAAGGAAAGACTTCTAGAGAGAGATCTAGAGAAGTAAAATGAAGAAATGAGCCCGGCGGCGTGATGATGCCTGCCTGTAATCCCAGAGCTTTAGAGGTAGAGGCAGGGGGATCAGAAATTTATTACATAGTAAAATTGTCAGCCTTGAATATGTGAGGCCTTTCGCAGTAAAAAAAAAAAAAAAAAAAAAAATCAGCTAAGATCGCCTTGATCCCCAAATCTGAGGAACAAATGTATGAAAATACAGAACCAAGGACAAGGTAGCAACAGCCTTACATTATTATGTCTTAGATGAATTTTCCACTGGCTACAATGAGTCAAGGGTGCAATTCATGTGTGATATAAGAGATTGGACATTATTGAAATATGTTATTTATACTTTCTGGTTACTGCACAAATTCAGTGGCTTGAACAACCTATCTTGCCAGTAACTCAGTCAGGGGACTCTAGCTGGAGGCCATTCGTGACTGGCAGGAGATGCTGGCTGTAACTTAGGACTCAGCTGCAACTGTCCTCTGAATTATCTACATGTGGCCTTCACACGTAGCTGCTCAGCTTCCTCACAGGCAACTCTGTTCTTCAAGTGAGTGATGGCAAGAGGACAAGGCAGAAGCTACACTGATTCTTACGACCCATTTCAGAATCTATGATATCCTGTCCACTGTACTGGGTTGGCTGAAGCAGTCACAAAACCACATTTAAGCAGGCTACCCTCTGAAGTGTCAGTCACTAGTAAGAAGAACATGTAGAATATAGAACTGGATATTGCAGTCATTGAATGAAAATGTTATAATAGTTTCCTATTGAAATTTTTTTTTCAAAACTTTGGATATTTTTCCAGAATTGGGCCTGAACAGGTCAAAAACCACATGAATTACTTTGAGGGGTTGTCTTGATTTTTTTGGCGACTATTACAAAATGTCCTATACCAAGCAGCTTATAAACAACAAAATTTTGTTTCTGGTCATTCTAGACTGAGGGGTCCAAAATAGTACCAAAGCTTGTATAGATGAGAACTCATTCTCTTTTATCTCTTCATTTGTGTTCAGAAGAAATCTCAGATTTTAATATTCTTAAACATTTATTTAAAAGCAGGAAGGGTCCTGGGTAGGGGGAAAAGAAATGGAATAGGATTTAGGATACTTGCAAAGAACAAAGCTGTGGGTAAGTAAGATGAATCATATGGGTCATATTATCCTTCTCCCCAGCCCTCACATCACATCCCCATGCACTCTTATGTGGCTTTTACTGAAGAGAGAGAGCTGAAGAGATAGAAGTATTTCCTCAGCCTGCTAAAAAAAAAGAATTCCTTGCTGGGCCGCGGTGGCGCACGCCTTTAATCCCAGCACTTGGGAGGCAGAGGCAGGTGGATCTTTGCGAGTTCGAGGCCAGCCTGGTCTACAAAGCAAGTCCAGGACAGCCAGAGCTGTTAAACAGAGAAACCCTGTCTCAAAAAACCAAAAAAAAAAAAAAAAAAGAATTCCTGTGGTACCTGACTTCGCATCTCCAGCAGGCAGTTCTGTGTCTCTATGTGGCTACTCCTAAGCCTGAATGAAAGGCATGGTCAGTACTTTGTTATGCAGACATTACCAATGTTGACAGTGTCTCAGTCTCTTCCAGACACACAGAAAACAATTTCTCAACAGTCCTTTCAAGTAAGCAGGGCCATGTGACTATTATGACTAATGAAATATATGCAGAAATGCTGAGACATTTGTAGGCTGAGACAGTGAAATGCTGTTTCTGATTATCTGAAAAGATTATCCAGTCTCTCTTCTGCCCTGCCACAGTGGTTGGAGAAGGGAGTCTTGGGCTGAATGGAACTACCTTAATACAGGAGAGTCCACGCCTGTGAGTCACCAGATGAGAGAACTCATGTCCTGGAGACATAGCCACACACCGTAAATTTTATATGAGCAAGAAATAAACATTTTTGTGCTAAGCCATAAATATCTTTATACTTACTCCTTTTTACAGCACAACCCAGCCTACTACTGGCAGACAGTCATGGAAACAGGCCTGCATATTTAAGGGAATATACTTTATCTATGTGTTGGAAGATAAGTCAGGATTTTTTTTTTAAATCTCTGTTAATATTAGTAGTGGCATTAGAACATTCTTGGTCCCTAGAAAATGAAAGTGGTAATGGTATAGAGCCTCTGGGAACCTTTGAATGAAACTATTGGACTTTTTGTGTCCAAAACTGTTTCAGTCTCTGATGATAAACTTACTTTGTTTAAATGGCTTTTTGGAGAGTTTTTATCTAATATAGGTCATAAGCCATTTATCTTCTTCTGGAAACCTAGACTGGCTTTTGACACGGGCAAACATACCAACCTTCCCAAGGTTACAGAGTCCAATATAGCTTGAGTGGCAGCGGGGTCAGAGGAGGTAGGACATGAGAGTGCTCTCGAAAACACGTATGTGAATGCCTGTGCCATTTCCAAACTCAGGTGTAAACGCCTGTGCCATTTCCCTCTATCTCTGTAAACTCGGTGCCCTCCTCTATCAAATAGATACAGGGGGAAAGAGCCATTCGGGGCGGCTTTTTGAGGAGAGTACAATACTGAATTAGCAAACCTCAGTGTCAGGTTTGCTGAACTTCACCACTACTTCAAGTCTTGTTTATTGATCACTAAAGAAAACAAATACCAAAGAGGGGAAAGCAATGTTCCCTTAAAACATTTTAAAGCATCCTCTCTGTAGCTTCAGTGAAATACCACTTAGCAGGCCCTATATATCCCTAAAAATGAAAGAATCACTTATTTTTCCTGCTTTTTTTTTTTTTTGAGGGAAGGTGTTTATAAAGAGTCTTTGGTGGTAGCCAAGGCTGACCTTGAACTGACTTTGTAGCCAAGGACAAACTTGAACTCCTGATCTTCTACCTCCTGAGTGCTGAAATGACAGACATGGGTCACCCCATTCCAGGCAAGTTATTTTTCAGTTAGCAAAGGACACAGTAGCTTTTTGTAAAATTTTGCTTAAAATTTAGAAGTCCATAATCATAAATATCTCAATCCCAATGTTCTATAACTGTCTTGTTGACAGGTGTGACAGCACACACCTTTAACCTCAGCACTCAGGAGGCAAAAGTAAGTGGAACTCTAAGTTCAAGACCAGCGTGGTCTATATAGCAAGTTCCACACCAGATTATAGAGCAACATAGTGAATACACAGTTTCACAAAGGATAGTTATATTAATGTATTCCTTCATGTATTTCAAATCATTCCAGTATGTCAGCTGGGGAATGGTTCCCCATGAATATGAAGTTATAAATATGTTTTAGTAACCTTTGTACCTAAGGACTTGCTATTAAAGTTCTCAAGGATATTATAGAAATAGAAAGTTGAATACCCTTCCTTCCCTCCCAAGGAAGCCTCAAAAGTCACATACACACAGATGTGTCTCACACACAAACACACACACACACACACACATACACACACATTCACACGCACATATGTACTGATCATAAAGCAACCTCCACGGTACCAGGGATTAAAGCAAACACCTTGCACATCTTAGGCAAGCACACTACCACTGAATCACATGCTGAGCCCAGACCAGTTTCTAACAGTAAACCGGGTTGTCTTGGGAAGCCACATAGTTGTTAGTTATTTTTTGAGACTTCTCAGTACATTTTTGGAGCGCCTCTGTTATTGTAAAACTCAGGATCTAGCACATTCTTTCCTGTGTTTCTGTTTATAATAAATATGACCTTTGAGAATAAATTTGATTTCTTTACCAGAATCGAAAGTTAACTAGTACCAATTCTGGTAAACTGAGTGATCAAGACAGTGATAGATATCTCCTTCAGTAAAGGCTAAGCCATGACTAGGCCACAGAACCTAATTAGGAAGTAACAGCATAGCTTTGGAATGGACGTATATACTTAATTTATTCCAAAAGTTAAAAGGCAAGATTGATAAATTAATGTACATAATATGGCAGTACAATGTTAGGAAAAATCTCTTACATTCTAAAAGACTGGAACTTTTACTGAACTTCACAGCCAGAGTAATTAATACGCCCTGAGGTTACTTAAGACTGCCATCCTGCTGCATACTTAGCCTGTTTAACCTACCTTTAGAACAATGTAACAACCAACCTTACTTGCCTTGGATTTCCCATGGAATCACCTTTTACAACCTAACCTAATGCATAGCTGTAATCTTATTTACTTTTCCATGCCCCTGACCCTGAGTAATGCATGTGTGTTCTAATAAACATTTGCTGAAAGCAGCAAAAATAGATGTTGAAAGCAATCTTCTACTATGAATACCTACCATAAATGTTGACTCCATTCTAGGAATGCTCTTGAACAGTGATGTTTGTAGTGCTATTTGTTACTTGGGTCCTATGGAGTCTGTGACTTAATCCCTTGTAAACGTCTATTAAGATTTCTGTGAAGAGTCCCTCATCCCCTCCCTGTGCAATGCTTTCTTTGCTCTTCAATAAAAGCTAAACAAGCCTGTTTTGAATGACTGGCTCTCAGACAGACACAGGGACAGGGATAGATTCACAAGACACCTTCAGGTAGGCACAGATTCAGGCTCACATAGCAGACAGAGGACAGAAACGCAGGGAATGTGAAGGTGAGAATTCAAATCTAGGCTTGTTCTCTATTAAATGATACTTGGGGGAAGTGTTTTGATTTCTTTCCTTATTGTGACACAACTATATTATTGGTGACTTGGAGATTATTACTGATGAGTTTAAACCAGTCACAGATAAATATATAAGTGCCCACAAATATCAACATGTCACTAGATCATTTTTTATTGTGTACTTCTAGAGCAGCAGAAACAGCCTTTTGTCTCCTGTTCCTGGCTGCCAGGCCACAGAGAGCCTTTACCTACCGAAAGTGAAAGAGAGGAGTAATATAAAAAATAATGGCTAAAAAAAAAAAATCTATAATTAACAACAAAAAGTCTAGATCTCAGAGAAAATCCACACTAAACTTTGTCATCACTAAACTTCTGAATCTAATCACAGAAAGAAAGAAAATTCTTGAAAGTAGTCAAAGAAACACAACATTTCTTATAGGGGAAAAATCATTTGAATGGCATCAAGTTTCTCACTGAAGCCATCAGAAGAAGCCATCAAAAGATCTGCTCAGCAGAATCAGGGAAATGCAAGTGAATTCCACAATACATAACGCCCAGTCAAAATGGCTGTTACCAAAAGACAAAATTCTGGAGTAGGTATGCCAGGAAAGTACTCTTATACACTGTCAGTGGGAATATAAATTAGTACTGCTATTATGAAAAGTATGGTAATTAAAAAGAACAGCTAGAACTAGAACTACTATAAAGTCATGCAATCCTACTCCTAGGCATGAGTCCAAAGAAAATGAAATATAAAAATAATGAATCCTATCATTTGCAGCAGCATGAATGAGCCTGCAGGACATTGAGATTAGAAACAGGAAGACAAATGCTACATCTGTTATCTCTATCATATGAGAAAGCTAAAGAAGTTTGTCTCACCAAAGTAGAGTAGAATTGTGGCAACTGGAGACAGGGAAAGGTGAGAGGAGGGAGACAGACAGAGAGTGCTTGTGGTGGTTTGAATGAAAGTTGCCTCCATAGGCTTATATGTTTGAATGCTTAGTCTCCAGTTGGTAGAATGGTTTGGCAAGGTTTAGGAGGTGTGGCCTTGTTGGAGGGGGTGTGTCACTGGGGGGGTGGGCTTTGAGATTTCAAAAGCCCATTCCATTTTCAGTTAGCTTAGTTTCTCTCTCTCTCTCTCTCTCTCTCTCTCTCTCTCTCTCTCTCACTCTCACTCTCTCTCTCTCTCATTATGTCAAGATGTTAAGTTCTTACCCACTGCTCCAGTGCCATGTCTGCCTGTCTGCTGCCATGCTCCCAACCATGATGATGATGGACTCTAATCATTTGGAACCATGAGTCCTCAAATATATGCTTCCTTTCATACATTGCCTTGATCATGGTGTTTTACATGTCAATAGAAAAGTAGCTAAGACAATAGTTAAGTAGCATAGGAAAGCTGGGAGATGTCTAGCTGGGTGGGTATGGTGGTCTATCTGTAATTCCCACACTCAGAACACAAAGGCAGAACTCTCAGAGCAAGCTGGCTAGCCAGACAAGTCAAAACAGCAATCTCTGGGTTCATCAAGGGACCTTCCCTAATAAGGTGGAGAGTAATCAAGAAAGACACCCAACCTCAGGCCTCTGCACACACATGAACATGCATATACATGCACATAAATAATAACTTCTAATGTTCTACAGCCTAATAGGTTAACTCTGGTTGGCAACAATTGCATATTTCCAAAATATCTAGTAAAGAGGATCTTGATGTTCCTAAGACAGAGAAATGTATAGTGTTTCAGATGGGACCTTGATCTGTTCCTTACACATTGTATACATGGATAGCAGTATCACCCTACTGTACCCCATAAATATGACAACTATTTTATGCCAAAGAAACACTTTAAAAAGAAAGAAATCGCAGAACTTTTTCATGATTGCTGAAAGAAAAGGATGATTGACTCAGAACTCTCAATCTAGTGACAATGTCCTTCAGAAATGGAGGATTTTGGAGACAATGGTCAAAATGTGGGTGTTTCCCCGCCTTGGGAAGTCAACAATGAATAGCAAGACCAGGAGGTGTAGTTTTAGCGAGCAGGAAGAGTGTGGAGAAGAGATTCTTCTCTGAAAAGACTGAATCAAAGTTCTTGGAGGGACTGGGAATGTTCCTTAGTAGGAGAGCACTTCTCGAGTACATGCACAGCCCTGAATTCAATCCCCATACCACAAAGGAAAGAAGAAAGGAGAGGATTTAGAGAAGAAGAAATCTCGAAGCATGCTGAGAATCTTGCTTGTGAATTTCAGACATACAAAAACATTCTCATCAAGCAGGATATTCTTTGAAATGTATGTCTATATATTCTAAACCTGTTGAGTTGACCCTTTACTGAACATACAGTAACCAAAAGCACCATGTTGAACTTGTCTAGATTTTGGATTAATAAACCACTTCAAATAGAGGAATTTCTTTTAACAGAATGTTAAGGTAAAACAGATATATGACATACTACATTTGAATGGTTAGTGCACAGTTTTAACTTCATTTTCTTCTGCTTTACCTTGCTCAGGATAGAATCTAAGACCATGTACTTGCTAGATAGGTGCTCTGCCAACTATAACACTAACCTGAAAGTGAGCACCACAAGATTATGAATTGCGCATCACCTGCTAAGTGGACATTTAGCTTCTCTGAGATCACTCTCTCCACCTCCTCAGTTATTCTTAGCCACAGACAAGTACCCATCCTCTTTCTCTAACTAAATTTGTGTTTCTCAGTACATTACAGAAATGAAAGCTTGGTGTGTCATTACATCTCATTTCTTTATTCAATAGCAGACTTTGTATGGGCATATGCTTTCATTTATAGTGGGCAGAAATCTTGGAGCAGAACTGTAGAGAGTTAGATTAATATAAATTAGATTTAGTAAATATCTAGGTTTCTTAATCCGGGGCATGAAGATAAACTTGGCTGTGAGCAATTAGTTTATCAGCTTATGGATGAAGTCACATGAAACGAGGGGAGCCTGTAGACTAGAAACAAGGTTGAAGCCAGGTGAAACAAGGAGAGATTCTATGGACTAAAAACAAGGTTTATGGCCTGGCATTGTTTTCATCTGCTAAGTGGGCAGAGCCCAAATTAAGCTGAAGCAGGTGGAACAAGTAGCGATCCTATTTAAGGACAAGTGGATGAGCCTGGGAGAGCCACATGCTAGAGGACCCCCATACTAGAGAGCTCCGATGCTAGTGAGTCCACATGCTAGAAAGGACAATGAGTACTTTGTATCCTCTGATGGAGAAAGTGCTGAGGCAGAAGGAAGCTAGTGAGCAGAGAAAGCCTCAGCAAGACACCAAAAGGCCAAGGACTAAACCCTGTGGCTCAGCTTTTGCCTAGAGGGGTTTGACCTGTCCAAACAGTGGCCTGAACGGAACTGTGGCCAGCTTTAAAGACTGAGGCAGAGCGGAAGAGTTGCTGATACGAAGGAAATAAGTTGGCCTACAGACAGCTGAGGTCTCCCTGAGAGAAGAAAGCCTCAAGCCTTATTTAAGGTGAGACTGCCATAGCCAATTTACCCTGACGAATCTACATCTGAGATATTCCAGAAGAAAGACTGCTAAGTGCATTAAAGGGTCTACCCCAGAGACTGTATCCTTCTGAAAGGTTATGAAAATAGTTGTAATAGTTATCAATAGGTTTAGTGGTTAGGTCATAGGGGTTGTAGGAATTTGTAGGGTTAGTAGTTAAGAAAGTGTTTATCCAAAAAAAAAAGAAAAAAAAACCTAAAAAAAAGCCAGGCGGTGGTGGCTCACGCCTTTAATCCCAGCACTTGGGAGGCAGAGGCAGGCGGATCTCTGTGAGTTCGAAGCCAGCCTGGTCTACAAAAGTGAGACCAGGACAGCCAGAGCTGTTACACAGAGAAACCCTGTCTCGAAAAACCAAAAAAAAAAAAGAAAGTGTTTATATTTGTTTATACGTGAATATAGTTACTAATAAATAAGTGTTGAATAATTTAAAAGGTTGGGTTTCACAGAACTACATAGATGATAGGCACATGTTTAATATGTGTATGTGTGTGTACATGTGTGCATGTGTGTATGTATGTATATATGGGGGATGGGGTATTCCACATGCTTAACAATAGAACTCCAGCCCAAACTTTTTAACTAAAATAGGTTGATAAACACAAATGGAAAAGTGAAGCACATAAAATTTACAGAAGAAAAAAATAGATTTTAAAGATTTGACAACAGAATATGATGCACAAAAGAAAAAAATATATAATTCAATGGTTCCAAAAGTAACAACTGCTCTCTGGAAAACACTGTCAAGAGAATGAAAAGGTGTGCTGACAATCACATATATAATGATAAAAGATGTGCATCGAGAACACATAAACACCTCTCTAAACCCAATTATAAGACAATTCGATATTTTAAGTAAACCACAGGTCAGGTTGAAAAAAAGATATATGGATGGCAAATAAGGACAGGAAAAGATGATCAAACTCTTTAATCATGAGATAAATGCAGACTAAGACACAGTGAGTTCAAGCCCAGTTTGCTCTGTATATTAACCCCTTGACAGACAGCAGCTCAGGACACTGTTCAGCATCCCACAGTGTGTGGGTGGCTCCGGGTAATTCAGAAGTTCTGGTCTGGAATGCCTGTAGTGCTGAGATTGACGTTTCCTTCCTTCCTTCCTTCCTTCCTTCCTTCCTTCCTTCCTTCCTTCCTTCCTTCCTTCCTT
>CAJQZJ010032236.1:5147351-5173966 GCA_907164525.1 Lophiomys imhausi
CTTCCTTCCTTCCTTCCTTCCTTCCTTCCTTCCTTCCTTCCTTCCTTTCTCTGTGTTTGCATGGCTGTCTGGACTTTCTTTGGAGAACAGGCTAGTGTCAAACTCACAGAGATTGCCTGCCTCTGCCTCCTGAGGGCTGGGATTAAAGGCGTGTGCCACCACACCCGGCAATTAATGGTTTCTGGTCCAACATTTTGACAATGGGGCATGCACTGGTAATTCAGAACTGTGTGTAGTAGGATTGGCCCAGCCTAACTGCCCAGGGACTTCACTGAAAATTTTCCTCAGCAGAAAGAAATTAATTTCTGGGTAACATGCTTGTCATAAGATAACAGAAGAGTCAAAGTTCCATTGGGATCTGAACTGGGAGAAAAGCAGCAGCAGCTTATAAGTGCTGTAGGGTAGACCACTGTGCTAAGGGACTTCATTGGGATAGGGATGTGGTTCTGTGATAGAGCAACGCTTATCTATCCCCAGCACTACAGTTAAACAATGCATTTGATCCTCCTGACCACTGTGATAGATAAACATTTTTCCTATTTCAGGCCAGGAAGATGACAAACTTCAGAAGTAAAAGAACTGGATCAAGTCTAATATCAGCTCCTCAGAAGGCTAAGGAAAGATGGTCACTCATGCAAGGCCTGCCTGGGCTATCAATAAGTTCCAGACCAGCCTAAGCAGCTTGATGATAACTTGGTGAGAAGGGAGAGAGAGACAGAGACAAAGAGAGGACAGAGTACAAACTGAGGCTTTAGCGTGGTAAAGTACCTTCCTAGAATGCACAGGGCCCTGTTGGAAGATGTTTTTGTTCACTGTGCATTCAAATGCTGATTTCTATACCCAGAGAACTGGTTGCAGTCTGGACTTTGGCACCGTCATTATTATGAAGCATCTCCTGTCTTGGTATGTTGTAAACATTGGTCTCCATCACCTTCAGATGGGTCAAAGAAAGAGCTGAACAGCCAATAGCTGGACTGGAGAGTTAAGGCGGGACTTCTGGAGTCCAGGGAGGGGGTCCCAGGTGGGAATCAGAGGAGTCACAATCAGAACTCGGATGGAGAAGAAGGTGCCAGGGTGAGACTAAGCTAGCAGGTAATGACCCATGTGGCTGGGAAGTAGGCCAGGCCAGCATTGTCGGGTTAGAATAGCTGAGCATCTGCCCAGCTAAAGTGCTTGAAGCTTTTAATAAATATAAACATTTCTGTGTCATTATTCGGGAGCTAAGGCAGACATAAAAAACTGTATGTTTACAGGGCCCCAATACTGCAGGAAGAGATCCGAATTGCAGACTTTGGAATGCATGCTCTTGCCCATCAGACAAGATCACTGACTAACATTCAGATCCACCAAGAAGAAGCAACAATGAAGTCCATGAAACAGGGCTTTTGAAAATGAAAAATAGTTTCCATCCTATAGCTCTAATGTGCTTTTCATTTTCTATTGCTGCATGTCCTTTGTTGCATTTTGCACCTTCCTAGCCCTCCCCTCCCCCCCCCCAGCTTTTCTCCTGAGATGGCAGGTTTTTTTCAACCCTTAAAGTGGTGGACTTCTACCTGGGGGCCCCATGCATATGAGTCAAGCACTTTAATACTGAACTGCAACCCTCACCCTGTTCTAGCTTTTTCAAGTTCATTTCACATAATCTTCTTACCAGGAGAGTTCACAGAAATTCAGACTCAACTGACTTGTAGAGAGAGGATGATCTTGCCATAGAATACTGCAAATACATAATAGCTTCAAGCTGGACCCCATCAAAGTGCTACAACAGCAGCAGTAAGAACAAACCCTAAAGCCCCTCTAGCCCCTTTCTCTTTATAAAATAGTCACATGAGAATTTCTCATTTATACTGGTGGTTGCCACCTTAGTGTTTTGTGGCATTTGATGTTTCTTTCGTTCTTTTCTTTCTCTCTCTCTCTCTTTCTTTCTTTTTTAAGGTTTTTTGAGACAGGGTTTCTCTGTGTAACAGCCCTAGCTGTCCTGGAACTCACTTTGTAGACCAGGCTGGCCTTGAACTCACAAAGATCTTCCTGCCTCTGCTTCCCCAGTGCTCGGATTAAAGGTGTACGCCACCACGCCCAGTCTATTTGATGTTTCTTATAAATAGTAGGCATCCAACTGCGGTGGTTTGAGTGAGTATGGCCCCCATAGGTTTATAAATTTGAATGCTTGAGCCCCAGTTGGTAGGACTGTTCGGGAAGAATTAGAAGGTGTGGCATTGTTGGAGGAAGTGTGTCACTGAGTGTGGGCTTTGCAGTTTCAAAAGACCCAGTTAGCTTCTCTCTGCCTTATACTTACGAATGAGATGTAAGCTCTCAGCTACTGCTTCAGGGTCATGCCTGCCTGCCTACCACCTGTTCCCCACTGTGATGATCACGGATCTAGCCCTCTGGAACCCTGAGCCTGGAATTAAATGCTTTCTTTTATAAGTTTCCTTGGTTTTGGTGTTCTCTCACAGCAATAGAAAGGCAACTAAGACATCAACTAGCAAAGTCTATGAGCGAGTGGCACATGGCGTCTTTTTAGGTATATGAAGCTACCATACATAGTAATGTAATACTGAATAATTACATTTTGTATTTGTTCTAACCCATGGACTGTACAATACTGAGCCTTAATATAAACTATGAATGTTAGCTAGTAATAGCGTGGAGTCTAGGCAAAAACCACAGCTCTCATATTAAAGAGAGTAAGATAGTTTATCCTGAAGCTGTTTTGAGTGATCATGGCCCTGGAAAACAGATTTACTCTCTGTGCTCCAACTGGAGGCAGTTTCCTTAAGTTTTATAGTTTTACTGAACACAGAAAGTCATAAATTAAGACAAGTTTAAAATACATTGGTGGTAATCAGAGATAATTACAGCAAGATGGGGAACTTTCTCTATAGACCTCAATGCTATCTGATGACAGTCTTAGCTTTGGGCTTGGCTGTCTGGAAAGTTAATAGATACAAAATATCTATTAGTGACAGGCTTCTAGTTCTAACACAGAGGTGGGCAAGGAATGGCTATTCGTGGACCTAAGCTAGCCCCAGTGAGGTAATTAGCCTCTGGACTTGTGACTCAAACTTCCTATCACTGCAGTTTTAATCAGTCAACCAGTCTCTGCAGACTTCGCTTCTTTCCTAGAATTCTGTTCACAGTAGCAACACTAGTTGACTGTACTAGCAAATGTAATTGGGAAAGCTCTGGAGGAGAGAGGGCAATGGGAACCCTCTGAACTGCCTGCCTGGATGTGGTAAACTTTAAAAAGTCTCAGAAGAAAACTAATAAGGGTGCTTTTCAAGCCAATAAAATGAGATACTGCTGCACATCTGTTACAATGTTAAATGTGCAAAGACTAACAATACAAGTTCCTATCAAGGACAAGGAATTGAACTCTAGGGAACTAATAGTGATACAAAATTTCCACTTTGGAACACAGCTTGACAGTTTCTAGTTTCTTATTTTGAAATTGTGACATTAAACTAAATTCAAACTTACAAAGATTGCAAGAGTCATTCAAGGAACTGACATGATCATTCACTTAAATTCTCCCACAGTCAACACTGGACATTACATTTATCCTTCTCTTCTTTTTTTTTTTGGTTGTTGTTGTTGTTTTGTTTTGTTTTTCAAGTCAGGGTTTCTCCGTATAACAGCTCTGGCTGTCCTGGACTCGCTTTGTAGGCCAGGCTGGACTCGAACTCACAGAGTTCCTGCTCTGCCTCCCAAGTGCTGGGATTAAAGGCATGCACCACCACTGCTTGGCTCCTCTTTTCTTTTTTAATTACCTGGGAACAAATTGCTGGTTTAACATTCTATTATCCATTAATCATACAGTAAAAATTTCTTAATAAGCAGGACACTTTTCTATTTGTCTATATAGTTACTTGTTCTGCGAGTGCCCTCTGAATTGAAACATCACCTCCAGGAGGGAGGGGGTGTTCACGAGCCCCCCAAATAAACAAAAGGTCACTGATAATCACGCCCCTCCCCAGTAGCAGAAAAAAGAGTAAACAGCTTCTAGGGAGGAGACTCTGACCTGTGGAACTCACAGAGAGAGATTCTAGGACTGTGGGGTGTGGGGCTGCCTACAAGCTGCACAAGGAGTCTTCACTCTTGCAGGGGTGGGCTTTTTGGAGATGCAACTGCTTTTGAGTCAGCACTCCTATTAGTAGCACCAGTAAAAACCCATTGGTTCACCAACTTAGATGCTGGTGCATTCATTACTTTGGGATGAATTAGATGTGTGTGTGTGTGTGTGTGTGTGTGTGTGTGTGTGTGTGTGTGTGTATTGTGTCACCCCAGGAAAAGACTGTCACACAACACCAAAATACAATTGAAAATGAAAGCTAGGAACTTAAGTCTGATGTAACACAGACTTATCCACAACCTTATAATTTTTGTTGATTGTTTTGATTAGGTCTGGCATCCGGTAAGGAGTCTAATTTTAGAAAAATGGTAAGTTTTGAACATAGATTAGGTATTAAATATTTTTTAAAGGTTTTTGGATCTGGAGAGATAGCTCAGTGGTTCTAAGCACTTACTGCTCTTTCAGAGGACCTAGGTTCAGTTCCCAGCACCCACATGGCAGCTCCCTCCATAACTCCAGTTCCAGGGGATCTGATGCTCTCTTCTAACCATTAAGAGCACCAGGCATTCACAAGTCAAAAACTTGTAAAAAAAATCCTAAATGTTAAAAATAAATATTGTGTCATTCTAAGCCTGTTGTTCAGTGGTAGACTATCTGCTTAGCATCCTTAAGGTTCTGGGTTCAGGTTCAACTCCTAGCAACTTCCCTCACCACAAAAAAAAATTGTTACTTTTTTTTAGAATTCAAAATTTTAGAATTCAAATTCATGTATAAAATTTAAATCAAAATTTAAAATTTTTTAAATTATTTATTTGTTTGATTGTTTCTTTATTGGAAGGGGGCACATGTGGAGTTCAGAGGACAACTTATGGAAGTCAATTCTCTTCTTCTGCCATGTGGGTCCTGAGGGCAGAATCCAGGTCATCAAGCTTGGCAGCAAGCTTTAAGCCATCTTGCCAACTAGAAAGTGTTACATTTTAAGGGGTAAGGATGACCTTATATTGGCTTCAAAGGTCTTTTTCTGTTATAAATATGTGTGTATTTATAGACAAAACCCACGATATTTGACATTTAAAGCATTCCTGGGGGAGACGAAAATGAAACAATATTGGTAAAGACATTTGAAGTTGCTGGGCTTGGGTTACAAATACATGAGGTTATTATAATATTTCCTCTGCTTTTATGTTGGAAAAACTCCATAATGAGTTTTTCTTTTTTAATAGAAAAAGACCAGTTGGCAATGAAAGAATTTTAGAGATTGTTCTGTTCTGATCATCTTTGTGATAAAGTAACTCTACTTTGGCTACAATAGGAAGAGCTGGGGCAACGATGAAGACTGGATGAGAGGTGGTAAAATTGGGATACAGCTTAGGGGATGCAGCTTAGGGAGAAACTGAGGAAATGATGACAATTTGAATATGAGAGCTGAAAAGAAGGGAATTTGTATTTTCACTTTTTGTTCAGTGCTGCCATGTACCCAGCCAGGGGTCCCTGTAAATGGAACAGGTCTCCAGGGGAGGGAGGCTTTGTGTTATCTGTTTTTTTTGGGGTTTTTTTGTTGTTGTTGTTTTGTTTTTTGGTTTTTTGAGACAGGGTTTCTCTGTGTAACAACTGTGTTATCTGGTCTTAACAGACTGAATAAATAAAGACAAGACGCCTAAGTAATCATTACTAAGTGAACAACATAGACTCAAACAAAATGGACTGAGACATGTCACCTAAACCTAACTTGAGGCACGATGATGCAATTTTTCTGAATCAAGCCGCAGCACATAGGCAACAAAGCAATGGCAATGTCTGAATAGATAGGTTACTCATATGCTCGAAAAAAAATATGGTCAGATAGTGATGGTGGCATGGTTTCATGATCCTGAGAGGATGAAGCAGGAAGATTAGTATGAATTCTAGGCCAGCCCATGCTGCAGAGTGAGACCCTGGGTCAAAATTTACATATATACACGTATGGACACATATACATCCCTATATAAGTAAAGTAGGATGCAACAAAAAGAATGCCCAAATATACATTAAATAAACTGGTCGGATAACTCTCTTTGTGGGAGTGTACTCATAAAATGCACAAGTTTTCAGTTGAAAATGCAAGGAGAGAATTTCAGAGATGCCAGAGAGCATGCATAAGAGTATCGGTTCAATGGATGACTGATGTGGGAAAGGGGGGTTACGGTGTTTAATTCCAACAGTCTCACTCTGGGAAGGTCAGGTAAAATAACTGACTTAACTCATCGGACTGCTTAAAAACCTCCTCTCACTATCCAGGCAGTTCTGTGAAAATATGCCCTTGTTTGCTGGGCGTGGTGGCGCACGCCTTTAATCCCAGCACTCGGGAGGCAGAAGCAGGTGAATCTCTGTGAGTTCAAGGCCAGCTTGGTCTACAGAGTCCAGGACAGCCAGAGCTATACACAGAGAAACCCTGTCTCAAAAAACAAAAAAACAAAAAAAAAATATGCCCTTGTCAACTCCAACCTGAGAGACTGGCTCCCCAACGTGTGCCTGCGATTCCTGCTTCAAGGCCATCCCTTAGGATGAGGGTAAAAACTTTCCCCTACCCTTGTTCTACTAGAAGTCTGGCCTTGGAAGTTGGGGAGAAACCCCGCCCATTAGCCCTCTCCCTATTGGGCCAAGCGCGTTAGCCGCGGAGAACCCCGCCCCCAGACCCGCCTCCTGCTCTAGCCTCCTTACCCGCTCGGAGCCACGCCCCCAGGCACGTCTCCCTCGGAGGTCCTGCCTTCAAAGCGCCGCCCCGGCGCAGAGCCACACCCCTAGGCCCGTCTCAGGCTCGAGGCCCCGCCCCCAACTCGGTTACGCCGCCCGCTGAGCTCGGTACCCTTCCCGAGCACCACCGCTAACTCGCCTAGGCCGCTGCGCCTGCCCCGGCCGCCATGGCTGGGGGCCGCGGGGCCTCTGGACGCGGCCGTGCTGAGCCGCAGGAGAGCTATTCGCAGCGACAGGACCACGAGCTGCAGGCCCTGGAGGCCATTTACGGCTCGGACTTCCAGGATCTGCGGCCGGATGCGCGCGGACGGGTAGGAACGTGGCTGGTCTGGCCCGGTGTTCTCCAGTCTAGGGACCCAGCTAGACGCCTCCAGATTGGGGTGACCACTTAGGTCCTCAAGGCTTTTCATCTTTCCAGTCCCACCACCCTCATTTTCTGCCTCTGCGCCGCCGCTGGTCTTGAGAGGCAGCGCCTCGGCTGAATTCTCTTTTCCCAAGGCCGGCTCTTCTCTGCGGTGCTCTTGTTCCCGCTGACATCCCTTAAATACCCTGCGTCCTTCCAAACATTCTTCTCCACCCAGACTTGCCCCAGGCCCTGGAGGTGGGTTATGACTGCACATTCGAGTCACTCATTACTACTTTTTGCTGTGATGCTTAGGGGGCGTGGGTCCAGGCCTTATGCTCGCAGCAAACAAACTCCCAGGTCAAACTGTAAATCCTGTTTCCGGTATGGAAGAACTTTTTGTACCTTCCTCTGAGGCATTTGAGGAAGAACAGGTATAGAACGGGTGTATTGTCGCTGTCATGCAGTGTTTACCGAGTCTGTTTTATTTAAAAACACTACTTTTTGTGTGGAAGTTAAGCTGAGGACAGTGACAGTTTCTCCCTGTCCTTGAATAGTTTATCTGTCGAACTGAAATGTTTCTGAATATTGCCATTTTGGAAGTACTGTTTTCCTCCATCTGCCTTATCTCTGTATCTAGCATTTCTTCACGAAATAGGCTCTCCTGAAGCTGTCAGGGCCAAGACTCGCCCACTAATCCACATACGCTTTTTAGTTAAACAGCTAATGACTTAGACGCTGGAAACACAGCCACAGACAAAATGGGCACAAACAAAATCTTGCTGCCCGCCGAGAGCTTGCTTTTCTAGGCCTTACTTTTAAAAATTATTTGTAACGTATAAATACCTACAAGTTGTCTGGCAACTTCTCTGTTTCCAGAGAACCAGGAAGTAGGACCTAAGCAGCCAGAATAGTGGTGCATAACATGCAGGGGACTCAAGTAGACCCAGATGGTTTTACTTTAGTTTTCTGCCCCCAAGGTGCAGAAGAGTGGAAGGGAAAAAAGTCACTTGAAAGCAATGGTACTGATAACCCTAAGAATTTACAGCTGATGCCTGTAAGCCCAGGAATTGACAGCTGGTGGCCTCTGAACCCAAGAAGACTACACAGATAAACCATGAGAGGCAGGCAGAGTTGCTCAGTAGTACTCTCTGGCCCTGGACCACTAGGAATATAGCCAACACTTTCCTTCATAGGCTCCTCAGGCAAATAATTGATCCTCAGTCTGATGAATCAGAGATCTTCCTTGAGCAGGCACTCATTAGCACCTGCTGCTTCCCTTTCTTCAGGGAAAGGTTATTTGTGTCCTCTATCCTGAGTCCTAGTGGTTTACAGAATTTAGAAGTGTTCTTAGTCATAATCCTGGATCTATGTTCCACTTCCTTCCATGCCTGGGGGTGTGTCCAAAATGCAAACAATGAAATAAATGTATAAGTGTAAAAAATTCAACCTGAACAGAATAAAGACAATTACCTCTTCTCATTTCAGGCAAAATTTACTGCCAATAAATTCAAATAATTTTTTAAAAACTTTTGGGGGAATATATCATAGATTAAATTTCTATTTTGGGCCTGTCATTCATAGATAGCCAAACATTTTAGACTATGTATCAAAAATTAATTTACATATTAAAAGGCTTGGGCACCAGTCATCTAAGGTATATTTTACATTTCAAGGACTCTGAAGAAAATACTACTTATTTATGTTGTGTAGCTTTCTGTATCAGCAGCGGGTCTGCTCACTCACTTGGTAGGCTTTACAAACCCTCCTTGCTTCTGCCTCTGGCCCATGGGTGTGTATGCGTGTGCTCTGCTCTTTAGCCTTTGTCAGCATTGAATGGGTCATATTTTTTCAGTTTGTCAGTAAATGAATGAAACCTGTCCAATTCTGATTTTTATTTCTTTGGTTAGAAATCATATCAGCAGCCGGGCGTGTGGTGGCACACACCTGTAATCCCAGCACTTGGGAGGCAGAGGCAGTCAGATCTCGTGAGTTCGAGGCCATCCTGGTCTAGAAAGTGAGTCCATGCCGGGCGGTGGTGGCGCACGCCTTTAATCCCAGCACTTGGGAGGCAGAGGCAGGCGGATCTTTGTGAGTTCGAGGCCAGCCTGGTCTACAAAGTGAGTCCAGGACAGCCAGAGATATTCAGAGAAACCCTGTCTCGAAAAACCAAAAAAAAAAAAAAAAAAGAAAGTGAGTCCAGGACAGTCGGAGTATTACACAGAGAAAGGGTCTTGAAAAACAAAAACAAAAAACAAAACAAAGAAATCATATCAGCTACTTTTGTTTGTAAATCATTATTTTTCTTTTTCCTTGAACTGTTGATGTTTATTGACATATTTTTTACTCTAAGGTCTGTTTTCTTACTCAGTGGTAAAAGGTAGATTTATGTTAGGGAAATTAATGTTTGTAGTAGTATGCTACAAATATTTCCTCCTAATTAAACATAGACATCTGTATCTCTTTTTTGTTTGTTTGTTTTGGGTTTTTTGTTTTTGTTTTTGTTTTCAAGACAGGGTTTCTCTGTGTAACAAGCCCTGGCTGTCCTGGACTGACTTTGTAGACCAGGCTGGCCTTGAACTCACAGAGATCTGCCTGCCTCTGCCTCCCAAGTGCTGGGATTAAAGGCATACACCACCATACCCAGCTGTGTGTATGTAATTTATGCAGTTAAATTTTGTTCTGTTTTGTTTTTTGAGATAGGTTTTCTCTGTGTACTGTTCTGCTTTGTTCTTGAGACTCCAAAGACCACTCAGGAGCCAACTCCAATGTAAATCCATGAGGGTTGTTTATTTAAAATCAGAACTTGGAATCCCAAGGCTCACCCACACAGGGGTTCAAGTTGAGAGTCCTGAGCCCAGAAAGCTTTAGACAAAGAAACAGGTTTTTTATCATATATGATTGGATGACATTGGGTAACTAGTCATGTCCTTTTCTGATTGGCTCATTGTTACTGACTAACCAGCTGAGGTCAGCTTGACCACCAGAAAGTTTGTTTAGACTTTTTGGGTGCTTTCTCAGAGTGCACTGCCGGGATATGACTAGGGAGCACCCCTGGAATTCAAGGTTGGGTATATTTTGTTATTTTTCTGGAACTGGAGGTGAGCTCTGAGTCAAACCTAATACAAAATGAAATCTTTTTTCAAGATGGAGTCAGTCAGGCTCCACAGTACCAAGCCCTGGCTGTCCTGGACTCATTTTGTAGACCAGGCTGGCTCAGACTCACAGAGATCCACCTGCTTCTGCCTTCTGAGTGCGGGGATTAAAGGCATGCATTACCATGCCCGGCGCAGTTAAAAATTTACCATACTCAAAATGAACTACTTGTTTTATGAAACACATGGTATTTTATCTTCCCTTGCTCCTCCATAAAGTACTTTCCAGTCTGAGGTAGGGTGCTTGCCTATCATACCCTAGGTTTGATTCCTCAATACCAGGAAACAAAAAGGGAAAAAAGTAGGAAAATACTCTCCTGTGTTATCATTAAAAAAAGAAAGGAAAAGGGATGAATCATCAGATATTTTTGCTTAATTATTTTATGACTTATTTTTTTAAGCTTCCATCAGATAAATTTAGAAATAGCTTTTTAAAAGAGGCTCCCCCAACCAGATGTGGTGGTGCATGCCTTTAATATCAGCACTTGGGAGGCAGAGGCAGGTGGATCTCTGGGAGTTCGAGGCTAGAAGCTAGCCTGGTCTACAAAGCTAGTCTAGGACAGCCAGGGCTACACAGAAAAACCCTGTCTCAAAAAATAAAAAATAAAATAAAAGAGGCTCCCTCTTCTTATGGATCTAGGTCACATTCTCCGTGTGCTATCCATTCTCATAGTCTGAGAAATGGTTGAGGTTTTTTATTTTCTGTTAATGTAGTTTTATAATCTATTAATATAATTGTGTTAGTTTTACACTTTCTCTCTTCACCCAGCTATCACCCAAATAATTGAGACTCTATAATATTATTTGTTAAACAAGCTTCACAACACAAGAAGTGAGTATTTATTTATTTATTTTGGCTTTTCGAGACAGAGTTTCTCTGGTTAGTCCTGGCTGTCCTGGACTCGCTTTATAGAACAGGCTAGCCTCAAATTCAGAGAGCCATCTGCCTCTGCCTCCCAAGTGCTGGGATTAAAGGCGTGCACCACCATGCTAGGCCTATTACTCTATTCTCAACCCCCTAAATTAATCCGGCTTCCTCCCATTGTAAATTCCAGAGATATTAGCACTTTGTGGCTTTCCTGCTTCAACTGGCTCTCTCCTGATGTCTCCTGCTCCTCTGCCTCTGGTCAAATCCTCTACTTTGTCCTCTAACTCCTCCTCCCCTAGCGGGCTGGAAGTCCAGACCTATTCTTTTCCCTGCTCAGTGACTGGCTGTAAACTGCTTTATTGGCATATCAGGGGACAATTGAGAGCAGTTTTTATACAACATTATGACAGGAGATTCTCAGAACAAGATTTGCAACCAGATATGGGGGTGGGTACAGGAATCAGCATTTGAATTACACAATAACCTTAGGCCTACAGTTTTCTTTTGGGGGGCAAGATTCCAAGGGCAGAGGGCAGATATGAAGGAACAGGGAGATGAGTGGGATTGGTGTACATGATGTGAAACTCACAAAGGATCAATGAAAAGTTAAAAATGGGACTGTCACCCTCCTACATTAGCCTTTGAGTCTTGGAACCAGAAGATTTTCAGCTTCATGATGTAAAATCCTCAGTTTTTAAGGATCTTAACCCTTCCTTCTAGTACCCTTAACAGCACAGACACAGACCTAAACCAGTTCATCTCACTGGGCCTGAGTGTTTAGAAGGTAGAGGTGCCTGAGAGAAGCCCTGTTAAGCAGCTTTTTATTACTATCACAAAATACCTCAGATAATCAGTCTAAAAAGAAGAAAGATTTATCTTAGGACAGTTGTAAAGGTTGCATAGTCCACTTTTGCTTTGGTGCCTGTATTATTTATTAATCAGGGTTCTCTAGAGTAACAAGACTTATAGAGTGAATCTATCCATCTATCTATCTACCTATCTATCCATCTATCTATCCATCTATCTATCTATCTATCTATCTATCTATCTATCTATCTATCTATCTATCTATGGGGGGATTTATTAGAATGACTTACAGACTGTGGTTCAGCTAGTCCAACAATGGTTGCCTATGAACAGAAGATCCAAGAATTCAGAAGTTGTTCAGTCCACAAGGCTGATGTCTCAGCTGGTCTTCAGTAGGTGCTGGAATCTCAAAGAAGTAGGCTGTAATGCCAGTGGAGGAATGGACTTGCTGCAAAGGCTACAGCAAGCAGGCAAAGAAAAAGAGCAAGCCTCCTTCCATGTCCTATATATAACCTGCCAACCAAAGGTGTGGTCCAGTTAGAAGTGGCTCCTCCCACCCCAAAGATCCACTTCTAATGATTTAATTCAGAAAAAAATCCCTGAGGGTGTGCCTAGTCATTTGTGTTTTAGTTCATCCCAGATGCAGTCAAGTTGACAACCAAGAATAACCATCATAGGGCCTTCCTTTGTCAAGGCAATGCACCATTGTGAGAATATGCAGCAGAGGTAGCCAGTTCACTTCCTGGTCACACAGAGGAAGAGAAGGGCTAACCCCTTCAAGGGCACATCTCAAAAACATCCTAAGACTTCCTACTAGGCCCTACCTCTTATAAAGTTCGTTACCCTGTGGTAGAAGCCTGGGAGGGAAGACTGACTTGTGGGCCCTTAAGGGACATTGAGGATGCAGACTATAGCAATTCTATTTGAGCTAACAGTAGGAATATCCGAGGTTCTGGCCTAGGAGATCTCTAGGAGATGTGCCTGGGCTTGACTGAAGGTCCCTGTAGTGGTCTGTGTTCCTAAAATGGGGTTTTTGTGTGCTTGTTTGTTTTTGTAACAGGGCTCCTAAAATGTTTTAAAATATTGGCTACTTTGTTTCTTAAATTGCTGAAAGGGACCGGGTGTGGTGGAGCATGCCTTTAATCCCAGCACTCGGGAGGCAGAGGCAGGTGGATCTCTGTAAGTTTAAGGTCAGCCTGGTCTACAAAGGGAGTCCAGGACAGCCAGGGCTACATAGAGAAACCCTGCCTCAAAAAAAAAAAAAAAAAAAAAAAAAGTTGGGAAGATTTTTTTGTTTTTGTCTGTTTTGGGTTGTTTTTGTTTGTTTGTTTGTTTTTTCTCCTGAGTTCCACAGAAGCATGGGCTCTCCTGAGAAAGAGTTGAATTTGTATCTCTTGCTTGAGTCTGTTTAAATATTTTGCTAGCAGAAGAGTATCCAACTTCATGCTCACATTAAGAAACATGTTTAGTTCATATTATTATAGAGATCTGTGGCCTCACTCAACAACTTTCTCTTTGGTTTTATAGACCAGGCTGGTCTTGAACTTGTGATCCTTCAGCCTATGCCGCCCGAGTACTGGGGCTGCAGGTATACATACACCACCACATCTGACCTCAGGTCTTCCAGTTGTACCACTTTCATATCACTAACATTTTCAGTCTTCAAAATATTTTTTCCGAAATTTAAAAATTTTTACTTCATTGTTTTATTTCCCCGCATGTATGTCTGTATACTACATGCATGACTGGTTCCCAAGGAAGTCAGAAGGAATGTCAGATCCCATGGGTTTGGAGTTACAGACCATTGTCAGCGCCATGTGAGTGCTGGGACTCCAACCCAGGTCCTCAGCAAGAGCAGCAAGTGCTCTTTAACTGCTGAGCCATCTTTCTAGCCCTAAGCTTTATGTTTTGTTGCAAACGAAAAACTCTTAAGTTTTCTTCTCCTTCAGTGCTCAGTACTTTCTGTTTATGCAGGTGCCCATGAATGCTGTCCTCCTTTGCATTGGTTAAATTGAAAAGTTTGTCAGCATTGATTTCTTATGGCCAGTTTTCCTCTGTGGCGATTGAGGGTCTACTCCAGCATTCTCCCAGTGTATATTGTTGTTAAATAGTTTTTAACTAAATCCAGGAGTCCTTGGATGCCCTAATATGACCTGATTCGTTGTGTCTTGAATACGACTTACAAAAAAAGCCATGTTTCCATCTGCTTGAGTAAAACCTAGCAAATATTCTGGTCTTATCTCTGAAAGAATGCTTCCTTGAGTAGATTTTTGTTTTTGACATTTTTATTTCAATAAACTTATGGTGGTTAGTATTAAGTTTAACTACATATGACAGAAAACCTAACAACAAATTTATTGCACATAAAAGTCTGGTGTCCAGGATCTCTTCTTCTTGCTAAGGATGTTCCACCCTTAATGTGCCCTTGTGTTCTACCATTGTTATCTAAACTCCAGCCTTTGTGGCTTTATTCCAACCTGTTTGAAGAAAAAAACTGCATATGAAGTTGGACCCAGTGACACAAACCTATAGTTCCAACTCTCAGAAGGCTGAGACAGGACTGGGCTATAGAGCAAAACCCCAAAGCAGAAGAAATTGTTGTATCCTTTTCTTTAAAATCATTTTCTCTAAATTGCACACGCTCACTTTTTTTTCCCTTGTGGTTTAGAGGACTGAAATCAGGGCTTCACAAATGCTATACACATGCCACACCATAGCTCCATCCGAAGCCCAGCATATGACAGGGCTTGATTCCCTTCATTTTCCAGAAATTAATCATTGGCTAAACCTAGCTGCAAAGTAGCCTGGGAGTTGTATTCAGCTAAACTTTCAGGGCTTCTATTGCTACAAAGTAAAGGGGAGATTGGGTACTGAGGATAACTAGTAATCTTTTCTGAGAAATACCCCAAGTTTGTGATCTGTGCAAGAAATACTACAGTGGCCATTAAACTCTGTCAGCCAAAATAAGGGCCTTAAGTGGTCCCAGTCAGCCTGTTGCTTCTGTGGCCTGTTCTTGGCTCTTTGGGTCACCCTCACTTGGAAATCAAACTCTGACCAGTTGTTAGACTTCATCTCATCCTGTGTTATTCTTGAGTGGCTGTGGTCCGTTCTTAACATCTGAGCCCCCATCACTGGGCTCCTGGGCTCTTGAAGTGGAAACCTTTATGTCTCAGATGTCTCCTCACTTCAAATCGTGTTCCACCCTCATTTCTAAACATTGGTTTAGGTGTTAGCTAAGCTGGCCATCTCATCCCTAGTGGTTCTGAGGTGTTGCTGTACTGTGGAAGTATCTAGACTGTGAACCCTGCCTGGGGTCTGTGGCTGCTCCAGCCAAGGACTAATTACTGGATATGTTTTATTCAGGCGTGAGTTCTGCATGCCGTTACCCTTCCATGATCCCCAGTGGTCCTAGCAATTCTGACATGGATTTATTTGCACTTCATTAAGTGTTCCCCATAGAGAAGAATATCTTACTGTTACTTAAATCTCCAATGAGCTCCTGTCTCCTGAAGCTTGTTTCCTGTGTTGGTGACTCAGAACATTTAGCCATGGCTTCCTAGACCATTTCCCAAGGAGGTTAGTTACGTCCAGAGAGACTCATTTTCTGTGTTACAGAGAAAGGGCAGGGCAGCGAGAGCCAGGCTCAGTCCAGGAGACCCTGATGGCCGCAGTGTTTTGGTAAAGTTCTGAGTGTGCAGTGAGTGCTCTTCCGCATCTCAGTGGTCTCTACCCGCTTTCCCTTCACCGTTGGCCTGGTACGAGGGCAGTGATTCTGAGGAATCCAGAAAAGACCTAGATCACTATGACTTTTCACAAAGCAGACAAGAAAAGCCAGTCTTTGGCTTGTCCATCACAAACAAGAGTATATCCCTGGCTGTCCTGGACTCACTCTGTAGACCAGGCTAGCCTTAGATCCGCCTCCCTCTGCCTCCCAAGGACTGGGATTAAAGGTGTGCACCACCACGCTCAGCAAAAATAATTTCTTAACAGAATGTTAATTGATCGTAATGTCGTTTCAAAATTTATGTTCAGTGAGAAAGTCGTCTATAATGATGTGGCTTGGTATAGAAAGCACAGATAATGTTTTGCCTAGCTTTCTCTCCGTGTGTGTATCTCTAAAATGGAGCTGAATGACCTTCTGACTGTTGTCAGAGGATAAATAACAATCAATAGTCTAGGTGAGGACTGAGCTGGGCAGGTGGTTGTAAGAGGTTCAGCCTCAGCTGAAAGATCAGCTCTAAATTGGTGATTGTGGAAAGTGGTGAGTACAAGGTTCTATCATATCGTTATCTCTATTTTCATTTGGAACTTTCCCTAATTAAAAGTTTTAAAACAAACGATCTATTTGGGGTTCAGCAATTAAGAGTGCTCCCTGTTCTTCCAGAGGACCTGAGTTTCCCAGCTCATGACAGCCTGTAACCCCAGCACCCTCCTTTGGCTTCTTGGGTGCCTGCCTTCAGCGGCATACATTTGCATAATCACACACACAGCACACACTAGTTTAAAAAGTAATCTTGATAATTCTTTGAAGTTGGCTGTTTAAGGAGAATGATCATGGCATCAGATTTTTATGTCCTTTCTAGCAACAAAATGACTCCTGTGCAGAGTTCTCTTGGCATGCAAAGCACAATGCTGGCCTGCAGTGGTTGAGAGGGAGCAGGAGATCCTGCATCCGGTTCACTCCACCCCAGCCTCTCCCCACACACACACCCCACTTTTTTTTAACCCTGAATGCAGATCATCTCAGCTGCCTTGCTGTGCCGAGGATCCCCACTATACCAAACTGCTCTTCAGTGTCTTCATATGCTTTAGCATTTCTTTCCTATCTTGAAAATATAAACAAAAATCCCTCCCTTGGGCTGGGTGTGGTGGTGCACGCCTATAATCCCAGTACTCCAGAGACAGGCGGATCTCTGTGAGTTCAAGGTCAGCCTAGTCTACAAATGGAGTCCAGGACAGTCAGGGCTTGCTACATAAAGAAACTAACAAACACAAGCAACATTTGCTTATCTAAATATAAGAGATAGATAGGGTATCTTCAAAAACCTCAAGAGATCTGCAGAATATGGCATTCAAAGATGTTTTCTTAAATTAAGATTTTTTGATATCGAGACATGTCAGCTCCTTACAGCACCCACTATTCTACTCCAAGTAGAAGATGAGCATCGAAGAATCTCCAGTGGGAGATGGTTGAATTGGTGGTAAGCCTTTCTCTTGGCAAGAAAAACTCCTTGCTTCAACTGTAGACAGAATGCTGTCCAAAAAGGACAAAACTTGGAAGCAGGTAAATTGACAGCCTAGCTCTGCCAAGGCACGGTAGGCAAGTCCTTCATAATTCCTGCTCTACAATCAATGTCTGTCAGAGAAACGGGGCCAAACGGCTGAAGATTGATGCTGTAATGTATGGAGAGAAAATGAGAACTGTCTAGGCAGCCACTGGTATGTCATTTCTTAGTTTTGGAAGCTGTGGATGCTACACTTCCTATATAATCAGATATATTTATCCCTCTGAGGTCTCTGAGGCGGTTGAAGAATAGATAGCTAGAGTCTCATAGTTAAATTTTGAGTTGTTTAGGAATCAAGAGGGTGTTCTGGATCTAAGATGTTTTTAAAGTTGTGATGCAAGTTAGTATGAAAGCTGAGTTAGATATAGAACTTTAAACTCATGGAGATGGTTAGATAGTAGAATGTTAAAGTCAGGTGCCAAATACATATGGACTGGACATTGGGAATGTATGCTAAGCCATATAACTCTCATAATTGTGGCCTATTTATTTCTGTTGTTTTGTATTGTATTTATAGTTATAAGAGAAAGAACCATTTGTTGGACTGAAAGGGAGAGCTGTTGGAGGGAAAAAGAAATACCTTAATCTAAAAAAAAAAAAGGGAAGAGGATGGGGGGTTGAGGGGGAGGAGGGAGGGACTGGAGGAGGGAGTAGGGAGGGGGGATTGTGATTGAGATGTAACTTGAAGAAATAAAAAATAAATTATAAAAAAAATAAAATGCAGTCTGGGTGTAAAACAAACAAACAAATATCCTTCCCTTGATGTCACATCATCCCTATCCCTTCCAAGCACTCCCAGCCCATACACCTCTGGCCCTGCTCCTTGTCCATCTTAACACTCAAACCTTGAATGAGCTGCCTGGGTTTGCAGTGTCCACCTGCTCACCTAGCTGTCACACCTCAGCACACATTCTGTGTTCGATGCCTGTAGCACTGATCTTGTCAAGGTCACGACCTGTGTGTTCCCATGGTCCCAGCCATAAATTCTGCCCTCATCCTTCACCACCTCAGGGAGCAACTGGGACAAGACTCTTTTCTCTTGTCTCCTTCATAGCCAGATCTCTCTTAGCTTGATCTCAAATCCATTTTCTCTTCCCCTCTCATATCTCCTCCTTGTCTGGGCACCCAACACTGGCTGAATTGTTTTAATCCCCTTGTTTCTTTGAGATTCACAGTGCTGGAAGTATAACCCAAGCCCTTGTACATGCCACGTCCCCAGCCATGATAGTTTTTCATTTCTGCTAATCTAACCCTAATCTAAATCTTTGTTCCTTACCCAAAAGCCAAAGTGGTCTTTTAAAGTATATATTGTATCTTATCATTGCCATCATCAAACCCTGCCAGGTTTATTACCTGGCTGACAAAGCCCTGTTTGGCCCATCCATTTCCCATCACACATGCTTGTCTTGGTCTCCCTTCATACATATGCTCCAGGCATGCTGACCTTCTTTTGGCCTTTAGGGGCACCCATCTCTGTCCAGGCTCAACTCACCTAAGCATTCTCCAGTGACCGTATCTGAGCATGTTCCCTTACACCTCAACTCGGTAAATGATCAGAGTACTCATGTGAGAGTCCTGTTGAGGCAGGAGCTCCCTTCTTGTAGGTAGCAACAAAAAAAAATTGCCATTGTGACAACTGCCAGCTGCTCAAGTATGTTTTGGTAACCAGGCTGGGTTAAAAGGAAGATTATGGGTTAAAATGGCAGAGTATGAAGCACTGAGGAATATGAATGGGAGAGCTTGCAGTTGGATACGAGAAACCCAGACTAGACAGCAGGAAGAACAAATAAGGAAAACAGTGATGGCAGGCCAGCTAGCCCCTGAGATATCGAGGGATATATGTAGAGTACTAGTGTCCTTTCATATACCCTTGCTTCTGTGATAGATGTAATTGTAAGGAAGGATGGCCACTAACAAGAATCTTCTACCTAGGAGACCACCTCTTATACAAGGAGGTAACCAAGAAAGACTGAAGCTTCATCCTGATGGCCGGGTGTTGGGTGGTGGGAAGGCTGAAATGGACGAACAGTACAGTATCTGGTGATTTGGTGAAAAGCAGCTGACTGGAAAAGCACACAGTTTCAGAAACACCCAAGGATTCCTTCCTTCCGAGCAAGGGTTTTCCCTTGTGAATGTCTCAGTGTTCAAATTTCAATCCAAATACAGGATGAGTATCCATAATCTGAAATATGAATTCTAAAATATTCTCCAAAAAATTGTCTAGAACTATTTCAAAATCTAAAACCTCTACAATCTGAAACATACCCCAGGAATCTCGGGCAGGAAATGCTGGACATGTGTGCCCTGCTCATGACCCCAGTGCCAGGACCTGTTCAGGTAGCTTTTCCCTCCTCCCCTCGTCCGATCACTCGGGCTGTTTTCTCTGCCACTCTTCATCCTTTCCCACTGATCCTCTGCCTTCTAGGCTGTATGTGCTGGCTGGGGCCAGGTCTGTCTAGATTTACCTCCCAGCACATAGTTAACAACCAGTACTATTCCAAAGAGTAGAAGCCAAGTGGTTTTTTTTTTTTTTTTTTTTTTTTTTGCTTCACTCCTTTGATTCCTTTGACAGGGAAAATGCATACTTTTTTCTGACTTTTTGTTTTTAAACCATGCTTTTGGAAACATGACCTAACACCTCTGTAAATTATAAGTACTTTGAAAATCTGGGAGTTGAACTTTTCAACTAAAGTGATCATTATCTTCCTCATTAAAATTGTTTCTGCAGGGGGCTGGAGAGATGGTCCAGTGCTTAAGAGCATCATCTGCTCTTCCAGAGCTCCTGAGTTTGATTCCCAGCATTCACATAACAGCTCACAACCATCTGTGGCTCCAGCTCCAGGGGATCCAATGCCCTCTTCTGACCTCCACAGGTGCCAGGCACACACATATATGCAGGCAAAACACCCATACATGTAAAATCATAATTGGCTCTCCAGGAAAAAAACCTCAGAGAAATGTGTTCCTTTTCTCTTTTAGGTGAAAGAGCCTCCTGAAATCAACTTAGTTCTGTACCCTCAGGGCCTAGATGGTGAAGAAGTGTATGTGAAGGTGGACCTGAGGGTAAAATGCCCACCAACTTACCCAGATGTGTGAGTACTTTTATGAGGAGCTTTGGTGGAATTTTGATTTTCTATTCTGACAACTTAGAAACATTACAGCTAGGAGTATTTTCTCTTTCCTTCCTCTGTCTTCCATGTAACATTTCATTTCCCATCACCTGTATCTCAGTAACACTACATCAGCCCTAGAAATTTTCACAAAAAGCTGTCTTTAAGTCAGCTTATAGTTGTAGAATACTCATTACCGATACTAATATTTAACTCAATGACTAACCTTTTTGCTTTTGCCATTTTAATGCTTATTTAATTCTTTGTAATCTAGAGAGAAAGAAGATCTAGACGCATAGGATAAAGGTGTGGCGAGCGTTTAAAATGCTTCCTTCATAGCCATTGGAAATGAGGTGACCTTCTGTCCTGCCTGGCCTTTTACTGCCTGGAATAAGGAAAGGAACTGTTGGAGCTGCTGTTTCCACAGTGGAGCAGCTTGCGCCTGATCAGACTGTTCAGGGTTGTCCCCTGTGCTCCAGGGCTCCTGCAGACCTTTGCTATCCCAGGCCCCTCCCCGTTATGCCAGGAGTATTCTCTGGTGGTTGAGGCAACCAAAAACTGCCTGTAGCTCTAAACACCCATAAAAGTAATATTGCTGCTGGTTATGAAGCTAGAACCAAAGCACAAGCCGCCAGGACTCAGCGAGCTCTTCTGTAAGTGTTCCCCACCCCAGCCAATGTGGCTGGGGTGGTGTCAAGCAATTCTGACTTGCTGTGCAGGGACAGGAGGGAGCTGCGGGGAGAGTGGCAAATAAAAGTCAATGCTGCTTTCCACAGTGGGTGGAACATGAGTGGAGTCTGTGATCTTAAGTAGTTGTGAAGAATCTAGTCATGTGGAGTGTGAGCTTCCTGAGGTCAGTAACTCCTGAGCTTCCCATAGTGTTGAGAGGGCATGCACGGTCAGTTGTGTGTGTGTGTGGGGGGGGGGGGGGTAAATCATGAGAAAAGCAATTAAGTTTATGAAATCAAACTGAGACGGTGGCTCTCTGGGTTTTTGCATTTCCTGGTGTCTTTGCTGACACAGTGTTTACAGACAGCTGAGGTCAATGGCTCACTTTCTCAAGACAGTTCTTGCATAAATGTCAGGTACAAGACCCCATGCTTCTGACTTATAAGTTGTGGTTGTAAATTTGGGGGTTCCCACAACACCCTTAGATTTGATAATTTGCTAGAAGTGACTCACAGAACTCAAGAGAATTAATTTGCCAGTTTGTTGTAAAGGATTTCATCTAACACAGCAAAATAAGGCTGCGTAGCCCAGAGCCTGGGGAGGGGCATGTCCTCTCTAGGCCACCATCCTCAGCACCTCCAATGTTCAGCAGCTCACAGTACCCTTGAACCCTGCTGTTCAGGGGGTTGGGGGAGGCTTTGGCCTATAGGCATGACTGTGAACACCCCATCCTGACCCTGTGAGGTGCCCAGCAAGAGTTAACCTTTCCTCATGAGCTCCGGTCTGGTTGAAAAGGGTTTGGAATGAAGAACATAAATTCGTCCCTTGAGCTCTGTCACTCAGGAACCTCCAAGGGTAATGGGGCCTCTGAGCCAGAAACTGCAGCCAAAGATCACAGGTGACGTGATCTTTATTGTGCCATAGACTCAAGCACTCAGATGTTTGTTCTTGAAAAGTCAACATGAAAAGCCCGGATGTGTGAGTACTAAAATATTAATTATAGCATAATTTCTGAAAGTACATAGACTAGGGCCAGGCAGCAGGCTCATGCCTGTGATCCCAAAGTTTGAAAGGCTGAGTTTAAGGCCACAAAAGAGAACATGAAGAGCATGGTTTCTCTCTCACCTTGGAGATTCTGGTATGTTTAACAGGACAGTGCTGGCTAGTGGAGCTGTCCTGTGTATGAGCCACCATGTGGTTGCTGGGAATTGAACTCCAGACCTCTGGAAGAGCAAACAGTGCTCTTAACTGCTGAGCCATCTCTCCAGCCCGCTGTCCTGTGTATGATGGGAAGCTGAGTCAGAACCCTGACTTTTCTGCCGAACACCTCATCCCTGGGTGTCATAACCCAGAACACGGGATGACTTTTTAAAACAACATAGAAATACTAGAACTTAGAAAGTTTAAAAGTAATCTTATCAACCACATAAAATTATTAACATATCAAGGACATAAAACATTAACATTTAATTAGTGTGGTACGTGACTGTTTTGTTCTGTTAATATTGCTATGTAGATTTTTTTTTTTCCAGACAAGGTCTCATTGTGTAGCCTTGGCTGGCCTGGTACACAATATGCTGACCACACCCTGGCCTCAGTTCACAGAGATCCACCCATTTCTACCTTCCAAGTGCTGGGACTAATGGTGTGTACCACCACACCTGACCAAAAACAATGTAGATCAGGAGAGGCTGGAGAAATGGGCTCAGTCCTTAAGCACACTGACTGCTCTTCCAGAAGGTCCAGGTTCAAGTCCCAGCACCTACGTGGTGGCTCACAGCTGTCTGTAACTCTAGTTCTAAGGGATCTGACATCCTCTTCTGGCTTTCATGGGTGCTGTGGTATACAGACATACATACTGGCAAAACAACCATCCATACACATAGCATAAAAGTAGGTAAATCATTTCGTTTAATTCTGTAAGTGCCAGGAAGATAAGTAGTGAAGTGCTTGATGTGTAAGCACAAGAACCGGAGTGTGGTCCCCAGCATAGCACCCAAAGGTGTGCATGGTATTCCCAATGCTGGTGGTCCCTGGGACTTTCTGGCGAGCTAGACTAGCCTAATGAGCGAGCCCAGACCCCAGTGATAGAGACTCTGTCTCCAAAAGACAGAGTGGACAGCTCTGAGGGAGAGCGCCTGATGTTGACCTCTGTCCTCTACATGCTGGGCTCACATGTCCACATCCACCCGCACAAAGACATGCAGTTATGTAGGTTTGCTTCTAGGGACTGTTGCAGTCCGTTTTAAATAATGTGACATAGGAAACCATTTGTTTATGTACAGTAGTCCTTGATGCCTCCGAGAGAACCCTGGGTGTTGTAAACTGTGTACTCAAGACAGTTTGGTATTACTAATATTTTTTTTTTTAAATACAAAGTAGATGTCCCAGGTTTCATCTGCCCAGGCAGATAATGACTACTGTGGGCAGCATCCTGTCCCACAGGGTGGGAATGGAGCCTTGAGAGAACGCACAGATAGGTGCATACTCAGGAGGACTTCACCAAGGTAAAATGCCAGAAACCACATAGCAATGCTTAACAGGAAGTGATGAATCACCTTCTCATTGGGAAAATTACATAAATTCTGTTTAATCCTAGAGAACTATTAATGGATGTTTATTGATTTGGAGTAAAAGGTATCCCTAAGGCTATGTAATTTCCTTGAATTTAAAGTGTTTGCCAAGCGGGCATCCTTAGAATAGGCCAGGTGTATATGATGCTCTTGACCAGTGTTCAGGAGGCATAGGCACACCCAGCAGCATGCCCTCCTTGTTTGAGCAGAGTGAGTGACAGGTACAGCCCCTTGTGAGAATTCCAGATGGATCACTATGGCTGCACTCACTAGGCATTCTTTCTTTTTTTAGGTTTTCCAGACAGGGTTTCTCTGTGTATCCTTGACTGTCCTGGACTCACTTTGTAGACTAGGCTGGCCTTGAACTCACAGAGATTCGCCTGCCTCTGCCTCCCAAGTGCTGGGATTAAAGGCGTGCACCACCACGCCCAGCTCACCGGGCATTCTTGTGCTTCCTGCTGGAGCCCAAGGACATGCAGGGAATTGCCAAATAGAGGAGCTCATAGTCAAGTCTCCAGTCAGACAAGAAGCAGAAGGAGCAGGAAGGATTTTTGTGGAGGGCACCAGGGGCATCAGCAGCAGTGATTGGTGTTCGGACATTTTAAACAGATCATTGAAGTGATATGAGAGCGGATGGGTCGGGAGTCAAACCTAGTGGGGGGAGGGGTGGAGCTTTGTCTGACTTGGCTTGCCCACTTCTCTCTAGGGCACATGCTCTCCATGCTGAGCACTGTGTCACCTGGAGTTGTTGGGATATAGTCGAAGGCCTTCTGAGATTAAAGGGATACACAACTGGTCACAGGGAGTGGTTCAGCCAGGAGGTCTGTACATGGAGTCCTCATGCACTCAGGCTTGCTGTGAGCCTTGAAGAGCTTAATGCAAGCAGACTCTTCCTTCTCAAGTAATGCCTTTCTTTGTGTTTGTTTTCCAGAGTTCCTGAAATAGAGTTAAAGAATGCTAAAGGCTTATCAAATGAAAGTGTTAATTTATTAAAATCACACCTGGAAGAACTGGCCAAAAAGCAGTGTGGAGAGGTAAGGCGTGCTAAGGTGGAGCTATGGAAACAATACAGAAAGATCCCATTCGCCCTCTGCTCAGTCTACCTAGTAGTAACATCTACAACACTGAGTACAGGGTTATAGCCACCGTCCTGACAGTAATGCAGTCAAGGTACAGGCTAATTCTGTCCCCACAAAGATCCTTACAATGCCCTTCTTGGACTCTTCTCTGTTCCCCACCTTCTCTCTCCTCCATGCCTGGCAACTGCTAATCCATTCTCCATTTCTATAATCTCATTTTGAAGTTGTTTCAGACAGTCTGCCACCTTTTGAGATTGGTATTTTTTCAGGCAGTACAGCTCTCTGAAGAGTTCTCCAAGTGGTTAGATGTAGCAATCATTGTTACAAGTTATTTATTTATTTATTTATTTTGTTTTTTTCGAGACAAGGTTTCTCTGTGTAGCCCTGGCTGTCCTGGACTCACTTTATAGACCAGGCTGGCCTCGAACTCACAAAGATCCACCTGCCTCTGCCTCCCAAGTGCTGGGATTAAAGGCGTGCGCCACCACCGTCCGGCCATTGTTACAATTTATTGCTGAGTAATATTCCACTGAGATGTTCAAGATGAAATACATTGAGTTTTCTGGTCTTTGGCTATTATAAGTAAAGTTTCCATAAATACTTCTGCATGTGCTCTTCAAGCTATAATTATAACCCATCATAAGTAAAAGATGTGTCTACTATACTCACCCTACTGAGTGTCGTGGCTTAATGACACTGTCCACTCAGAGTCTCAGTTGTTTCCTTTTGTGATGATGCACCAGCCAGGGAACTCCGGGTGACTTCATCACAGCTGCTCTCCACAGAGAGCTAGTCCAGGAGGTCAACTTGCAATACAGTGTTGGTCAGCCTTAATAGGAAGGCAGTTCTGGCATTCACCCCAGCATGGTGCAGCCTTAAGGAAATTGCAGTGAGTGAAATGGGCTGGCTGTAGTAAGACCAGTGTTGTATGACTAGCACAAGACAGAAAGTAGAATGCTGGTTGCTGGGGCTAAGACAGCAAGCAATGGCAGGTTTGGTGGGAGCAGTTTCAGATTGGAAAGTCCTGGAAATGAGTGACAGCGATGGATGATGGCCATGGTTGCACAGCAGTATTACCACATGATTAAGTAGTGGACAGTATTCCACAGGAGTCTTCCCCACAAATTGAAAAAACAAAAACCTTACCTGAGATATTCTCATGGGATGAGATTTGAGGGGCATAAAGTATGAAGCTATACTGTGCATATCCATCTTATTTTGAAACAACAACAAAAAAATTTGTTTACATAGATCTGAAGTCCTAACAGTTGAAAATACAATTCTCAAGAATTCATTTTTGTTTTTCAAGTAAAATGGAGTGTAGTTAAGTGTTAGCACAAGCTTAGGGACTTGCTATGGTAGGGCATCCCTGATAACCACCTGTTAAAGAAACAAACTTCATTCTATACAAGGAGGCAGCACCAAAAACAGTGCTCAGGAACATTCCCATTTGCCTTGGCGTAATGTTTTTTGGGGGTTGGGGGACAGGGTCTCACTATATAGCTCTGGTTGGCCTGAATCAGAGGTGTGCGCCAACACACCCAACACTCCAGAGTGAGTTTTAGTCTGCATTAGCAGATCTTGGTTGGTTGGTTTTTGAGACAAAGTCTCCCTATGTAACCCTGGCTGTCCTGGAACTCACTATAGAGGCCAGGCTAGCCTCAAACTCACAGAGATCCACCCTCCTCTGCCTGCCAAGTGCTGAGATTAGTCAAGGTGAGCACTACCACATCTGGCTATGTATGAACCTTTATCAGTCCTGGAAGATAATCCAAAATGTACCAGGGATTCTTTTTTTTTTTTAATTAGTAAAATCAAACTCATGGGTTTCTCCCTAAGTCAGTCAGCAGGTATTTACTACACACATCTTGTGCTGGGGAAACTATTTTTGGACTCACTGTGAGGGGCACAGACAAAGCAC
>CAJQZJ010032236.1:5173976-5202473 GCA_907164525.1 Lophiomys imhausi
CTCATTGACAGAACAGCTTGGCCACTGTACCCTGGATTGGGTGCCAGGCAGTGTGGTCTTAGAACCCCTTGTACTATAGATTTCCCACCCCAGGTATGATTTTTTGCTTAGCCTAGAGAACAGCAGAGTGACTTTCTGTGTTCCCCTAATGGGTGTTTGAGGTGGCCCTTCCTTCCTGGCTCTTTCTGGCTGATTCTGGCTGATTCCTTAGGTGTTAACCAGCCTCCTACTGGTTCATTGCCAGGAGGGAGGAAATGAGAGCTTTACATTGCTTTTGGGCCTCTGATCAGTGTGCTTTATGAACAAGTGACAGAAATGATGTTCGTAGGATCTGAGAGCCTTCTGCCCAGCTGTTGGGTCAACTGGCTTTCTAGCTGGGAAGATAAATTCCCTTCCTGTAGTCTTAGATATTTTTCAGCTTTATTTATGCAAATGTTTAGATGTTAGGGAAATGACAGTAAATTTAAGTAGGTCTGCTTTCACCCCTACCCCACACACACAAGAAGAGAAGCTTTTTATTTATCTCAGTAGCAATTCATCTTGATCACAGACTCAAGCCTTAAAGACCTTAAAAGCTCTTCCTGCTGTGACTGTGTCATATATCCCATTCCATATATATCAGAGCAAAGTGACAAAATGCTGGCATGGCAGGTGTGAGTCTGATTGGCGTTCTTCTTCAGGCTCTGACCCTCACCATCATCTGATCATTTGTGGTCGGTTTTTGTTTACATGTGTAGGTGATGATATTTGAGCTGGCACACCATGTGCAGTCATTTCTCATCGAGCATAACAAGCCCCCTCCAAAGTCTTTCCACGAAGAAATGCTGGAAAGGCAGGCTCAGGAGAAGCAGCAGAGGTTGCTGGAGGCCAGGCGGAAGGAAGAGCAGGAGGTGAGAAACAGCTTTTGGTGCTGGCACCAGCCTGGAGGCCTACGGGTATCCATGTATCTACTCCATCTCTGACTATGAATGTGTCCATGAATTTTACTCAGCCTTTGAGTCAAGAAATGTGCATTCCTGTGAGAGAAATCACTACGAATCACTGAAAACACTATGCAGCGTCCTCCCTGCAGCCATCACTGCTCCCTTTAGGGCCCTTCTCAGGGTCTTTAAAGAAGATGGGAAAATAGAAAGTTGGTCATATGACTGGGCTTCCTGTGTCTCTAAGCCTGCCAACCTGTACAGGAGTTCACTGAATCTGGAGGCTGTTTTCCTCTTGACTGAGAGATCTGTCTCATGCCTACAGAGTAGAAAGGCAGGAGTTCACGTGACTTTCATGTTCACTAACCATTTCTAGTCTCCCTTTAGCTTACCCTGGTCAGGGCCCACTTCCTGTCTTTAGATGGTTAAAATTCTTTAAAATGGTTGATACCCTAGGTTTCCTTCTTTATTTTAATTTAAATTATTTTCTATTTAGCCCCTTGATTAACTTATTAAGAATTTATGTGGGTGCAGCTCATTTAAAAAGAGGCATTTCCCTAGTACATTAAACAGCCATTCCTCATTCAGTGATCTGTAGGATCCCTTTAAAGCAGTGGTTCTCGCCCTTCCCAATGCTGCAACCCTTTAATACATTTCCTCATGTTGTGGTGACCCCCCAAGGATAAAATCATTTTGTTGCTACTTCATAACTGTAATTTTGCTACTGTTATGAATCATAATGAGGATATCTGGCATGCAGGATATTTGATATGCAACACCCAAAAAGGGGTAGATAACCACAGGTTGAGAACTGCTGTTTGAAGTGTGGGGTTTTTTTGTTTTGGTTTGGTTTGGTTTGGGTTTTTTTGGTTTTTCTACACAGGATTTCCCTGTGTAATAGCCCTGGCTGTCCTGGACTCACTCTGTAGACCAGGCTGGCCTTGAACTCACAGAGATCTGCCTCCCTCTGCCTCTGGAGTGCTGGGATTAAAGGTGTGCGCCACCTCACCCAGCCTTTGAAGTGTGTTTTAATTGTTGGCCTGTGCTAGAGTCTAAGTTCGTTTGTTTTCTTCTTGAGTATTCACGTACTGAGTTTTTGGGTTGGTTTTTTTTTAATCTTTGAATGCTTTTAATGCTTCACAGGCCAACCTACCCTTCCCCTTCCCTTCATCTTCCATTACTTTTTCAACCATTCTCTTGCCCTGTCACACTCCAGCTTCCTCTCCTGCCCTCTCTCACCTCTCTTCTTTTTCCTGAGGCAGGATCTCACTGTGTGTCCCAGCATGGGTATCACAGGCATGTACCATGTACCTAGCCCAGTCCCTGCACATGCGCAGATGGCAAAGCTAGCGGAATGAAAAAGAAGACAGACTTAAAACCTCTGCAGGGAAGCCTGCTTCTCAAGGATGCTGGCAACACAGAGTGTGGCTTCCCAAGCTTTCATGTGCAGGTCTCAGGAAGCAAGGGCTTGGGGTCTTAGAAATTCAAAAGCTGTGTGAGTTCAGAATGTACCTCCTGGGTGCATTTCGGAGATTGGTGTGTGATCTGGTCTGATTTATTTCAGCAACAAGAAATTCTCCATGAGATTCAGAGAAGAAAAGAAGAGATCAAGGAAGAGAAGAAAAGGAAGGAAATGGCTAAGCAGGTGCGGTCTATTCTGTACCAAAGGATCTGCATTTCTTCTTGTCAAATGTCTGTATTTCCATCGGAAACACTTTTCCCTCTCGTGTGCTAAAGCTTAAAGGACCAGACTTTCATTTGTTATCTCTTAGGGGTTTATTTTGTTATTTGTGGTAGAAGGGGCTTGAGACAAGGTCTTACTAGGTATCCTAGGCTGGCTTTGAATTCTTATATTGCATAGGCTAGCCTTATGCTCATAATTCTTCTGCCTCAGCCTCCCTAGCTCTGAGAGCACGTACATAAGCTCTATGCTCTGTTGATTGTGTATTTTTAGATTTCCCAAATCGGTGACAAAATTCAGTGTTGTATATTGTCTGCAAACAACTTCAGTTTACATAATTACAGTAATTTATCAAATGAGTCCAAAGATAGGAGATTGAAATTTTGTTAATTAGTCTGGAATAGAATTTTTATTAAACAAACAAAACATTGTTCTTGCTAAAGAGAGAATGAAAACCTACACACTTTCCTGGAATTTAATTTGGTGTTAGAATGATTCACCAGCAAATTAAAAAAGAGCAAACAGCTGGATGCGATGGGGTCTCCACAACGTCTTTCGGACATTTGTTGGAAGGGTCCCATGCAGCACAGCAGGGAACTTAAGTCTTCATGTTTCTGCTGTCCTGTTGTGACCTTAGAGATGACAGTCTTTTGTGGCTCTCGTTCCTCATCCTAAAACCAGAAGGACTGTAGTCAGTCATCCAAATCTGATCTTCTGTTGCCTCCAGCCCTCCCATCTTGCTTTTGCGCTGCCTCCCTTCGGCCATTCCTTTCTTTTTGACTCACCCCATCTCTGACCCTCTCCTCTAGCTCTGTCTCCCTAGCTTTCTGTGCAGAATCAAAACTCTTTCACATATAAACATCTCATGCTCTTAAAGCTGGGCCTGGACTTCATTTCTTGACCCAGAATTGGCTTCAGATTGTGCACTCTATTCAGTATATACATGTGTTCATGAGTGTACTTGTGGAGGCTGGGCTAGGGTCAACCTAGGTTCCTCTTTTTTTTTTATGTGTACTGTGTTTTGTGTGCACACATGTCCATGTGCCACAAATCAGCAGTGCCTGAAGAGGGCATCAGATCCCCTGGGATTAGTTACCTGCAGTTCTGAGCTGCCATGTGGGTGCTGGTTATCTAACCCAGGTCCTCTGAAGGAGCAGCCATCAGGGTTTCTTAGTGAACTTAGCTCACTGATTGGCTAGACTGGCTGGCTGGCGAGCCTCCAGCATCATCCTGTTTCTGCCCCCTTGGTGGCACACACCACCACATCCAGATTTTTTGTGAATGTAGGGAATCAAAATTCAGGTCCTCATGCTTGCTTATACAGCCATCCCCTGGTGCACACTACATTTAAGTTGACTCTAGCTGGTACTCTGTAAGCTGTGGAAGTTAGCTGTATTGTCAACTTGACACAGCCTGGGGTCACTGGGAAGAAAGTCTCATGAGAGATTGTTTACATTAGGTTGGCCTGTGGTGTGTCTGTGGAGGAACATCCTGATTACCAAATGGTCTAGGAAGGCCCAGCCCACTGTGAGTGGCATCATTCCCTAGTTTGGAGCCCTGGACTATATAAGACTAGACAAAGCTAGCTGAGTACAAGGCATGTTTACATCCATTTCTCTATGCTCCTGACTGTAGATGGATGTTCTCTTCTCACAGTGACTTACCCAGAGAGGTGGACTGAATCCTGGAACTGTAAACTGGAAAAAAAAAAAAAAAACAAAACTTCTCCTCTAAGTTGTTTCTTGATGGAGAATTTTTTCACAACAACAGAAATGAAACTAAAACATCCTGATCGAATAACATGTGTATTCTGTACTGAGTGGGTGATTCCATACTGTGCTTGTCATCCACTTTGTGTGGACAGCTAATGTGGGCTTTACTCTCCCTTTTCTAGGAACGTTTGGAAATCACTAGTTTGGCAAACCAGGATCCTGCCTCTAAGAGAGACCTAGCAGGACACAGGGCAGCTGCCATTCTCCATGGAGGCTCTCCTGACTTTGTAGGAAATGGTAAACCCCGGGCAAACTCCTCAGGAAGGTCCAGGTAAGTTCCTCAGATGTCTCATGTGAGGGGTGAAAGCTGGAGAAAGATTAAAATGGTGTGCAGTGAATGTGGCAGAAATGTTCAGAAATCTTACTGAAGCATCTGGCACTTTTATCTCTATCTGTTACCTAAGTTTTTATTTAACACTTTCTAAGTAACTTCACATTTGTTTTGTGGTGCTGGTATTTGATCCAAGGGCCTCACACATACTGCCTAAGTGCTTAACCACAGAGCTACAGTCCCAGCTCTCTCTTTCATTTTATTTTGAGGCAGAGTCTTACTTATAGCCCAGATTGACCCCAAACTCTTGTGATCCTCTTGACTCAGCCTCCTGCATAGCTAGATTAGCAGGCTTGCATCATCATGTGTGGCTCTGAGTACCTAAAGAATCCAGTGACATCACCCTTTAGAACAGCCTGTGACACTTCACAGTCTCACCTTCAGTACAATTTGATTTGACTGTTAATGATTTAAAATTTTTATCCATCTGAATCATCACCATTGACTCATTTCATTTTTCATACTGTGTGTATTTCAGCCTGTAATTTTTTTATGGTGATGGGGAGGGGACACAGGGTTTCATATAACCTAGGCTGACCTCAAACTTGCTCCGTAGTCAGGGACAAGCTTGAACTTGGCAGTGCTCCTACCTCTACCTCCTAAGAGCTGGGGTTGCACCAGGCCTGGTTTACTGGGTCCTGGGATTGAATCCAGGGCCTTGTGTATGCTTGGCAAGCCACTCCATCAAGTGAGCTTTATGGCCTGCTGTAGTTGGATACAAACACAGGCAGATGTGTGGGATTCTCCAAATTGGGCACCATTTAGATACCCATTCCAAAAGGAGGGCACCCCACCCTCTGAGGTGGGCTCCTGGGCTCTCTGTCACCAGAGATCACAGGAAGAACCAACCCTACTTTCTCCAAATCTTTTCCTACTTAGAGATCTTCTCTGTCCATGTGCTGTGGCCTCCTGCAAACCAGAAAGAATTTGAATGCAGAAGCCATGACTAGAGAGGTTATTAAATATTATAGGTTCTTCAGCACACTTTTAATTAAAGTTTTATTATTATTGTGAATGTGTGTAGGGCTGTGTATGTGTTTGTATGTGTGTGTTCGTGTGGCATGTGTGCTGTGGGGTACATGTGGAAGTTGGACCACTTTTCAGGCGTCAGTTCTGTCCTTCTACCAGTCCCACGGCCCAGTTCATTCAGGTCCCTGGTGAGTCAGCACATCAGAGTGGGAACTGCAGCACAGCAAACCTGCTTACCTCATAGTCAGGCCACAGAAGAAAGGACAGAGGGGCCGACCCAGTAGGCCTCGCCTTAGAGACCAATTCCAGCAGTGTGGAGTTCCCACTCCAGCTTTAGCACATGGGCCTTCTGGTGAATTTCAGTCCAGACTGTAACAGCCACAGTCTCGGCTTCGTTGGTGGCAGGCCTTGGACAGTGGTGCCGAGTGTTGGTGGCAGGCCTTGGACAGTGGTGCCGAGCTGACACTGGTGCCTAACACATTGCCACTTGACCCTATTTAAACTTTTTCCGCTTTTTTTTTTCGTTTCAAGAGTTAATATATAATTTTAGTTTATTTATTGTGTATGAGTGCCACAGCAGACATGTGGAGGTCAGAGGGCTTTGTACGGTGGAGTCTCCTTCCACCTTTTTGTGGGTTGTTGAGATTGAACTCTGGTCATTAGGCTTCTGTGGCTCACCCTTTACATGCTGAGCCATCTGGCCCTTATTTATTTGCTTGTGTGTGTGCATGTCTGTCTGTGTGTCTGTGTGTGATGTAGAGTTAAGAGAACAACCTGTGGGAGTCTGTTCTTTCCTTCTATGACCATGTAGATATGCAGATCAAACTCAAGTTGTCAGGGATGGCGACAAACGTTTTTACTTGCTAAACCATCTCACTGGACCTCATTATTTTTTTCTTTTCACTTATTAAGAACTTGGTTTAGTCTCTAAAATCATGTTGTATCAAGTTCTCTGTCCTTTGTGAGATATAATTGTTAGTATTTGCTGTTTTATTTGAAACCACCTTCATCTTATTAGGTCCAATACTGCCCCAGCTATGCAGCAAAGCTGCTAACATAAGTGATGTCCCCAAACGCATGAGCCATCTGCACCAGCGCAGACCCTAGACTAACATCACTGTGTGAGAGTTCAGAAGCTGCTCCTCTTGTCCCGAAAGATTCTTCTAGCTGAGTTCTTGTTGCATCCAAGTCAACAGTAGGCAGCACTGAGTGCCTTTTGCCTCTCTATTCCATATCTTAAATTCTGTTCATTGGTTCTTAACGCAGCACTGAGTGCCTTTTGCCTCTCTATTCCATATCTTAAATTCTGTTCATTGGTTCTTAATGCCATTCTTTACTGGCTGGCGTGTGCCATGCTTACTATTTAAAATCATCTCCACTTTTCTTTTAGTCCCAATTACCTTCTTCTTACAACACTTTTATTTTATGTTTATATGTGGGGTTTTTTTTTTGTTTATCTGTGTGTTTATTTGTTGCAGTGCTGGGGTTGAATCTCAAGACCTTGTGCATATGAGGCAAGTGCTCTACAATTAAACTATGTGCCCAGCCCTAACACTATTAACAATTGTAATGAGGTAGTCAGTTTTTTCCATTAATTTATTTATTTGATTATTTTACATTCCAATCACCACCCCCTTCCCTCAAATTAGGATTAAGTGCCTCCTCTTCCACTGAGGCAAGACAAGGCAGCTCTGCTAGGAAAATGAGATCCAGAAGGAGGCAACAGTGTCCAAGTCAGAGGTAGACCCAGCTCCAATTGTTAGGGGATCCACTTGAAGACCAAGCAGTCCATCAGCTTCATGTGTGTAGTGGACCTAGGACCAGTCCATGCAAGTTCTTTGGTTGGTGGCTCAGTCTCTATGAGCCCCTCTGTGTCTGAGTTTAATTGACTGTGTGGGTCTTCTTATAATGTCTTTGACCCCTGCAGCTCCCTCAAACCTTCCCCTAACATTTCCTTAAGACTCCCTGATTTTCACCTAATGTTTGGCTGTGGGTCTCTGCATCTGTTTCTATTATCTGCTGGATAAAGCCCCTCAGATGGCAGTTATGTTAGGTTCCTGTCCAGTTCCCTTCTCTCCATCCACTTCTGGTGTCTATTTTATTCCCCTACTTAGAGGGATTCAAGCATCACTGCTTGAGCCCTGTTTGTTACTTAGTTTCTTTGGGTCTGTGGATGGTAGCATGGAGATCCTGTACTTAATGGTTCTTTTAGTTCTTTGAGAATTTCGTACAGTATGTTTTACTGGCCCCCATCCCTCCTAAATTCACCACCCCCTTCATTTCCTCCCACCAACTTTGCATAAATCCTTTTTTTTTAATCCATCAAGTCCAATTTGTGCTGTGCATACAGTCTTAGATGTGTGGCATTCCACTGGAGCTTGGCCTACTTATCAAGGGTTAAAGCCTAGAGAAAACTGGCCTCCCTCTTCCAGCAGCTGTCTGTTGCCAATAGCTTCTCAGTTAAGAGTGGAGCTTCATGTCACCTCTGCTTTCCATGCTAGGATTTAGTCTGGCTTGAGTTTGCATGCTGTCATAATCACTGTGACTTCATTAGTACAGCTGCCCTGTTGTATTTGGAGAATACTGTTTCCTTGTATTCATTCACCACCTCTGATTCTCAAAACCTTCCTACCCTCTCTTCTACAGTGATCCCTGAGCCTTGGGAGAAGGAGTGTGATGTACATGTCATGTCCATTTAGGGCTGAGCAGCCCACAGTCTCCATTGCTCTGCATCTGTCAGGCAGTATCTATGTTGATCACCATCTTCTCTGATGAGGGTTGAGGTATACATCTGGGTATAGCAATGTCAATAAGAATTGGTTTACTACAATGTTCATTTAGCAAAGTCATTGTAGTAGGTTCTAGGACCTGTGACCTGTCTAGCCCAACAATGGTTCCAGCAGCTATGGGTGTCATCTTGTGGAGTGGGACTTGAATGTAGTCAAAGTAGTTGTTTACTCCTATGATGTTCATGCCACCATTGCGCCAATAGGTGCATCTTGCCAGGGCTGACATTATAGCTCGCTGGGTTCACAGCTGGGCTAGACCAATGACTACTTTACCCTCTTGTAGTGTGAATAGCTCCTTCTAGCACTCTGAAAGCTATTCAGCAGGGATGTAGCTTATAGGTCAGTACCAACGTAATATCTCTGTGTTCTGTGACTCAAGTATATGGTGATGAATATTCTTAAACACCTCCAAACCTGTCAACTGAAGGACATTAGGATGGCTTGGACTAAAAAGACTGTATTGCACCATCTACTGGCTAGGGCAGAGCTCATACTGAGCGCTGCTGGATTCTTCATATGGTTTTAACCTTTGCTTGTGTCCTTTTCTCTGCAAATCTCATTGTGCTCCAGTTTGCACAAGGAAAAGCTAAACAGAACTACAATGTATTGATTATGACCCAACATTTAGAATAAGAGACACCATATGGGAAGAGGTTGGGGAAGGACACAGGTTGCAGGGTTGGAAGCAAATACACTGGGTTATGACCGAGTGGCGTTTGTGTGGGGGAGAAAGTTGGAAATGTCCAAACAGGACAGGGAGCTAGTGAAGAGATGTGGGAGTGGAGATGCGGGGGATGTAGGACTAGTGAAACATAGTAGGTTAGCTATGCCACCAACCAAAGTCAAAGAGCCATGAGAAAATAAAGGTGAATTTGACAGTGGAGGAAGATAATGTTGGTTTATTTTGGCTGCAATGGAATGAGGAGTTAATGTATAAAGGCTGGCGTGAAGACTCAGGCAGTAGTTTGAGTATGAAGAGCCAGAGTAAGTGTGTGGAGAGTGGAGCCTGAGAGGGCAGTATGGGGACAAAGGGAGCAGATTGAAGATTAAGAACAGAAGGGCCAGCTGATGGACCAAGATCTCAGACAGGACAGTAGGGTATGGAACTCATTGTCTACAATCTGTCCTCAGTGTTGTCTTGAAAGACTGCTGCCAGCACCAGATTCCTTTATGGGTGGGACCAGATAGATTGTGAGCTTCCCTCTGTGCTTCTTGTTTCGAGCAACAGAAAAGGCCACAAATTGTTCTTAGTCTGAGACCTTTAGAGACCTGTCACAGACTTCCTCAGAGCATTTCTGAGCGTCCAAGCACTAATGAGCTCTCTCCTTCACTGCTTCACTGTAACCCTGTCCCCCCAGCGTGTTAATTATCTTTGCATTCTAGTTTCCCAGCTTGTGCCTAATTCCATGGCAGAGGAGAGAGAGGAGAACAGGGGAGTGATAACAGGGAAAAGAAACAAAGAATAGAGAAGCTAGTATTTTCGGGCAGTCATGGAGAGGAATGACAGGGAGTGTCTATCAGAGAAAGTGAAAGAATGAATGAACAGTCCATGGTTGAGGCCTAGACTGGAACTGTGAGGTCTCTGAGCCCTGGCTTCTGAGCTTTCTCCAAATGCATCTGTGCCTGGGAATGAAAACATGTGGGAGCCGTGGGGGATGAATTTAAACTGCTATGACCAATTGAGCTTCCTACAATGATGGGTGGCCAGTCAAACTTCCTACAGTGATGAAACGTTGTGTGTCTCTACTGTCAGTACAGTAGCCAGCAGCTGCGGGTGATGATTAAGGACACAAGGGCTTAATTTATTGTTGTGTGTGATGTGTGCTTATAGAGGTCAACTGTGTAGAGTCTATTTTCTCCTTCCATGTTCCAGAGATCAAACTCAGGTCATCAGGGTTTAAGACAAGTATCTTCACCTGCTGAGCCACCTTGCCAGGTCAAGATCTGAATTTCAATTTCAGTGTAAATAGCCAGGAGTGGTTGGTTAATACGACCTTGAATGGAGTCTCTAGCAATTCATGTGTGAAAGAGAATAGTGGGAGATGGGCAGTAAATAGTTTTCCCATGGGTTATGGAGCACCATAGCTCCATCCCCAACAGACACAGACACCAGACTGGATGAGCTAATAACTATATTAGAAGGGGTGGAGGGGCAAGAATTTCCTGTGTTGAATTGTAAATTAAAGGAAAAAAACATTGTCCAAATTTATTTTTAAGGCGAGAACGTCAGTACTCTGTCTGTAGTGGTGAAGCGTCCCCTGGCTCATGTGAAATCCTGTATTTCTCTGTGGGTAACCCTGATCAGCTCATGGTGCACAAAGGGAGATGTGTTGGTGAGTAAACTAGCCAAGTCCATTCAGTTTGTTTAGTGACAAAAGTCATTGTGATGTAACATAGACTAGAGACTGATATCTAAACCAGCATAGTCCAAGGAAGACCTCCTCCCTAGCAGGAGTTGTAATTCTGGTCTGCATTCCTCATACCTTGGACGAGAAGCTCCTCAGCTCCCCTAATGTAACATGGAAATAAAACCATGCTCTTAGAAATATTAATGGACAGAGAGTTCTAAATGTTGCATCATGTGTACCTGGTACTGATAAAATATGTATAAACAAAATGAGCCCAAATGGTTGTGATCTTTAGTAACCAAATCACTGTTCTTCCATCATGGTACTGGGGATCAAACCAGGATCCTTGTGCATGTTGAGCAAGTACTAAACCACTGAGTCACATCCCCAGCCCCCAAATCTCTTAAGTTACTATCCATCTATCCATCTGCCTGGCATTTTCCTACATGGCATATTGTGCCTGGCCAGAAAAAAAAATACCTTATTTTCTCCACGTCTTACTGAGAAGTTGTCTCTGGTGGCTGTATGGAATGAACCTTTCTCTGCTATTCAAGATTTCAATTATTTATTTAAAATTTAATTTTCTATATGGACTTTTTTAGCTATATAGATAAGCTGGTAGGGCTTACTTTCATGTAGTGAATTTAGCAATTAACTTTTATTTTCAATCCTGTAAATATTCTTGCCAGAACTAATGGATAGTATATCAGTCCAGCTTGCTTGGTTTCAGCATCTTTTGTCTTCTTTTTAAGGTGGTATGAATAAGCCAGAGAGTAACTAATAAGTGGGCAGCAGATGGAAGGGAAGAGGAGTCTGTGATCTGGACACTAAGCCTGGCTACTGTGCTAGCAGCTAGACAGACTAGACTCTGCAGACACAGGACCGACTCAAAACAGCCACTAAGCCACTAGGCAAGGTCAAGACCAGGTAGAGGTGGTTGGCCTTGGGCTTGAGATTGTCCTGACTCAGACATTCCACATTCAGGAACTAGCAATATGAAACTTCCTGCTCCAATAACCTGGGAAATCAGGAAGACAGAGTACCTCAGGCTCTTAGTCTTACTGGTGCTGGTAGTTAGTTACCTATTGGTTAGGTTCGCCTTTTTAACTACCTAGGGTAAATTATTTTCTCACAATGGGTCTTGCATTGTAAATAGACCATAATTTTCTATGAAGTGTGGTTTTTTTTAAATCATCAACTAATTTTTTTAATGTTCAATAAAATAGTTTCATTTTGAAAAACAACTGATTACTGTTTGTTCTTTCAGTTTAACGTTGGAGTTAGAGAGAATAGAGAATGGTTTATGGCTGTGGATGAGGCACTGGCAACCAGATAAGTGATTGTTGCTGGTTTGTGACAGCTTCAGTCAGTTTCCTGCTAACTCTTCTCCTTCAGCCTCATAACACTTGTTCCTTGGGTTGCCTCCACCAAGAAAAAGGTGATATGCGGGTAGCAAAATGAACTTATAATAAAAGCCCTAGCAATCATGAAGTGTCTAGCTGTTCCCACAGTGCCGGTGAAGTAGCTTAGTGTATAGGGGCACTTACGTGACAACCTGGCTGTGGTACCCAGAAACCACACAGTGAAGGAAAGGATTGACTCCCAAAAGTTGTCTTGTGACTCCCACACAGATGCTATGGCATGAACATATGTGAGTATACACACATATTTATGAGACAGTGTACTGGCAACATACAAATGGAACATAATAAGACTTCATATAAAGCATGTCATCCTCCATCCCATAAACTCTTAGTGTCATTGTCTCCAATGAGCTGCTTAATACATATTCTAAAGTTGCTTCCTTTAGCTGACAAGTTTTCAAACATCAGGGTGTTTCCCTCTTAGGCTAAGACTTTTAGGAGTCATTATGACTAGCCAATAATTAGAAAGTATCTCCCTACAACCAAAGACTGTCTGACCTGGTGCTACACATGCTATGATGAGGTAAATTAAGCAAAAAGAAAAAAAGAAACAGAGTAAAGGAAAATAAAAGTAAAATGAAAATTATATTTTCTTTTTCTATTATAATCTTTAATGGCAATGGAGATTTTTGTACTACAGTGTTTGGTGTTAACAATCATTCTGATCCCCAAGAAAAAACTGTGTGTAAAAAAAAAAAAATGGCTAACTAAGCTATTTAACCACTATTTAGATTATTGTTAATTGATTTGGAGCCATTAATCTTTAAGCCGCCATTATAAATGAGCACACAGACACCACGTGGATTTTAACAAGCCTTGGCCTGAGTTGTGCAACCCTGCCCATCTAAGCTAGCTCTTAAGTCTATCACCCAAATATGACCCCATATATACATACTTCCCCTTGGACCGCCATTCTCCACACTAGCCGATGTTCCTGGCCATGTGGAATGAAGTTCTTTTTTCTTTTTTTTTTTTTTGGTTTTTCGAGACAGGGTTTCTCTGAATATCTCTGGCTGTCCTGGACTCACTTTGTAGACCAGGCTGGCCTCGAACTCACAAAGATCCGCCTGCCTCTGCCTCCCACGTGCTGGGATTAAAGGCGTGCGCCACCACTGCCCGGCTGAAGTTCTTTTTTCTAACCCATGGCGTGTGTCTTCTTCCTGCTGCTGGCAGGAATGCCTTAATCCTCTGTCTAAAGCGCAGGCTTCCTGCTCTAATCTCAGGAAGTCCCACCTTTCTCTGTCTTTGCCCAATCTCAGGCCTTGGCATTTTATTTAACCAATCAGAGTCAATGTAAGTAACAGACAGCAAGCAGGACCAATTAATTAACATTTAGAATGCTTAACACTACCCCAACAGTGTGCCTGTTAGCTAAGTGTACCACTTTCTAGCCTTAACTGTCATTTCTGTTCTTTCCCTCCAAAACATTGGGCAGTTTGACTCTGCTGGGCATATTCAGAGTCTGTGCCTCTGATGTAGCTACTTTTCAAGTTAGACAAAAAGCTGTTTGCACTGTGCACACTAACCTGCATTAATGGAATGACCCTGAGAAGGTTTGTTTCCTGCAGAGCTGTCTGAAGCTCAGAGCAGGCGTGGTCAGCAAAGGTGAGCTGCTGAGGAAAGCAGCTCTGTAGGTCCAACAAGATGCAGTTCTCTTTATCTTGCCTGAGGCCAAAATCTCATCATTGATTCGGAACTTTCTACAACTAGTATTTGAAGGCTTGGGTTATATTGGTAATTATTAAGACTTGGTTACAAATGGACATGAATTGCAGTAAACAATGCTTTTCATAGTTAGCAAGTGATACCCACTATTGGAGTCACATACACACACGCACGCACGCACAGTTTGCAGGATACAATGACCTTTTGTGTCTTTCTGCAGGCTGTGATGAGCAACTGGGGAAGGTGGTCTACAACGCTTTGGAAACAGCCACGGGCAGCTTTGTCTTGTTGTATGAGTGGGTCCTTCAGTGGCAGAAAAAGATGGGCCCATTCCTTACCAGTCAAGAAAGAGAGAAGATTGATAAGTGCAAAAAGCAAGTAGGTAAACCGGGCGTGTTGGTGCACACCTAGAATTGCCAGCTCTCGGGACCTGGAGGTGGGAAGACCAGATCAAGATCATCCTAAGCTACATAGCACGTTTGAGGCCAGCCTAGGCTACATAAGCTCTTGTCTCAGATTCAAAAAGGAAAAAAAGTCAGTGTTTGCCATGGTTGGCCAAAGACCCAATCTCAGGCTGTAGATGATGAAGCAAAAAGCCTGCGTACCATTGGTTCCCACAGATGGTCCACAGAGTGTGAGGACCATAGAGACCCACACCTTCCCCAGGCCTCATGCCTGCTCCCACTTCTGTAACCTGCTTCAGCCTCATGCCCTTCTGTCTCAGTCCCTGTGACTTCTGCCTTACTGGGATTACTTACTGCTTCATAGATGTGCTGTGTGCAGTGACTTAGATTTTCTCTGCTCTTTTAAAATGTTGCTTTAAAACTGAATTTTGAGGGATCACAGGGATTTTCTTTTGTTTTTGTGAAGTGTTAGACATGAGAAAAGTTTACATGAATTTTCTTTTGTTTTTGTGCAGTGCTGGACATGACAAAAGACGTAAATACTGAACTCTGGGGGCGCAGTTAATATTGTATGTAGTCGTTACTTAACGAAGAGGTTAGAAAGCAACGAAAACAAGAGAACTTTGAAGCACACCAAAGTCAATAGTTATTCTTGGATGATGATCATATAATTAAGTTTGAGGGTTTTTTTTTTTCCTTTGTATTATATTGTATTTAAGTTTCCTTTTTACAGTACTGGGAATTAAACCTAAGGTCTCATGGATAGATGCTCTACCATTAAGCTACACCTTCACCCCTGGGATTTTAAATTTTTTACAATAACCTTAGTATGATTATAAAATTCTATTTTAAATATGATGTTTCTTTTCTTTTTTTTCTGCTATCCATATCACCCCCTCAAAAAAATAAATAAAATTGATTTTAAAAGCCATTCAGCAATTTCATGGCATTTGGACACACCATTTTGACATTGATGTTGATAATTAGCCATAATTTCTTGCATTTTTATGTACTATCAATTTGATTCAACAGTTTAGGGGAAGATTCAGGTCATGGCATCTTATTTTCCTGTCTTTGAAAGTAAAGTTTTTATCTCACGCCTTGCTATTGAAGTGAAATGCCGGTTAATGTCATTTGCCTAATATCCTTCTCAGATTCAAGGAGCAGAAACAGAATTCAGCTCCCTGGTGAAACTGAGCCATCCAAATATTGTACGCTATTTCGCAATGAACTCCAGAGAACAGGAGGACTCCATCATGGTAGACATCTTGGCAGAGCACATCAGTGGGATCTCTCTCGCTGCTCACCTGAGCCACTCGGGCCCGATCCCCGTACACCAGCTCCGCAAGTACGCAGCTCAGCTCCTGGCAGGCCTGGATTACCTGCACAGCAACTCCGTGGTACACAAGGTTCTGAGCGCATCCAGCATCTTGGTAGATGCCGAGGGCACTATAAAGATAACAGACTACAGCATCTCTAAGCGTCTGGCAGACATTTGCAAGGAGGATGTGTTTGAGCAAACTCGAGTTCGTTTTAGTGACAGTGCCCTGCCCTATAAAACAGGAAAGAAAGGGGATGTGTGGCGTCTTGGCCTTCTGCTGCTGTCCCTTAGCCAAGGACAGGAGTGTGAGGAGTATCCCGTGACTGTCCCCAGTGACTTGCCAGCTGACTTCCAAGATTTCCTGAAGAAGTGAGTATCAATCACTGATTGTTCAGTTGAGCTCTCCTCCTGTGCCTCTAGAGAAGCTGAGATGGGAGGAAGGGAGCCAGGGCCAATTCCTTTCCCGGGCTCATATGTTTTGTTTCCTCATTACAGTCTTCCAAAACTCCTAAACCCACTTGAGTTTAGTAATTCTCAGACTACTTTTAGGAGACTGCCTGGAACACTATAATTTTTCCCCATGCCTGTCTATCCCAGAGGGTTGGCAGTGGTGAGAAGTGCCCCAGGTGTTCCATATGGTAGACTTTGTCCAGCACTTTGCTGCTGAGTCCTAAGAGACCAAACAGAAGCCCTCAGGACACCAGTGAGAAGTGTGGTTCTGCCCTCTTTCTTCCTGACTACTCTAGTGGCTCTCAGCCGCGTCAGAAGATCAAATGACCACCTATTTCTAGCCAGAGGATTTTCCGTATGATTGAGTCACAAATGCATAATCATTAAAAAGCCAGCTTTAGCCGGGCGTAGTGGCACACGCCTTTAATCCCAGCACTCGGGAGGCAGAGGCAGGTGGATCTCTGTGAGTTCAAGGCCAGCCTGGTCTACAAAGCGAGTCCAGGACAGCCAGGGCTACACAGAGAAACCCTGTCTCGAAAAAAAAAAAAAAAAGCCAGCTTTAAAAAAAATGTGTGTGTGTGTCTGTGTATGTATACATTTGTCTGTGTCTTTGAGAGCAAGAACCCATTGACATGACATTTGTGGAGGTCAGGGAACAACTTTCTGGAGTCTGTTCCATCCTTCCACAGTGGGCTGTAGGGATCAAACTCAGCTTGTTAGGTCCTCAGGCTTGTGGGGCAGGCACTTTCTCCCACTGCCATGACGGAGCCAAAGCCAGGGTCTGTCCAGCTTGAGGGAGTCCTTGATAAAGAGGCTTTCCTTGGGCCTAAAGTGTTTGTCAGGGTCATTCCCCTCAGGGTCTTCTGCCTTAACCTGAATGTTCTCAGCCTCAGCCAGCACTGCCTTCTCAATCCCTAATAAGAGATGTGACCTCTTCAATTTGGACTTTTCCCACTACTCCCCTGGCCCAGCCTCCTGCAGAAGTGGCTCTGGACTGCTTCTCCCTCCTTCCCGCTCTTGTTTCTTCACCTTTGTTTCCTGGTTATTCACTTTTGTTCACTTGTGATCTCTCTGCATTCTTTTCTCTTGCCTTCACATTTATTTCTATTTGCAAATCTCCAGTTGACATGACCTGTTGTTTTAAAACACTAAAATATCTGAGTCATTTCATTTTACTAATGATGACTCAGGAGCCAGATGCTGGGATGAAACCTGCTAGCTCAGAGAGGCAGAGAAAGCACCCAGCCGACTTTCATATTCAACTGAAAGCCCTAGAGGAAAAAGCCCAGAGTTAAGAAGCTCCTCCTCCTCTTTCTCCATGCTATATCACATGCCCTCAGTTCAGTGTCCCTCCTTTCTGTGTAACTCCTGTCAGCTGGTTTCTTGCTCTGCCTCTTGACCTGGGGTTAACTTTATTTCATCCTGTGTACAGAAAGCTCTTGGATTAGAGGTGTGTGCTAGGGCAGACCCACATTGCAAGCACTTGTTTGCAGTAAACAGAAAGCTCTTAGATTAGAGGTGTGTGCTAGGGCAGACCCACATCGCAAGCACTTGTTTGCAGTAAACAGAAAGCTCTTGGATTAAAGGCTGAGCCATCCCATAATTACAAACATTGTTCAATTCACAAACCCGGGGTTCACAGTGTGACCCAATACTCTGCAACAATGGACATTCATATGGAGTCCTTGAATTTAGCAGTCCTGTGCCCACTGATCAGAGATTCATCAGCGATGGACTGCGCAGGTGTTGGCGGCCACTTAAGGTGGACTGTGACACTGGAGCTGTGTTAACAGCACACTCCATAGCAATGACACATTCTTAGGCTGTATCCCTGTCATTAAGCAACACATAGCATTTAAGCAAGGTTACTGGTCTTATAATAAGTAGCCATGATAAATTACTCATTTGAGAAAAGGGGCCAGCTTTAATTCTGTGTGCATCAATTCTCTTCTTAAAATATATTAACTTTTAAGATTTTTAAAGAAATCACTTATGATTTCTTTTAAATGAAATAGAACCTTAAAGATATTTATTTAGATGCACCCTATAATGAGGGTGGCCGAAGTGACAGATGGGATCCTGAATTAGCAGTGAAAACTCTGATTCCATCTTTCCCATGTCACCTTGTGTTCTTTGCCCCTCTCTGCTGCTGGTCAGGACCAAGCGCTGAGCAGCAGAGAGCTAACTCGCCTCAGCAGCAGGGCAGTGGGTCAGAGGTTGAAACTATCCTGGTTCTCCCATTACAGAAATGGCTCCCCTCTGTCACTTCTGAGAGTTGTTCTGACTCCGTTACCATAGCTGTCGTCTGAGGTACTGTGTGTGCTCCTCTCTTCTTTCTGAGGGCTCTGAGGGCTGCTTGGTTGGGGGTGGAGAATATTCGGGGCGTTAGGTCATTAGCTTTGCTTGTCCATCTCAGCAAAAGAAGCAAACAGTGCACAAAAGTAGAGTGGATCCCATCTGTGATCCCTGCCATCCTTAGTCAGCACCCTTGGGAAGTCAGGTGTTGGAGCCAGATGGCGGATCAGGTCCCACCAACAAGGTCCTGGTAGCTATGCACATCTGAAAATACAAGTGATTCTCACAAGGCATTAACTTTTTCTGATCCACATCTATTGTCACATTAATGTCACAGTTGATGGAGAATTGATAGTTAGATTTTTCAGAATCTAACACAGCATGTGTAGGGGTGTGTGCATGTGTCTGTGTCTGTCTTTTTGTGTATGTATCTTTGTGTGTGTGTCTCTCTGTGTGTATGTGTCTCTGTGTGTGTAACTGGGAACAATCCCAACAGTAAGAGAATGTGTAGTAAATAAATTGTGGTACACCCTTGGCTTTTCCCAGGTGAAGTGAGTTAACATCTGTCGGCACCTCGGCAGGGTGAGCTGTGGAAGGTCCAGGTCTGCCATCCCTTCTGGTTTCAAAGCTGGAGCCAGCATTATCTCTGCTGCTAGTAGCCACAATACTGGCAAACTGATTGATTCTGAAAATGTAATCTTTTCAATCAAGAGCTCCTGAAAATTGTAGTTCACTCTCAGCAAACTTTAAACCTTTTCTAATCCAGATCTATTGTGTCAGTCATGTTAATGTCATGGAAGACTTAGAGTTGATGGTATACCTTAGAACTTAACCCAGGGTGCGTAAGGATGGTCAGTGCAGTGACAGTGTAAAATTAGGAAAAAAAAAAGCAGAACTAGGAGAATATATAAATACATTGTAGTAGGTTCAAGCTGATATAAGAGTTTAAAGGGATATTTGCTAGCACAATTTTTTTTAACCAACATACAATTTTAAGACATGGCTGAAAGGGCCACTTACAAAAGGCAAGTTAAAAACTAATGCGTACAAAATAATGTCTAAAAAACTCAATATCCTCAATAACATATTGTGGTTCAGTTGTTGTGTTCTGTTCCTTCAGCAGTAGATAGGAAAAGGTCTATAATGATGCACATTAAGAGATTAAGAGGAGGCTGGGCATGGTGATACACACCTTAATCCCAGCCCTTGGGAGGCAGAGGCAGGCGGATCTCTATGAGTTCAAGCCCAGCCTGTTCTACAGAGTGAGTTCCAGGACAGTCAGAGCTACACAGAGAAACCCTGTCTTGAAAAAACAGAAGAGAGGGGGAAGAGAAAGAGAGAGTGTGATTAAGAGGAAGGAGAAATCAGATGCAAGAACTTTGATTTATTTATTTGTTTATGAGGCAGGCTTTCACTTTGTAGCTGCTCTGTAACTTACTATGTATGTAGAACATCCTCCTCCCTCTGCCTCCCAAGGACTGGAATTAGAGGTATTTACCACCATGCTCTACAGACTAGTTTTTTTTTGTTTTGTTTTGTTTTGTTTTTTGCTAGGTGTGGGTAGCACATGCCTATAATCACTTGGGAGAATGAGAAAGGAGGATTGCAAGTTCAAGGCCATTCAGAACTATATAGTAAAACCCTGACTCAGAAATGTAATAAGGGTGCTGAAAAGATGGCTCAGTAGTTAAGAGCACATGTTCTTTTTTTTTTTTTTTTCCAGACAGGGTTTCTCTGTGTAGCCCTGACTGTGCTGGACTCACTTTGTAGACCGGTCTGGCCTTGAACTCACAAAGATCCGTCTGCCTCTGCCTCCCAAGTGCTGGGATTAAAGGCATGCTCCACCACCGCCCGGCAAGAGCACGTATTCTTACAGAGGACCTGTATTTGCTTTCTAGGACTCACACAGTAACTCACAACTATCCGTAATTCCAATTCCAGGGGATCTGGTACCCTCTTACCTCCTCACATGGTACACATACTTACATGTAAGCAAAAAAAAAAAAAAAATGTATCACATACATTTGAAAAAAAAAAAAAAAACAAAGCCAAACACAGGGCAAGAGACTAAGCTGCTAATGGAAATGAAAATTCAAAGCTGGTTTATATAGCCTGAGACCTTTTCAACTCATTTTATGCTATTAATTTGTTATAAACTATAACAAAATATAGTTATTCTTTTTTTTTTTTCATTTTCTACTTGCCTTTAGTCTGCTGTGGGACATGCAAACCCTGAAATGGTATTTATTCACCTCAGCTCACTTGTAAGTGCATGCTGCTCCATAGGTAACATGAATCCGCTAATGTGTCTTTAAAAAGAGAAGCAGACTCACAGTTGAATGGGATAGACTAGCTAGGAAGGCATTTATATTGTACTCACTGAGATTCTCCCTTACACTGAGGTGTGTGTGCCTGGACGACAAGGAAAGGTGGAGCCCTCAGCAGTTGCTGAGACACAGCTTTATAAACCCTCAGCCAAAAATGCCTTTAGTGGAACAGAGCCCTGAAGGTGAGTTACTGCCAGTCTGCCTACCTGTCCTTTTTTTTTCTTTCTTTCTCTTTTATAAGGTCCCACTATGTAGCCCAGGCTAGACCTCTTGGTCTTCCTGTCTCCCCTTCCTGAGTGCTAAGACGACAGGCATGCCCTATTTATCACACTTGACTACCATCCTTTTTAATTGCAAAAGACAAAGCCTGAAACTGAGAACATCTGCATGGATTATTTCTTTTACCTATGCCAGGCTACCCTTAGTCCATTTACTGCGGACTTACTAAGTCCTTGTGTATATGGCATTGCTCTGCCAGCCCAGTTCTTTGAGTCTCTATTGATGCAGTGGGCGTTCTCTTCTTGTTGTGTCACCCGTATTGCCATGTTACCTTAGTAGAGCTGGGGTGGACCAGGAAATCTGAGTTTAGGTTGTGGCTGTCTCCTTCAGTCACTTTCTTCCAACCTTGTTGCCCTCACCTGTAAAATGGCTAACTTTATATTCCTGTTTTATTGATGGCAAGGTAAAAAAAAGATGTCAGAGGGTAAGAAGTGCTTTTTCAGGCCACTGGCTGGGGCTCCTTCCTCTCATGCTTATGTTGTTGACTTCTATGAACTGGCTGCTCTTTTTTTACATAAATTTATTTTATTCTTAATTATCTGAATCTGTGTGTCCTGTGGGTATGTGCACATGTAGATACAGTGCCCAGAGAGTCCAGAAGAGAGCATCAGATTCCCTGGAACTGGAGTTACAGGCAGTTGTGAGCTGCCAAATATGGGTGCTGGGAACCAAACACCAGTTCTGTGCAAAGACAATATGAGCACTTAACCACTGAGCAATCTCCCTGGACCAGTCTTCCTGCATTCCTAATGCTTTTGTTTCATCTTAGATTCTGGGGGACAAGATTACATTGAGACTGTCATTCCTAGCAACCAGCTGCCCAGCGCTGCCTTCTTCAGTGACACGCAGAGACAATTTTCCCGATACTTCATTGAGTTTGAAGAGCTACAACTTCTAGGGAAAGGAGCTTTTGGAGCCGTCATCAAGGTATGGCAGGGTTTTAAAATTCCTTCTTCACATTTCCATGACCTCACAGGCTTGATTTTGAGAGTGAAAAGGGAAGTGAATAAGACTCTTTGAAGCTGTGGGCACCTTCACCCCCTGGAGTTAAAGGCTTTCTTGTGTGGTACCTGGACACATTAAGAACGCACTGTTCCTGTGTCCTTGGTTGGCTCAGAACAATGCCATGAAAAAAAAAAAAACATGATTATAAGCATCCTGAGTGGTCAAGATCTCTGCATGAAGGACATTTTTGTGTGCTTTGGTTCAGGAAGGGAATTGTCCTTCCCCCAATTTTGTTGGAGTTGCCATAGAGAAAAGCATTCCAAAGTTAGAACAAAGAGCATTCGCAATGGGAGATGGTCTTGATAGCTTTCATTTCCTAGCTTAGGAAGATGGACACTTAATGGTATGTTTCACGTGTATTGCTGTTAGCAATGTTCATTGGTCTAGGGCAAATTTTATTATATGAATGAGGGAAGAGGCTCCTACTGTTCTTACATAACTTAAGTATTTTGTAAACCATAGGAGATACAGGTTAAGATGTATGAAGAACAACTGAGGTACACGCCATCTTTTAAGTATGAAGGTGACCTCTATTGGCAGGGTACATGTGTGTTTGGGATTCTGAGAGTATGAGGGAGACATCATTCTGTTTATTGGTTGATTTTTGTGTGTCTTGGGAAATGTTGTTTTGTTGAGTTTTGGTGTTTTCTTTGTTTGCTTGCTTATTTTGACACAATGTTTCATGGAGCCTAGACTGGCCTTGAACTCACAATATGGCAGAAGGTGACTGTGAACCCTCATCTTCCTACTTACACCTTCTGAGTGCTGGGATTTCAGGCTGTTACTTCCATGCCTGTTGATGCCATGCTGGGGATCAGAGTTCATGCATGCTTAGCAAGCACTCTATTAAATGAGCTGTGTCCGTGGCAGGTTTGGGGATTATATAGCCCAGGCTGCCCTCAAACTGTATGGCCAAGGACGACCTTGTGCCGCTGGTCCTCTTGCTCCCACCTCCCTGTGCTGGGCTTACAGGAATGTCCTACCACACCCAGCTTGGAAGCATATCTCTTACTGTAGATGGACTCTCAACCAAAACAACAGTTAATTTCCCACAATAAAAGAGGGGCAACCTCTAGCAGGCCAGGTATCCTAAAAAAAGCTCATAGTTCTAGGAGGAGTTTAATTCAGTGTCAATTTTTATTAACTCCATGTCTTTTCTTATATTCTTGAATTTAAAGCACTAACAAACTTCATTTCTTTCTCTTTTTTCTTCTTCTTTTAGACAGGGACCCTTGTAGCCTTCCCTATTTACACATTCTTAAGAAGCTTAATAGCTGCTATAACAAGGCCATCTTCAGCTGTGAGGCCCTCGTTTCTCCTCTTGAGAAATCCTGGCCCACACACCCCTCTCCACATTGCTGTCTGAGTAGTGCAGCCCGCCTGCCTCACAATCAGCTTTCTTCAGTAGTTGGCCCTTCGTCATTTTAGCACTTTCTCATTCGGACAATTAAATTACTTACTAGGAGTGTTCAGTGCAATAACTCCCATGTAAATGTGAAAGAAAATCCGGCATAGTTAATTCAGTCAGACCAGTGAAACCTCAGGACTGGGATAGCGCATGAGCACACCGGCCTTGGAGACTCTCTGTTGTTTCATTATGCGCCTGTTTTTATTGTCTGATTTTGTAACTATATCATCAGTTTTGAATCTTAGTTGGTGACAATCAATGAGCAGCATGTGTGCTAATGGTAATCGGTGCTATTTGTCAAGTGCCCCTCTCTGAGGCTTCGAGAGTGTTCTCTCCCCATACGCTCTCATCTGCTCTTCAGTGTCCCCATTCAGGCTAGTAATGAAAATGTATAAATGCCATATAGGTAAGAAAATTGAGTCTCAAGGAAATTGAATATCTCCCCCAGATTTACGTGGCCTTAGGAATTCTTTGTAAAATAATTATCACTTTTGTTTTAGGTTTGTTAAAATTTCTGGAGTTTCGTTCATCTTTAGTGACTTTAAGCATTAAGAAAATAAAATCAGATGAAAACTTAAACTGTTTTTAGAAAAGTTATTTTATTTTAAAACTAAAATGTATTTTGATATTTATTTAGCAGATATAATGACAGAAGAACAGTAATCATGAAATTTTATTAATGGAACTCATGATGTCATATGTTTACCTAATTTTTTTAAAAGAAAATGTTACACTTATTAATAAAGAAATAAATTATTAAGATAAGCATGGTGGTCCATGAGGTTAGTGTTATCTTCGTTTGAGGCCAGCCTGGGCTATATGAGACCCTGCCTAAAAAAAAAGGAAACTGTGTATTCTGGTAATCCCAGCTCTGAAGCAGGAGGATGTCAAGTTCCAAGCCTGGCTACATACTGAGATCCTATCCCAAAAAGAGAGAGGGGAAAAGCAGGGGTGGGGAGAAAAGGAAAGAAATAAGGAGATGGAGAGATTGTACCCTCCCCCAGTGTCTTCCAGTGGAATCCGCACATCTGAATTCTTTGAACTTTTTCCCTGTTAGGGGACAACCGAGGCTTTCCGAGGCTTGAATTCAAGCCTTGTGGCTCTCAGCTGTTATTATGGGTTCTCAGACTCCAGGATCTGCTGGGGAGGAAGTAATGGAGCAGTGGGGTTTAAATGCCAGTGTGTGCAAAGTCCTGGGCCACGTATCTGACCAGGTCCTGTCCCCTACTGCCCGGCAGGTGCAAAACAAGTTGGACGGCTGCTGCTACGCTGTGAAGCGCATCCCCATCAACCCAGCCAGCAGGCATTTTCGCAGGATCAAGGGCGAAGTGACGCTGCTGTCGCGCCTGCACCATGAGAACATTGTGCGCTACTACAATGCTTGGATCGAGCGGCATGAGCGCCCGGCGGTGCCAGGGACACCACCTCCAGACTGCAGACCCCAGGCTCAGGACAATCCAGCCACCTGTGGGAAAGCAGCAGGCGACACGGAAGAACTGGGCAGCGTGGAGGCCGCAGCACCACCGCCCATCCTCAGCAGCTCAGTGGAGTGGAGCACATCTGCGGAGCGCTCTACCAGCGCACGCTTCCCAGTCACTGGCCAGGGCTCTAGCAGCGATGAAGAGGATGAGGATGAACACGACGGAGTCTTCTCACAGTCCTTCCTGTAAGTGCTAGCAGTGGGAGACGCTCAGTCCCTAGCACAATAGGCCCACACCAGAATAACTCAAATCCCAATGTGTTGTCCCTGTTAAGAGAGAAGCAAACCTAGTCGGGCGTGGTAGCACATGCCTTTAATCCCAGCACTTGGGAGGCAGAGGCAGGCGGATCTTTGTGAGTTCAAGGCCAGCCTGGTCTACAAAGTGAGTCCAGGATAGCCAGAGCTACACAGAGAAACCCTGTCTCGAAAAACAAACAAAAAGAAAGAAGCAAACCAGTGGAAACTTCGTCTTTTAGAGAGTAACCAAATGCAACCCAGAGGAATTGTAAAGATTTCCCACATCCAAGGCCAGGAGGAAGGAGAAGCAGAAGTGATTTCCAAAACTTTATCTTGATACATTTAAGAAAATTTGTGACAGGTGGACCAGAGTCTTGATACAGTACTAACTGCCCATGAGATCCAAAATTATGACCTAAGGGCATTTACCTTATCAATTTATTTCATTTTACCCAGTTGGATACAATTTATTACGATTCTTAGCAGATAATTACTTTGAGAAACAATCTAGCTACTTTTTAAAGAGTTCTTTATTGGGGGCTGGAGAGAGGGCTGAGTGGTTAAGACCACTTTTTGCTCTCCAGAGAACTTCAGTTCAATACATACCTAGCACCCACCTACGTGACTGCTCACCACCATCTTTAACTCTATTCCCAGGGGCATCTGATTCCCCCCTTCTGGCCTCCACAAGCACTGCATACATATGGAACACAGACATGCCTGCTGGCAAAACACCCATACTTAGAAAATAATGATTTAAATAAATACATAAATAAAAGCTCCATGTTTGAGTAATGAAGGATATAGGTTAATATAAGTTAGATTTAGTGAATACCTAAGTTTCTGATACAGTCTCTTAATTCGGGGCATGAAGATCAACTGCTGTGAGCAATTAGCTTATCAGCTTATGGATGAAGTCAGGTGAAATGAGGGGAGTCTCTTTGGACTGAAAAACAAGGTTGAAGCCAGGTGAAAGAAGGAAAGACTTTATGACCTGGCATTGCTTTCAACTGATAAGTGGGCAGAGCCCAAATTAAGCTGAAGCAGGTGGAACAAGGAGTGATCCTATTTAAGGACAAGTGGATGACGCCAGAGGGGCGCGTGCGTGCTAAGGGCCCCCGATATGAGAGAGCTCCGAGAGTCCTGCTGGAGAAAGTTCTGGTAGACCAATGGCCAGATCTCCCTGAGGCAGAAGGAAGCTGGTGAGCAGAGAAAGCCTCGGCAAGACAGCAAAAGGCCAAGGACTAAACCCTGTGGCTCAGCTTTTGCCTAGAGGGGTTTGACCTGTCCGAACAGTGGCCTGAACGGAACTGTGGCCAGCTTTAAAGACTGAGGCAGAACGGCAGAGTTGCTGATACGAAGGAAGTAAGTTGGCCTACAGACGGCTGAGGTCTCCCAGAGAGAAGAAAGCCTCAAGCCTTATTTAAAGTGAGACTTCGATAGCCAGTTTACCCTGACGAACCTGCGTCTGAGCTATTCCAGAAAAAGGACTGCTAAGTGCGTTAAAGAGTCTACCCCCGAGACTGGTTTCCTGACGACTGAGGACCTGCCCCAGAGACTGTATCATTCTAAAAGGGTATGAAAGTAGTTGTTATGATTATCAATAGGTTTAGCGGATAGGTTAAAGGGGTTGTAGGAATTTATAGGTTTAATAGTTAAGAAATTAATGGTGTTTGTTATAAGTGAATTTAGTAATAAATAAGAGTTAAATAAATAATTTAAAAGTTCGGTTTCAGAGTAACAGAAAAGAGAAATCCACAGCTGTATTGATACTGTGAAGTCATGGTGTGTCTTAGTCACTTTATTGCTGTGAAGAGACACCATGACCAAAGCAACTTACAAAAGAAAGCATTTAATTAGGTAGGGGCTTGCTTATGGTTTCAGAGAATTAGTCTATTTCCATTTTGGTGGGAAACCTGGTAGCAGGCAGGCAAGCATGACTCACAGGCAGAGAGGGAAAAACACACAGAAAAAAAACAGCCTTTTGAGACCCCAAAGCCTACCCTCAGTGATACACCTCCTCCAACAAGGCCATACCTACTAATGCTCCTGGAGACCAAGGATTGAAATGCATGAGCCTACAGAGGCCATTCTCTTTCAGACTGCCACATGGTCTAATGCTCTAGCTTCTTTGGTTTTCTGGTGAGCAAAAAGAATGTCATCTTTTTTTTTCTTTGATATGACTATATTTGTCTTTTTTAAGACCTGCTTCAGATTCTGACAGTGACATCATCTTTGACAATGAAGACGAAAACAGTAAAAGTCAGAATCAGGTAAATATGTAAGTAGAAGTTGCCTAGTTTTACTTAGAGCATGATGTATAAGGAAATGATAACTGACGTTATAAACATCAGGCAGAATCCCAGAGCCTTAATCTGATATGTGAATATGAGTTTTAAAACCCAGCCATTCATTTAAAATGTATGCTACTTGTGTTTATTATGAACCTTTATTAATATCATACATTTATACTGATATATATACATATATAGATTTATTATAAGTTTTATACTGACATATAAAGAAGAAATAAATTGACACACCATATTTTTTCCGCATGTGTGAAAAGTTTCACAGAGGGGCTAGAGAGTTGGCTTAGCAGTTAAGAGCACTTAACGGCTCTTGCAGACCTGAGCTTGGTTCCCAGCACCCACATGATGACTCACAAGCACTTGTAAATCCAGTCCCAGGGAATCCAATGTCCTCTGGTCTCTACAGGCATCTGTGCACACATGGTGTACATAAACTCAAGCAGGCACATACATATAAATAAAATAAAATTTAAAATTTTTTGTTTTAAGTTTCCTAGTGGATAGCGAAATGCTTTTTATGGTTGGTGATGAGGGTGGAATGCAAATAAACAGTCTCATCTTGGAGTTAATTTAATCTATATCAGTTCATCTTGATGCTCACTTTGATAAACCATCTTCTACAACAGTGTTTTAACAATGTAGCATGATCTTGCAATGTTTGATGAGTTAAAGGATCACAGCCAGCCTTATTTTATCCCTGATGTTGTGGACAAATGAAGAGAATGCCAGAATGCACCTTACTTTTAGTGAAAGTAAATTTTGTCTGTGGGACTTGTCCTTTCCGAGGGCTGGAGAGTTGGCTTGGTGGGTAAAGCAAGTACTGGCTTTGCAAAGGAGCTGAACTTGGCTCCCAGGACTCAGGTCATACGGTGCACAGCTGCCTGGAACTCCAGTTCCAGATGTGTACACAAACACATCCACACAAACTCCAGTTCCAGATGTGTATACAAACACATCCACACAAACTCCAGTTCCAGATGTGTATACAAACACATAAACACAAACTCCAGTTCCAGATGTGACAAACACATCCACACAAACTCCAGTTCCAGATGTGTATACAAACACATAAACACAAAC
>CAJQZJ010032236.1:5202483-5230103 GCA_907164525.1 Lophiomys imhausi
CAAACACATCCACACAAACTCCAGTTCCAGATGTGTATACAAACACATCCACACAAACTCCAGTTCCAGATGTGTATACAAACACATCCACACAAACTCCAGTTCCAGATGTGTGTATAAACACATACACACAAATTAAGTCTTTTTAAAAAGAACTGTCTCTTGTAGGTGTGTGTACTAAGTATGATACAAAACACGTTTCTCCATGTGACTCATGATTTTAAAAGCTTGACAGACAATGTATACCCCTCAGATCCCACGGAGCCCTGCTTCCTTCTGTGGTCAGGCTCCAGAGCCCCGCCCGGGCTCTTGCCTCGTGCTTTTGTCCATTGTAGATTCAGAAAAACAAGTGTTCTGTATCTAGAGGTGGCCTGTGATAACTGTATTACTTGGAATAAAAGAATAATCACTGGCACTTATGAGTCCATTCACAGGATATAAACATGTAGACCTTGTTAGATACACAGTTCAATTGATTTGAAGATTTGAATGGATTAGCCAGTGTGTTTTTAATAAGTACTTGTTAATTAAAAGTCACTTAAGCTCCTTTTACTTTCATTTTTAATTATAAATTTAGCTACAATAATAGCATAAATAATCCAAACTGCTAAAGCAGAAATTATATTTGCTTTTAGTGTTAGTTGTGTATTTAATTATTAAGGGCATCAAATTTATGCTTCTAGTTTGGCTCAGTTAAAGACATCTCATGAGCATTCTAATGGATGCTTAATTATCTTCATAGACACTCTCCAGAGAATATAAGTAATTCAGTAGTTAAATCCAGTTATTTCAAGAGCAGAACTTTTTCTTTTTCTTTTTTTTTTAAAGATTTATTTATTATGTATACAGTGTTCTGTCTGCAGGTATATCTGCAGGCCAGAAGAGGGCACCAGATTTCATTATGGATGGTTGTGAGCCACCATGTGGTTGCTGGGAATTGAACTCATGACCTCTGGAAGAGCAGCCAGTGCTCTTAACCGCTGAGTCATCTCTCCAGCCCTTCTTTTTCTTTAGAAAGAGAAAATATTGAAAAACATCCTCATAAAAACTAGTCAGGGGACCAGAGATCAGTTAAAAGTATGTAATACTCTGTGGAGAATTGATTCCCAGCCTGGTCTGGTGGCTCCCAGCTACCTGGTTCTCCAGCCTTAGGAAATACTATGACCTCTTAAGGCCTCTACAGGCCCTTGCACTCACACGTACACAGCCACCCATAGGCATGCACATATAGATATAACTAAAAATAGAAAAAATAAAATCTAGTAAAAACCCTATAAATCAGAAATGATCAGAAACTAACTAATACTTCTTTCCCTACTTGGAGTTAAAAGTATTTAGATATGTCTGTCCAGAAGAAAAGACTTCAAAATACATATTTTCAATGCATCTGTGTGTGTTTCTGCTTGAAGTTATGCACACCCTGAGTGCAGCTGCCCCGTGGAGGCTATAGGGCCCTGAATCCCCTGGAACTAGGGTCATAGGTGGCTGTGAGCTGCCTGATTTTGGTACTGGGAATGGAACCCAGGTCCTGTGTGCAAGAGCAGTAAACTCTCTTAGCCATTGAGCCATCAACCATTTTGGGGGCTCTCTAGCCCTTGAAAATACTTCTTTTAAGGTACCATGAATTAGAAAGAAAATTACCTCTGAGAGACAAGCAAGTTAGCTAGCCATGTGAGGAGATGGTCTCTGTACATTACTTGCTACTCGTGAGTGGCAGCAAATGGGTGGCCAGAGGTGTAGCCCAGAGGGCACTGTACCCTTTGACAGTATGAACCCATTCAAACTGCTTTCTCTGAATCCCACCAAAAGAAGACATCCTGTTAACACAGGTTCACCCTGTGTTTGTGCTGCCCTCCCTTCTCGTCATTATCTTTTTCATTCTAATCTGTTCTTTCTGGCCTTCAGTGGTAAAGCTTGAGCAGGCATCCTTGTTTTCCTTGTACATCTTACTTGTTCACATTTTCCCCATTGTTAGGTGTAGTAGCAGGTCTGTAGCTATTCATAGTTTCCGGTTACAGCAAACTTTCCTTTAAAGTGCTCTAAGCTTCTAAAGGACAGTAGCTGTGTTCTGCTCTGCTGATGTCCCCTAAAGTGATAGGAGGCTGTGCACAGGAGTGAGGTTGTGGTTTTAGACATAGGTTCTTGAAGATGCCCTTGTTTAATTTCAGCCCTCGGTTTGAGGGCTGTGTTCTTGGTTTAGGATGAAGACCGCAATGAAAAGGAGAGTTGCCATGAAATTGAGCCATCAGTGACAACCGAGGCTGTACACTACCTTTATATCCAGGTGAGACCCTAGGGCAGCTTGGTGATGTGGTACCTCTCATGGCTTGTTAGCAGTGTGTTGGTGATGTACCGCAAGGTAATGGACGAAAATCAGCAAGGGCTGATTGGCGTGAAGGTTAATTGTCCAGGGTAGTCATAGCATGGGCGTCTCCCAGCGGCCTTGAACTCACCCTTTTCCAGTGTCATCAGGCCCACCATGGGCACCTCTGGACCCAGGCTGTATAGGTTCCCATCCTGGATGTCACCAATGTGTGAGCTCAGATGAGATTCTTTAGTCTTTTGTGCCTCAGTTTCTCACAGATTATTTACCTATCTAATATTTCTCACAACTAAGTAAGATGAAGTGCCTTAACCATGTCTGAATCCCACGAGTGCAGGAGTGGACATGCTGTAACTGTCTACATTTGTTCTTTCTCTGAAGAGTCCTGTGAAGGCTGGGATTCATGGGAGTGTGAGGCCTGGAGATGACTCAGAGTGTGCCACAGTGATTCTGAGAATGAGAGGATGAGGCCTGCTCTGTAAAACAATGCAACACTTCCACTTAAGGAACTTCCCACTCTGGTCCTGGCTGGAAGCCAGAAGCTGATTTTACACATTGACAAGGGCTTAAATGATGCTACATTGTTTTCTTTCTTAATACACCCAGGGAGGAGTTAGACATCCCCTGTTTGAATGTTTCCTTGTGTGTAATGTTTTTCTCTAGATTCAAAGAGTATTTGTTATTGGTGTACAAATAAAGCCAAGTACATCATTAGGCTAATTAACCATTCTTGGAAATTTGAGATTGGAAGTAATCATGTAACATAATAACATTTTATTGCAATCTCAATTTTCATGTTTGTGACAAGGATTTTAAACAAATAAAACCTTTTTAAAATAAGCAACTAGTGGGGCTGGAGAGTTGGCTCAGTAGTTAAGAGCACTGGCTGTTCTTCCAAAGGACTCAGGTTCAAATCTCAGCACCTATATGTCAGTTTGAAACTGTCCATAATGGCCAGGTGGTGGTGCGTACCTTTAAGCCTAGCACCTGGGAGGCAGAGGGAGGCAGATCTCTGTGAGTTCAAGGCCAGCCTGGTCTACAGAGTGAGTTCCAGGATAGCCAGGACTACATAGAGAAACCCTGTTTCGAAAAACCATAAATGAATGAATGAATGAATAAATAAAATAAGTGTCTAGCATGCAAGAGGTTCTGGGTTCAATCCCATTGGGGGTAAAAGGTTGTATTACCTGCTAGTATTGGGTGTATTTACCTCAATGTATTCTTCAGTACTGTTGGTTATTAACATTATTAAATACATTTGCCTTTGTGGGTCTTAAGGGTGCTGGCATGGAATCTGTAGCATCATGCATGCTTGGAATGTACTCTGTCAATGAGCTAAAATGAGCTAATTCTCTACTCAAGGTGTTTGCTTTGTTTCATACTCTTAAGTTTGTTTCTTTCATTTTTCAGCATTAAAAAAAGACACCTCTTTCCAAAACTGCTTAAAATCCTTGTCACACATTTTAACATGAGCAACTACATGGACTGCATCCTTATTTTGAACCTTTGGTGTGATCAGGTCCTGCCTGGTTTGTTCTTCTCTGTAGATGGAGTACTGTGAGAAGAGCACGCTGCGGGACACCATTGACCAGGGACTGTTTCAAGATACCATCAGGCTGTGGCGGCTTTTTCGAGAGATTCTGGATGGATTGGCTTATATCCATGAGAAAGTAAACCTTATAACAGCTCATGTCCATATTCTATTTGCATAAATTGTGTATGTGTGTTGCATGAATGTTTGTGTGTGTTTTGTGGGGGTTAAGGAACACCCTCCCCTGTAAATGTGTTTGTAGATACCAGAGGTCAACACTGGGTGGATTGAGTGAGAACGGCCCCATATATTTGAATACTTGGTTCCCAGTTGGTGGAACTTTTTGGGAAGGATTATGAGGTATGGCCTTGTTGAAGGAGGTGTGTCACCAGGGGACAACTTTGAGGTTTCAAAGGCCATGCCATTCTCAGTTAGCTCTCTTCCTCATAGCTTGTAGATTAGGATATAAGCTCTCAGCTACTGTTGAAGTACCATACCATGCTCCCTGCCATGAAGGTCATGGGCTCACACTCTGAAACTTTAAGCCCAAATAAACTCTTTCTTTTGTAAGATGCCTTGGTCAAAAGAAAAGTAACTAAGACAGGTATCTTCTTCTATTACTCTCCTTTTAAAAAAACAACAATGGCCAGCTGTGGTGGCGCACGCCTTTAATCCCTGCACTCGGGAGACAGAGGCAGATGGATTTCTGTGAGGTCAAGGCCAGCCTTATCTACAAAGTGAGTCCAGGTCAGTCAAGGATACACAGAGAAACCCTGTCTCAAAAAACCTAAAAAAAAAAAAAAGAAAGAAAGAAAAGAAATGGGAGGAGGTGGAGAAGTGACTCAGTGGTTAAGAGCACTGGCTGCTCTTCCAAAGAACCCAGGTTTGGCAGTTTGAAACTATCTGTAATGGCCAGCGGTGGTGGCACACACCTTCGATCCTAGTACTAGGGAGGCAGAGGTGGGTGGATCTCTGTGAGTTCAAGGCCAGCCTGGTCTACAGAGTGAGTTCCAGGATAGCCAGGGCTACACAGAGAAACCCTGTCTGGAAAAATAAAACCAAAAAAGAATCAAATTGGAAAATGGAGAACAATAAGCATACAAAGCAAAACCAGGGAGGAAAGTACAGGTATGAAGAAGGTGAAGTAGTCTTTTTACATGTGCTTACATTTATTTGTGTGTGTGTGGGGCGGGGGGACACTGAATGCCACTAGAGATCAGAGGACAATTTTCTTCTACCATGTGAATTCCATGGATCAAACTCAGGTTGTCAGGCTCTGCAACACGAACCTTTGCCTGCGGAGCCACATTGCTGGTCTGAAATAATTTATGTTTGTAGATAATAGAACAAAGTTCCAAAAGACAAGGAACAGTTGACACCCAGTGTCAACTCCTGTAGAAAACATGAAAGTGAGAATGGTGATCATCAAACAATGGCCCCTGGGTCAAATCTAGCTCACACCTGTTCTTATATGGCCTGTGAACGAAAAGTAGCTTTTATATTTTTAAGTGGTTATAACAAATTTTTTAAAAGAATGTGTATCATGATATGAAATTGAAATTTCATTGTCTATCAATAAAGTTGTTGGGGGTTTTTTCAAAACACAGTTTCTCTGTATATTGTCCTAGACTAAGTTTTTTTTGTTTTGTTTTGCTTTGTTTTTTTTTGTTTGTTTTGAGACAGAGTTTCTCCGTGTAACAGACTTGGCTGTCCTGGACTTGCCTTGTAGACTAGGCTAGCCTTGAACTTACAGAGATCCACCTGCCTCTGCCTCCCTAGTGCTGGACTAAAGGCGTGCACCACCACGCCTGGCCTAGACTACGTTTGTAGACCAGGCTAACCTTGAACTCACTGAGATCAGCTTGCCTATGCCTCCCCAGTGCTGAAATTAAAGGAGTGTACCACCATGCCCAGTTATCAATAAAGTTTTATTGGAACAAAACCATGCTTGTTTGCTTATGGCTATATTTTGCCATAACAGCAGATTTGAGTAATTGTAATAGAGACTGTCCAGCCTGTATTAGTTACTTTTCTGTTGCTATGATAAGACACCATGACCAAGGCAACTGATAGAATAAGGAATTTATCTGGGCTTGCGATTCCAGAGGGCTAAGAGTCCATGGTGGTAGAGTAGAGGCGTGGTAGAAAAGACTGGACCCTGACAGCATGAATCCTTTACCACAGTGTAAACAGAATGCCTGAGCACTGGTATTGGCATGAGTCATCAACACCTGCCAGTGATGTACTTCCTCAAGCAAGGGCATACCTCCTAGACACCCCCCAAACAGTGCCACTAACTGGGGACCAAGTGTTCAAATACATGAGCCTATGAGGGACATTCAAATTCAAACCACCACTTACCCTGAAAGCCCCAAAGTATTTGCTCATTGGCCCTTTACAGGAAATTTGCTCATGCCTATATAAGGAAGACATATTTGGACATGCACAAAATGTTGAAGATGATCCCTTGATGGAGTTTAGTGCAGAGTGAGAATATGGCTCGTACATGAAGAGCTGCCTCTGAGAGACCTAATGTGGTGCTTCCTAGGAACCTGAGAAACTGCATAGCAAGGAGAGGAGTGAGGCTCAATAACATAGCTTAACTGTGTATAGAAATGTCATTTTAGGCTGGGCGGTGGTGGCACACGCCTTTAATCCCAGCACTTGGGAGGCAGAGGCAGGCGGATCTTTGTGAGTTCGAGGCCAGCCTGGTCTACAAAGTGAGTCCAGGACAGCCAGAGATATTCAGAGAAACCCTGTCTCGAAAAACCAAAAAAAAAAAAAAGAAATGTCATTTTAAAGCTACAAGGTGGCAGTACAAGGCAAATGCTCTCAGGCCTGGCTTTGGGGCAAGACTCTGCTCACATCTTTTTTTTTTTTTTAAGATTTATTTATTTTTCATGTATAGTATTCTATCTGGATGTACACCTGCTTGCCAGAAGAGGGCATCAGATTTCATATAGATGGTTGTGAGCCACCATGTAGTTGCTGGGAATTGAACTCAGGACCTCTGGAAGAGCAGACAGTGCTCTTAACCTCTGAGCCATCTCTCCAGCCCCACTGCTCACATCTTAAACATGGAATTATCTAATGCATCAGACAGTGAAAACATATTCACTGTTTTTATTGTATATGTTTTCATATATTTTTCCCCTTTGCCTCAACTTTTTGGAACTTGAAAATCTTTCTATTGTGCCCTATTCATATTGAGAACCATGAAATCTACTTGGCATAATTTGTAAGGTAGAAAATAAAATAGAATTCTAATGGACACCATCAGACCTCTCCCTGTGCTGCTGTCCTGGAGTCCAGGGATTGGGCTGTATGTGCTCAGTATCTGTGCTCTGTTAGCTAGGACATGTGATAAGCCCATGCTTGAGAAGGACTCTGGTTCTCAGAGCCAGAAGTTGCCTTTATATTGTGTAAAAGATCAGACAAGGAAGAGTTCTTATGAATTTGGTATCTTCTAAGTGAAACAGTGAGGAGAAAGCAGGATTCCTGTGATATCATCATAGAGTTCTTCCTAGAAGCTGGCAGTACAAACTTGAATTGTTACAATAATGTGCAAGGCGCATGAAAGAGGTGGAGCAGGTAATGTTGGCACGATTGGAATGAGTGAAGAAATACAAGAGTGTCCTGGCAGGAGAAGTAGTGCAAAGAAAACAGGAGAGGGCATGAAAGGAGCTGACCAGAGCAGGGCATTGTGGTGTGGCAGAGGGAAGGGAAACGTGAAATCACTGAGGGGAGCCAGTGGAGGGAGCCTGTGGGTTGCTCCTGCTTGGGACCACCAGTAGAAAGGTCATGACACTCCAGAGCCCAGAGGTCTAAGGCCGGGTAGTCAACGGGAGAAGGCCTCATCACACACTTGGCATTTAAAATCAAGAAACACATAAAGTGCTAAACTTGGGAAGTGTGGGAAGCAATTGTTGGATTCTTCATTGTCTTCCAACAGGGAATGATTCATCGGGATTTGAAGCCTGTCAACATTTTTTTGGATTCTGATGACCATGTGAAAATAGGTGATTTTGGTTTGGCAACAGACCATCTAGCCTTTGCTGTGAGTATTTTTTAAATCAGGCTTTGCCTGAAAATGACCTGGTGCCTTAATAATCCTGGAAATACAGAGATGGGATAGTGGCCTCCTGCCCTGCCATGTCTCCCTCCACTTGGAGGTGAGTCTGAAGGGACAGGCTGCAAGTGTCTCTTAGGCTTCAACGCTAAAGGAAGTGAAGTTACTGGTTTATGAGCAGTGGTTAGGTAAAAAGGCACACAATGCTTTATTTTGACATCTTTGCTAGGCATTTGATGAGATGCTTTGTATCTGAGGAACTGAGTTGGTTTGCAAAAGTGATACTCAGTCCTGGGCAAACACTTGTGCTGACATTTGGATTAGTTTAGCATACAAATCTAAGTAATGTAAGAGAAATGGTGAGGTGAGAGTGAGGAGGACAGGAGGAGATATGTGGCTCTGAGGAACAAGAAAGTCTGTAAAACCAGTGTCCTGGCACATACTGTAGTCTTAGCTGCTCAGATGGTTGAAGCAAAAGAATCCATTAAACCTGGGTGTTCAAGACCAACTTGGGCCACATAATAAGACCCCCATCACCCAAAGAAAAAGAAAGACTGTATATAATAACAGTGGCACTCCAGATGGCCTTAAAGGGTAGATAGGAGTCTAGCAGGGCAGAGCATAGTAGCACCAGGGCAGGGTTCACCAGCATAGGCTAAGGGCCTAGGGGGAGCCAATTTGTTTGGTTGAATATCCATGGTTCTGATTGGCTGAAACTGTGAAGTGTAGAGAGGACAAGGTGTAAAGAGGAAGTCTTTGGAAAGGGGCAGACTTGAGTGCCAGGGCCCCACTTATTATCATAAGCTGGCTTTTAGGCTCATTCCAAGACTGATCAGAGAAAGAAAACAGAACTTAGATGATGACAAGAACATGGGCTCATTTAGCAGATGAACTTAGGAGTTGAGCATGAGGGAGCAGAAAAGACATGGGAGTGGTGTTAAGTGGCTGCTGTCCCAGGACTCAGAAGGCAGAGGCAGGAGGACTGCCACAACTTCAAGAGCACTTAGGTTACATAGCAAGTTCTAGGCCAGCCAGGGCTACGGAGTGAGACGCTAACACCCACCCCCAAACAAAGAGATGGGGAGGAGCAGTAAGGACTGAGTCCTGAGCAGAGCAGAGAAAGTGTATTGAGAAGTGCTGAGACCAGCACAGGCGGCATGATGGGATGTTGTCTCCAACTAAGAACCCAAGTTGGTGTTGGCAAGTAGAGAAGAGTCTCTGCAGTCCCACCAATCTGTGCCCAGAGCCTTGTCACTGCCCTGTGCCCTGGCCTTGACAGAACTCATGCCTCGTCTATAAAATGTGTGGATTCTGGGACCTGCTTGGAAGACTTTCCACCAAAGCAGAACAGAAGGCAAGTGGCAGCGCCTGGAGCGCATCCTCATTGACCAGATGTGTCGATTACCTTCCTATGTGTCTGCTGTTGTGATAAGACCCTATGACCCAGGCAACTTATAGAAGCGTTTATCTGGAGTTTTCAGTTAGGAGGGTAAGAGTTCATGTTGGCAGAGCTGGGGTAGCTGGCAGCTGGAGCAAGCAGGAAACTGAGAGAACTCTGGGAATGACATGAATCTTTTAAACCCTCTAAGCCTGCCCTAGTGGTGTGGCCTAGGTCCTCCAGCATGGCCACATCTCCCAGTCCTCCCCTAAATAGCCAGCAACTAGAGACCAAGTATTCAAAGCCCAAGACTTATGAGGATATCTCATTCAAACCACCAGACTTGATTTAGGGTGTGACTGTTAGAGGTGTGCCCCGTTGGTGTTTCACCAAGGGACAGTGGAGCCAAGTTAGTGGCCAGTCTTAAGGGAAAAACAAAACAAAAACTGACCTGGAAGAGGTTGTAGCACTATAAAAGGTAGAACAATGATTTTGCTACTGTTTTTAAATCTCTTGTGCTTCCTGGTAAACAGACTCTGTACTTGGTGTTTGTGGTGTGAACATAAGTTTCTATAAGAGTCTGGTTATTTCTGTCCTGAAGAGAGCTGTCCAGTGAATTCCTCTTCTTCCTCTTGCTTTCACAGGGTTTCCTTTGAGCCTTACATGAATGGGTTAACTAGGTATAAAAAAATAAGTAAATGAGGTAACTCAAAAAAAATGGTAATTATTCTGACATCCATGTTACCTTTACAATCTTCATCTAGAAACAGATGAGCCATTCCCACAGAATGCTCTATGGTTTTAATCTATACTTGCTTGTGTTTTAGGCTGAAGGTAAGCAAGATGACCAAGCAGGCGATCATGTAATTAAGTCAGATCCTTCAGGTAAAGCCTCTATCTCATCCATGTGTTTAAAAGAGATCATAAAACTTCTCAGCCTTAAACCTGCCTTTTCTTTATAAAGACTTTATTCTGAAGCAAATTGAAATTATTCTTTGAATAGGTTTTATAGAAGTTAAAGGGTTTTTTTTCTTTTTCACTATGTTAATTGTTCTTAAGAAACAGAAGAGCTTTGGTTAGTTGAATAATGGTGTCCTGGGGGCCCAGAGTTATGCTTTGACCAACCCCAATTGGTCCTGTAAGGTTACTGAAGACCTGGCCTGTCTGGGGTCCTATCTAGTCCTAGCCTTCCTTTGAAGTCAGAGACCTCTGTGTGAGCCAGTGCGGGCAGTCTAGGACTTAGACCAGGCACCTGGGCAGCGCTCATTTCCTCCCTATGTGCACTGCAGATAACAGATCCGGCCTCGCTTTGAAGAAGCTCTTTTGTTCTGGGCCATCGAGATGGCTCAGCAGGTAAAGGTGCTTACCACTAAGCCTGATGACTTGAGTTCATCCCCACACGATGGAAGGAAACAATGAACTCCCATAAGCAGTCCTTTGACCCCCACATACATGCCAAAACACACACACACCCACACACAAATAAATAAAAGCGATTAGGGGTTAGGAGAAAACTCTTCGGTTTTCAGTTTACTTTATCTGGACCTGGAGGCATAGTTCACTGCCACTCACCTGGCATACACAAGGCCCTGGGTTCAGTACTTAGTACTGCAAAATAGCAACAACAGTAATAACTTAGTCCATAGCTAGAGTGCTGTCCTTCTGTTTTGTTCCTCAGGCCATTTGACTGGCATGGTTGGCACTGCTCTATATGTAAGCCCTGAGGTCCAAGGAAGCACCAAGTCTGCATACAACCAGGTACAGAGAGTGTGTGTATGTGTGTGTGTGTGTGTGTTCTGGGGTGGGGGTATCTCAAGGATAAGTCACACGTAAGAATGTCAAGACTGTAACAGGTAGGGTCTAGTGACCAGTGCAATAGTCATTGATTGCCACTCTAGGCGACCATGAAGCAATGCCCAAGCAATTGAAGCTGGCATCATTGTTGCAGAAGTTTTCAGCTCCTCTGTTAGGAGTATATGAGCTAACCTCTATGCTGTTCCCCTTCCCAGGTTAGGAACATAGGGTCAAGGCAGTCACAGGAGTAACAACTGTTTTCCCAGCCCTCAGGGAGCTGACCCAGTGATGATGGAACCAGTAACGAGCAAGGAGGAAACAAGAAAAATGTCCTAAGTTGTAACAAGGCCTATGAGGAAAGGAACTGAGTACCAATGTAATAGTAGGGCCCAGGCAGTCATTCAGAAATGTTTTCTTCAGTTCTAGACATTCAGCCCTAAGGACCTTGAACATTCTAGGCAGATGCTCTGCCATCAAGCCATATGCTGAAACCTTTACAAGGATAGCATTTAGAATAAAGGATCAAAGACAAGCCAGGGCTAGGAATCTGGCTCAGTCAGTAGAGCACTTGTCTGGCATGTAAAAGGCTTGGTCCTATCAGTAACACTGAAGCCATGGCTAGAGCATGCCAGGAGGGGAAAGGTGTGAAGCACAGAAATAGAAAGCATCAAGAAAAGGTCCTTGGTATGGTGAATGCATTCTGTACAGTGTGGCAGCTGCAGTTTATAATAATGTGCAGTAATGTATACATTTCAATATTCTCAAACATCACAAGAAACTAGATCTCACATGTTCTTACCACAGAGAGAAAGAGAGAGAATGGTAACTATGTAAGTAAATGGACATGTTAGCCTGACTGTTAAAATCATTTCTGAGTGAAAAATTGATGGTTTACTTTTAAACTTATAGGGTAAAGACTTGTTTTAGAATAGATTATCAAATTTCTCAACTTCTTTCCAGTGCAAATCCCCAGGCTCATGGAAATTCCACCCTGATATCTGAACTCTAAAGACAATTCTGTGTTCCCCACAGAAAGTGGATCTCTTCAGCCTGGGGATTATCTTCTTCGAGATGTCCTATCACCCCATGGTGACGGCCTCAGAAAGAATTTTCGTTCTCAACCAGCTTCGAGATGTGGGTGTCAGATATGTTTGATACATACATTTCCAGTAGCTTCAGTCTCAAGTGGAGATCAGAACACAAAGCAGACGTTTTCCTGGTATTTATAATATAGAGGAGGTATCAATTGTTGGGTTTAAGAAAAAAAATGGTCTTAGCCTATAGCCCAAGCTGGCCTGAAATGTGAGATCCCTGTCTTATCCTTCTGAATGTTAGGGTCACAGGAGTGTGACACCAATCCTGGCTGCCTCCTGTAATTTTAAAGACTCTCATTGGCTGATACATGCTAAGACAATCAGTTCTATCATTTTCAGTGACAAAGAGACTCACTTCATTTAAGTTGCTAACATAGCAGTTTTGGTAATTAAAGATTGTCAGTATAGACTTATTCTATGTCCTAGTGAGAGAAAAACTCACCTTTGGCAACATGCCCAGTGATGAGAAACAGTTTTGTCTGTTTGAGGCAAGCTAGTCTATGCTCCATGAGACTTCATCTCCTTCCCCCTCCAAAACATGATGAAGGTTTATATTGAATGGACCTGGTTTTGTGATGCCTAAAGCAAGTCAAAATGACCAGACGTTAAAATGGATCGGAAGTCTAGAGACAGGCCTTTGTGGTAGAGTGTTTGCCAAGCCTGCTCACACATGGCTGTCAAAAATATCAGTTACTTGAGCTGTTTTTCCCCAATGAAATTCCTACTCACATTCTTGAGGTTAACCCTTGTCTCAGTTGCTGCTTGAGCTCATAGATACTAGTGTTCCAGGGTTCCAGGTCAAGGACCCCATGACAAAGGGGCATTAAGAAAGTAGAGCATAAAATCTGGGCAAATTAGATTCAATTATTCATAAACCACAGGTCTGGAGACCCTTTCTCATCCTTAGGGAGCAAAGGCAAGCAGAAGCATTTGTTAAATTAAATCACATACAAAGAAGCCAGGCATGTTGATGCCTGCCTCCAGTCCCAGAATGTGAGACAAGGATCGCGAGCTCAAGGCCAGGCTGGACTATGCAGAGGCCCTGTGACAACAGCATGATAATAGATAACATGCAGACAAATGGCCTGGTAGCACTTAGAACTGAGAGTGTTCATATGGGCACTTTGGATAGTAATTGAGTTACTTTTGACAGCAGTGTGTGGGTAGCAGTTTATGAGGCATAGATAACGGATTCTGCCATTCACTTTAGCTGGTGTGTTCCTAGATGATGATGTCCTTGAGGAAGTGCCATTCTGTAATCTGAAATTATGTTTGTTCCTTCATTTCAAGAATATCTATCTAAACTATCAGGTTAATCTTGTAATGGAGGTCCTATTTATCAGAAAAGTGAGGACTTAGGGGAATGAGCAAGATTTGATGCTAACTAAATTTGTCCTTTTTTTTTTGAGACAAGGCCTCATGTGGCCTAAGCCGGCCTCTAACTTGGCTGTGTATCTGAGGACGCCCTTGATCCTCTACCTCCACTACCAAGTTTTCTTCTTAGCTTAGGTTGATGATTTGATGGACTTTTGCCTTTTTTCACTATGTGTTTCACTAAACTGCTTTGTGTTTCTATGAAACCCTTAAATTTAATTTGCTTCTTATACTGACTTTTATTGACAATAGGTAGTCAGGGCAAAGTCTCTTATTTAAATTATCTTTCATTTAACCTTAAAGGAGGTGATTTCCATAACCTAGACCATCCTTTGGGTGAAGTCGGCATTAGTAGGCTGTGTGTACTGGAAGAGTGAGCACAGGGTGTGGAGGAGGTGTCATGTTAGCAAAATTTAATTTGCTTTTTGGTTATCTTACTGTGATGAATAAAAACTTTGCCTGTGCAGCCTGCCAAGCTTGCTGATTTGAATATAATACTCTTTTAGCCCACATCCCCCAAGTTTCCAGAAGACTTCGATGATGGGGAGCATTCAAAGCAGGTAATTGGCTGACCTTCACTGCTGCGTCTTCAGTCTTGGGCTTTAATTACTGTTTCTCTTCCTTTTCAATTAGTAATCCCTTGCCACTCATTCTCTTGTGTTCTAGGAGGAATGTGGGGAGAAATATCAAAAGATGAAGCTCTTAAGATGTTACCAGACTTGAAATGCAATAAAAAGCCAAGATCTGGGCCAGGCGTGGTGGTGCATGCCTTTAATCCCGGCACTCAGGAAGTAGAGGCAGGCAGATCTCTATGAGTTCGAGACCAGCCTGGTCTACAGAGTGAGTCCAGGACAGCCATGGCTATTATACAAAGAAACCCTGTCTCAAAAAACAAAAACAAAACAAACAAACAAAAAAAGGCAAGGTCTGACAGAGCAAATGAATGAACTTCAGAATTCTTTTGTGTGTTCAATTGTGCCTTTGAAGTGTTACTTGGACCATTGGCTTAGCTAGGAGAGAATGCTTTTATAGCAAGTTGATTTAGATAAAACATAAGACTCAAAGGGAAAAAAATTATCTCTGTTGAAATAATTCAGGCTGCACAGAGAGGATTACACTCTCTGGACAGTCTGCTATTACAAGTTTCGGGGATTGTTTGGTTTTATAGTACTGGGGAATCAAGCCCAGGCCCTTCACATGCTAGGCAAGTATTCACCACTGAGCTACTTCTGCAGCTGATGTTACAGTATTACAAGGCAAGATAAGTTCTCACCTATACTGTAACTATCCGAGTGCATGTGTGTGATTCATTTCAGGCTAACACTGGCACCCAGCTAATGCAAGAGTCACTAGTGTGCTGTGTGCTGTCTCCGGTTCTTGCTGATGGTTGTTTGCTGTGGTGAAACTCTCCTCACTCATTGATACTCTTCATAGGGAAACTTACTCCTTTCACTGACTTTGATTGACAGCGATAGGGCAAAAGTCTCCTTCTTAAACTATCAGTGTTGAGAACAAGAGCTTAAACAGAGCATGTCAGTATTTGCAACTTCTTACTGGCTCCACATCTGTGTGGCCATGCCACTGTGCATCTCTAGGACTTTCATTTTTCTTACCTGTGACTAGGGACCAAGTGTCTTTTTGTTTCTGCTCATGTGAGCCTCTGTACTTTGATGGTGTTTAGCATGACACCATTTAAGGTTAACAGGGCTCATTCAACCACCTCTCTTTAGTTAGTGAAGAACCCTTAGAAAACAGACTGTTACCTGTTCGACTTATTTTGTGAGCTGCTATTTTTCTTTGAATTACTCACTCTCTTTGTTTCTGAGTGCCCTAACTATAAACGCTCACTTTATAGACAGGGTCTCTCTACATAACCCTGGATGTCCTAGAATTCACTAGGTAGACCAGGCTGGCCTTGAACTCACAGAGATCCGCCTGCTCTGCTTCCACCACACCCAGCAGGAGGGTATTTTAAAGATACGTTAGAGATGTTTAATAAAATCCATCTAAAAATTGAAATTTTCTGTGCTCAGATAGTCTGCCAACTTTATTTTTTTAATAAATTCTTGTTCTAAACTACAGGATAAAGAGTCATGAAGGGACAGGTGTGGTGGCACATGTGTTTAATGCCAGCACTCAGGAAACAGAGGCAGGTGGATCTCTGAGAGTTTGAAGCATGGTCTGTGTAACAAGCTCCAAGCCAGGCAGGCTATAGAGTGAGAGCCTGTCTAAAAAAGAAAAAAGAGCCCTTTCAGAACCTTTCAAAGGTATGTGTTACCTCAGAGGGTTCTCTGCTGTGGAGGCTTAACAAACAGTGTAAAGCATGAGAGTTCCAGGGAGTGAGAGTCAGGAAATAGCATAAACGGAGGAGTGAGGACAAATGTAGTGTGCGTATGGGTGCTAGCTGCCGGTGCGCTTTAGGCTGAGTACTAACATTAGGAATCATGCTCTTCAGTGTCTTCTCCCTATGTCCCTTTTTATATAGTAATTTATATATATAAGACTTAAACTCAGCTTCTGTGTGGTTTGCTGAGTTAAATATGTTTTTGATTGTTGGTGACAGATTTTTAAAGGGGGGACCTCTCCCTTTCAAGAAATACTCCAGTTACATCCATCCACAAGCCTGTGGCCATATGAGGTACTAATGGCACAATCAGAGATCTCAGAAATGCCAAGTACGTGTAAGAGGTGCCCTGAGCAACCACCAGCAGGAAGATTCCTCAGTCTTACCTGCTGTCCCCTCACCAGCTATGTGCCTGTCATATTGCAGAAATCTGTCATCTCCTGGTTGTTGAACCATGATCCAGCCAAACGGCCCACAGCCACAGAATTGCTCAAGAGTGAGCTGCTGCCCCCGCCACAGATGGAGGAGTCAGAGCTGCATGAAGTGCTGCATCACACACTGGCCAACATAGACGGGAAGGCCTACCGCACTATGATGGCCCAGATCTTCTCCCAGCACATCTCTCCCGCCATAGACTACACCTATGACAGCGACATCCTTAAGGTGGGTGAGCCATGCACATAGTGTGTTGTGTGTCTCTGGACTTTTTCTTTTTTAACTTACTCGTCAACCATTTTTATGTATGTGTATGATACATTCTGATCAGACCCCTCTGCCCTTTCTTTTCTTCCTCCCATCCCTAACACCCTTTCCCCTACTAAATGCTTATCTAACCTTCGTGTCTTATGTTTTTATAGTTTTTTTTAATAGCAGTTATTTATGGGGTGGGGCATGTACGTGTCATGGTACACATATGGAGGTCAGAGGATAACTTGCAAAAGTTAGTTCTCTCCTCCCACCATGCTTGTCTCAGGGATTGAACCCAAATTGTCAGGCTAGGCAATGAGTACCTTTACCTGCCAAGCCATCCTACTTTCATGTCATTTGGTTTGGTTTTGGTTTTACTTTGTGATACACTAGGTTTAACCAGCTGATTCTCCACTATGAGTTCTTGGCTTGTAAGTTCCAAAGAGCCCCAAAAGCACATGCAGAAAGGATGGCTACCCATAGTGGAGGGAGGAGCCGTGCTAGTGATCACCTACTTGATTCGTGACCCTTCCCACTCTGTGCACACCCAAGATGCCCAACCAGGGACATCCAAGCAGTCAGATCCAAGTGAGGTAACAGAGTGGCTCTCATCACTGGCAGTTGGTCTAGGAGGCTCTGATACAAGGTGCCCCGGCTCCCCTGCAGCTCTGCCATCTGCATTCTTCAGCTGTGAGCATCTCAAGAGTCTGTAAAAGCTTCCAGGTGACTTATGAAGAGTAGTAGTCAAGATGCCAATTGTTTGTTTGTTTGTTTGTTTTTTGAGACAGGGTTTCTCTGTGTAACCCTGGCTGTACTAGAACTCACTTTGTAGATCAGGCTAGCCTTGAACTCATAGAGATCTGCCTGCCATTGCCTCTCGAGTACTGGGATTAAAGGTGTGCACTACCATGCCCGGCTCAAGATGCCACTTTTTAGGACCCTTTATTATTTCATTTCTAAAAATAAAAAACAGAAGAACATGAAACAATTTAGAGAAATGTTTAAAAAGTTGAGTGAATAGATAATCTGTTGAATGATTATTAATCTTAATATTGATTCATAAAATTAGTATGATGGCAGTTGCTCTTTAACCAGTTAGCTCCCCAATTAACCACGCCGAGAGATTATGATTTACTTGAATTTGCTGAACATAGTGGTGGGCATTAAAATGTAATTTAATGTCCCATGGCTAATCCATCTTCCTCCCAGCCAAAATCCCCTAGTACTTGCATTTAAGATTTTCTCTGGAATTGGCTCTTTCTCATTATGCCTCCTGGACCTCTCCTCCTCATGCTGCAATTCTTCTTCCTCTCTCCCCTTCCCTCACTGGAAAATGGAAGTCCCACCCTATTCTCTCTAATGCCCAGCTAGTGGCTGGCCAGTTTATTGGCAAAGCAGAGAACAAATGGTGAGCATGTTTACACAAACTTGAGACAGAAGAGTCTTAGAATAAACATTACAATGCCATGTCTGGACTGAAACCAGATAGAAGGTTAGAGAAATTAGCATCTGAATAAACAAGGGTAAACTTTACACAGTACACAAAAATAATATGCCAACAATAACCAATATTGATTATCTTTGCCATATATTTCTATATAGTTAACCTAAGGTATAATTTTAGAAGATAAAATTTAGAATAAACAGTGTAGAATTTAAGTGTATATGGCCATGAACACCTGTGGTCCCCAGGGAAGCTGAAGAGGATCATGACTGGGCTAGCCTGGGTAACACAGTAAGACCCTGTCTCAGCAATAGGAGCAGAGTGTTGACTGTCTGATAATATCAGAAAGATCTCTTTATAAGATTACAGGTAACTTTATTTTGTCTTTTTGCTTATTTTTTATTTCTAAAATTACTTTAATAAAATAGAATGAAAAGGAGATCCCTTAAGCAAACATGTCTCTCCTCTAAATATGTTCAAAGAGACAGTTGTAGAGACCTCTGCTGAGTCCTGGGACCGAGCTGCAGTGTCAGATGTTACTTCCACTAACATTTTAGTGGAACTCTTGGATTAGGCTTTGGTGATGACATTTTAATCGATCTCATTTTAGGGCAACTTCTTGATTCGCACAGCCAAGATCCAGCAACTTGTGTGTGAAACCATCATCCGAGTCTTTAAAAGGCATGGTATGTCCTTTTCTAGAAACCACTCCTTCTCAAACAATTTTCTAAAAATCATTAGAAAGTACTTCCAGGGGGTTGAGGAGATGGCCAATCAGTAAAGGCCATGCACACAAGTACCAGGACTTGAGTTCAGTCCTCAGTACCCACATGAAAACCCAGATATGACAGTGTGCATCTTTAACCCAGCATAAGGGCCAGGAACACAGAGACAGACAGGAAGATCCCCAAGCTCAGTGGCCAGACAGCTAACTCTGTCAGTGAGCTCAGGCTCAGTGAGAGACCTCACCTCATAGACCAAGGTGGAAAGTAATTGAGGAAAACACCCAACATCAGCCTCCCAAATAAGTACATACGTGTGCCAACCCATGCACATACTAACACAAACATATACCACAGGGGTATAACATACACAAAAGAAAGAAAAGACAAAGAAAGGAAGCCCAGGCATGGCTGTGCACACCTGTAATCTCAGCGCTAAGGAGGCTGAGGCAAGAGGACCATGAGTTTGAAGGCGAGGCAATATAGCAAGACTCAGTCTAAGGGAAAGGGAGAGAATTACTACTGATGGATTTTGGTACAAATGTGTATTAAAGTCCATTTATAAGCAGTTGGGATGTGAAATTTGTTGGATTTTATGATTCAGCTTGTTGAGGAGACACTGGTGTAACTATTCCAGCCTTGCTACTAAAATACAGTTGGCTCGTTGAGTCAGAAATCTACTGAATTGACAAGCTTATCCCTAGCTCAGCTCTCCATGTGTCCATCTGGAAAACGGGGAAAACTGGTGATGGACTTTCAGTGGCCCCAGAGCAGGTCACTCACCTTGGGTTTATGTGCATTTTGGGTTGCCTCCTAGGAAGCATAAGAATCCAAGGCTCAGTTGCTCTTTCTGTATTTTGGTGTAGGAGCTGTCCAGCTGTGTACTCCACTGCTGCTTCCCCGAAATAGGCAAATATATGAGCACAATGAAGCTGCTGTGCTCATGGACCACTGCGGCATGCTGGTGATGCTCCCTTTTGACCTACGGGTGAGCTGGGTGCTGCTCTGCCAGCCCGAGTCCCATGTCTGCTTTGTTTAAAAAAAAAAAAATCACCCCTTCCAGACACCCCACTGCAGGCTTATATTGGGGGGTCACCTTTAGGAAAAAACTCATCAGAGTAAAGGCATTTTTAGAGCTCAGTAAATGTTTGACCCTGTGTTGCAGGTGCTGAGATCCACAGAAAAGCCTGTAGAAATTAACCTCAACTCAGACCAATGTAGAGAATTGTTTACTTCCCAGCTAGCTCTTCAGTAAAATCCAAAAATGTTCCTATTGAGAGCAATTAGTACTTACAGCAGTGAATTGGGCAAGCTGGGTTCTGCCCATGTTCTCTTTCATGCGATCACCAAAGCTCCCTTAACCAGCACCTTAGTCTTTCAGCAAACCCATCAGCAGTCCTCAGTACCAAAACATTTAAAAAATACAAATAGAGACATAAAGAAAGCATATAAGCAGGCAGTAAGTATGTAGATGGATAACATTGATTTACTTCTAAAGGGTGTTGAAGACATGCCACACATGCTTAGCTTTACTTAGCAGACTGCGAGAATGTTAAACATATATTATCCAGAGATGACCAGGATGTAGGAAAATTGCTGATTAGAATATTGGTGCTCAGTCTTTAGCAAAGTAATGAAAGAAAGTTCATAAAACTTTTTAAAAAAATGGTTTTAAACGTATATATGTGTGTCTCTGTGTGTGCCACATGTGTGCAGATGTCTAAAGAGACCAAAAAGGGCATCAGATCCCCTGGAGCTGGAGTTAGTTACAAGCATTATCAGCTGTCAGTCATGGGTGCTGAGAACAGAACCCAGGCCCTCTGGAGGAGCAGGAACTTCTCTTAACCACTGAGCACCAAAACTTTTAAATTTAATGCACATTCCATATTCTATTGAGCTGGGCATGGTGGTATACGCCTTTAATCCCAGTGCTCGGGAGGCAGAGGCAGGTGGATCTCTGTGAGTTCAAGGCTAGCCTGGTCTACAGAGTTAGTTTCAGGACAGCCAGGGCTGCACAGAGAAACCCTGACTCAGAAGAAAAAAAAGAAGGAAGAAGAATGAGGGTCAGGGCAGGGCAGAAACTCAAGCAGGGCAGTACCTGGAGGCAGGAACTGATACAGAGGCTATGGAGGGGTGCTGCTTACTGACTTGATCCCAGTGGCCTGCTTAGCCTACTTTCTTATCACACCCAGGACCACCATCCCAAGGGAGCACTACCCACAATGGGTAGGCCCTCCCACATCAATCATCAATCAAGAAAATGACCCATATACTTGTCTGTAGGCCAGTCCTGTGGAGGCGTTTTCTCAATTAATACTTCTTCTTCCCAGATAACCCTAACTTGTGTCAGTTGAAAACTACCCAGCACAGGAGGCAAGCCTTTCTACACACTAAGCCATCTCCCTATATGTAGCTTATAAACTATATCTTAAAAATCATAAGTACCTGGGCATGGTAGCACACACCTTTAATGCTAGCACTCTGGAGGCTGAGGCAGGGGGATCTTTGTGAGTTCGAGGGCATCCTGGTCTACAAAGAGAGTTCCAGGGAAATTGGTGCTGATAAGGTAGAACTCAGACTTAACCGGAAATCCTCCTGAGCTCCGTACTAAAAGGACAGACTCCCCTTCTTTCAGCAGAAAAACCCCCTCTTCTGTCTCATCTGAGGAAACCTGATCCTAAGATGTGTCACACAACCCCCCCAGAAGATACCTGTCCAGTGACTTCCCCATGCTAATGAGGTCTATTGGTGCCTCCTTGGCTTTTAGCCAGTGACTTTTGTCTATACCTCTGGCCTCTCTGGAGTTTTTTCCCCCACCCCTACTGCTCATGAGTTAATTAGGTAATGAGTTTTCTTTCTTCAGTTTGGATGATACCCAGCGAATCAAACACGTTCACCACCAAAACTCTTCCCCACTGCCTAAAGTTATATAATGCCCCTGATTCAGGAAATAAACTCTCTGTCTCCCTCCAACATGAGTGTCTGAGTCCGGCTATTTATTCTGGTCCTGTGAGGGAAGCATTCTTCCTCCCATGGAGAGTCCACCACCATGGCCTGCCACGCTAGGCTTGTTCAGGGCACATGCTCCTGCTAGGAGAGCCATTTAGTTATCGCCACCTCTCTGGCCACTTGACCTGGCTCTGGAGCTTTGAAACTGTCCAGCCCAGTACTGGCAGTTTAGCTAAAAGAGCTGACACTTGGGCGTTGGAGGAAATCCTTTCTCCAGCCTTTCCAGACACCCTGAGGGTATGGATCTCCCAGTCAGTGTTTAAGTAATTTCTGCCTGGAAACTGGCTGAGTCCAGGTCTTCCGGTGGAGGAGTGTGAGTTTCTGACCTGGAGGCAGCTAGGAACTCCCCTGCAGACCCAGACGCAGAACGACAACAGAGCTGCTGCACAGAGAAACCCTGTCGAATGTCTTGCCCCTACCCACCAAAAAATCATAAGTAACAAGTAAGCTATGCGGGTTTCAAATGGGCATAATAAAACATGACTAAAAGGAAGAAGAGTTTTCCTCAGACTTCAGACACGCACAGGGACTGTCATCTGCAGCTGAGCTTCCTGCTGCTGAAACACTCATGAGCACTTCCGAGTGTGAATGTCTCAGAGCACTGTCACCTGTCACTTACTGGTTAGGGTCTCTCTTCTTTTGGGGGGGGGTGTTTTTTGAGACAGGGTTTCTCTTTGTAGCCCTGGCTGTCCTGGACTCACTCTGTAGACCAGGCTGGCCTTGAACTCACAGAGGTTTGCCTGCCTCTGCCTCCTGAGTGCTGGAGTTAAAGGCATACGCCACCACGCCTGGTGGTTAGGGTCTATTTTTGAAGAAATGCATTGACAGGCCATTTCGTTGCTGTGCTGCTCTCATAGAGTGTGCTGGCTGGAAGATCACTGGACAACAGTGCTTTGGAACTGCTGTTGTTCTGACCTCACTGTTAAGTGGGTGACTTCTCCAAAAATACTGAGTTGTACATCTCAAAACTGTTCCTGTACAGGTGTCTTAAAAACTAAAGGAATGTGCAGAGACCCACAGCCAAACATTAGACAAAAATCAGGGAGTTTTGAAGAAGAATCAGGGGAAAGCTCGAAGGAGCTGGAGAGATCAAGACACCACAAGAAGACCCCCGTAGCCAATTAACTGGGGCACAAGGTGGCTCATAGAGACTGAACCAAAAACCAAAGAACACGCATGGACCGGTCCTAGGTCCAATACATAAATGAAGCAGATGGGCTGCTTGGCACTCAAGTGGATCCCCTAAGAATTGCAACAGAGGCTATCTCTGACTTGGACAAGGTTGCCTCCTTCTAGATCCTGTTTTCCTAGCAGAACTGCCTTGTCTTGCCTCAGTGGAAGGGGAAGCAATTAGTCCTGATTCAATTTGATATCCCAAAGTAGGTTGGTACCTGGTTGGGGGGTCAGTATAGTGGAAGTGGGTAGGATGGTGGGACTGGGAGAAGGGAAAGGAATGGCGAATGGAATGTAAAATAAACAAATTAATTTTAAAAATTTAAGAACCCTAAAAGAATGTAGTAGTTGGCACCTCTTGATGCAGGTCTTTAAAACTTTCTTCTTTCAGGTCCCTTTTGCAAGATATGTGGCAAGAAATAACATCCTGAATTTAAAACGGTGAGGCATATTATGTTCCCCTACGTGTGGTAGATGTGGGAAAGAAATCAGAGGGGGTGGTGTTTTTTGTGTTTTCATCTGAAACTTTCACACAGGAAAGAATTCTGGGTGTTGAAGTGTTGAGCAGCATGTGTCAAGGGACCCAGCCCCAGGGCTCCTTTGTCCTCAGATGACTAGAATGTCATAAGACATTTATCTTTAGAAGAAATGAAATGGTCAGGTCACCTGACAAGCCTGCCATCTATTCTGTGCTTTCTACATGTCCCCAGGCAAAATAACTAGTGACGTTTTCACACGGTTACCTGGGGACAAAATCTGGCTGTTCTTGATCTCAGATGGCTGCTTTTAAGGCTGAATTGGAGGGCCAGTGGTCTCTCTGAAAACTCCTTATACAGGTAACCGATGGAGAGTGCTCATAGAGAATGAGGTGACCCAGCAAGAGCACCAATGCTGAGGCTTGGGCCGTGCCAGCAAGAGGGTTTGTGCCATTCAGACACTGCAGGGCTCAGTCTCTGAGATCTTCATTAGTTTTGCTGTCAGTGGGACACACCACTTCACAGCTCATTTCTTCAAATGAAACACAGCTCTCTATGTGCTGTAGGGCTACAATTGCCAATCAGCCCCAAAGTGTAGGCGGTTCTGGGTAGAAAGCCATCACTTAAAGTAAAATTGGTGTAACTTCTTTCTTTACTATATGTATCTTTCAGACATAGATTTAAAAAAAAAAAGTGCAAGGCTGGGAACCAGGGTGTAGATTATGAGGCAAAACTCATCTGGTTCAAATCTGACTTTAAACCGTTGAACACAACATGGAATATTTTTTCATCTTCATTTCTTTTCTTTTGCCCAGCAAATCCTCATACGTATTTATTCCCAGTAAGCAGTGATCTTAGAAAGCCAGTTTCTTCCTCCAGATACTGCATAGAACGGGTATTCAGGCCTCGCAAGTTAGATCGGTTTCATCCCAAGGAACTCCTGGAGTGTGCATTCGATATCGTCACTTCCACCAGCAACAGTTCCCTGCCCACTGCCGAAATCATCTACACTATCTATGAAATCATCCAGGAGTTCCCTGCGCTTCAGGTTCTGTCTGCATTTTAACGTGTTGAATCGTCCTGCTGGCCTCCTTCCATAAGTGGGGTGGAGACCACCCCCCACCACCACTGCCACCTCTTGCTTGGTGCTTCAGCGGATCATTGCTTTTCTGAAGCAACTGCAAAGGGTTTGGTGGTAATGCTTGGAGCTTCACCTCAGGCTCTCACCTGACCCTGACAGAATTGGTTTGGGGTAGGGGGTGCATGTTGCTCCTCTACCCATTCTTAGAAAATTGCAGAGTGAGGCTAAGCTCCCATGATGCTCTTAGCACATTCCTACCCTGTTCAGAACCCTCAGTGCTCCCTCCTTCATCTCATCTGACAACCTCCCAGCACCCCGGGTCCCTTTTCACTAGTTCTTACTCTCCTTCACTGATGGGGACTGTTTGCCTTCTCTCCTCACAGGCCCTGTCATCCCCCACTGTTGGTCATGGATGTTCACTTGTCTAGAAAGCGTTCTTTCATGCACCCATGGTGCAGACCCTTCTTCCAGGAAGCCCTTTCAGGGTAGACTGGCTGGTCACCTTTTTATCTTGACCCTCACAACTCTTGACATGAGGCATCCATGTGCTCACTTAAATTTTTCTCCAAGTACAGTATGCTCATTCAAGGTAGAGACACTTCTCCCCATATCCAGTTGTCCCAGCACACCTGTGAGTACTCATAAACTGACTGCTGTGGCCAGAACTAATGGTAACTTCCCTCTTCTTGTAAGTCAGTTACCACTGAACTGACTCCTTGCTTCGCCATCTGTGTGAGCTCTTATCTTTTTGGTTGTGAGCCTAGCCTTTAAGGGCTGAGCCATCTCTTCAGCCCTTCTGTGTGAACTCTTTTAGACTCTTTAACTTAGCTGAAGATCAACCAGTGTACTTGTATGCACATTATAAAAGTGTTGCATTCTTCAAATATAACACTGAAGATAATGGATATGAAAAATAAGCCATGCGTGATGCACACACCTTTAGTTCCACCACTCAGGAGGCAGAGGTGGGTGGATCTCTCTGAGACCAGCCTAGTTTACAAAGCAAACTCCAGGACAGCCAGGGCAATACAGAGAAACCCTGGCTCGAAAAAATAATGATAATAATAAGAAAAAAGAAGAGAAAGGACACTATGCTTTAGCCCTTCCATGGTGTTAGGATAATAAATTACCAGATTTCAGATTTGGCCACATATCTGTATTGCTTTTATGAGAAAATAATAGTATTTTTCTCTATATCCTAGGAAAGAAATTATAGCATTTTCTTGAACCATACAGTGCTGCTGAAGGCAATACTCCTGCACTGTGGGATCCCGGAAGATAAACTCAGTCAAGTCTATGTCATTCTGTATGATGCTGTGGTGAGTCTTAATTACTTTGCCTCAATGTTGAAGGCTGATAATAGCCATGATTATTCTCTGATTTGTGTAACCTTAAAACTACATGGAGAATTTCAACTCCTTTCTTCCTTGCTCCAATGTGACAGAACCAACTGTGGTTAAGATTTATTTTTACTATTTCTAATTATGGGGGGAGGAGGTAACTGTGTGGACAATCTGTGGTTAATTCAGAATGAATTGTGACATTCATTTTTTTTTCCATGTACATTGGTGTTCTGCCTACATGTATGTCGTGCGAGGGTGTCAGATCCCCTAGAACTGGAATTACAGACAGTTGTGAGTTGCCATGTAGGTGCTGGGAATTGAACCCAGGTCCTTTGGAAGAATAGCTAGTGCTGTTAACCGCTGAGCCATCTCTCTAGCCCCTCATTGTTGTTATTTTTTAGTACACAAAATCCTTCGCCAGCTTCTCATTCATCTGGCTTCAAGGGTTTGGACTTTTCTGTTTTCTAGGGATTTGTTTCTTCCTCCCAAAGTGTTGCTGCTGTTTGCTGTGCTTAGTACAACAGAATGAAGATGGGGCACCTTCCCTCCCCAGTCCCGGCAGAAGCCCAGGGACTGGGGAGGGAAGGTTTAGTTCATTCTTTTTGTTTTGTTTTGAGGAGATTTTTTTGCTTTTGAGATGGGATCTCGCTATGTAGACCATGCTGGCCTTGAGTTTACAGAAGCTGGTCTCTGCCACCGGTATCTTTCATTGTCCCTTTCTCTTCTCCATCAGACAGAGAAGCTGACAAGGAGAGAGGTGGAAGCTAAATTTTGCAACCTGTCATTGTCTTCTAATAGTGTAAGTATCTTGTGATGGTGTGCTTGCCACTGTCTCTATCATTTTATGATGTCAGAAAATGTCAGCAGTTTTTTGTAGCAGTAAGGTAGCAAGCAACACATATCTGCCACTCACAGATGCAGCTTTCCCCTGGAGTGTTGCTGCCATGGCAACCAGTGGGATTAGAAGAGAGAAGCTAATGCTGGGATCAAAGAGTGTCCTTCTGTGTGTCCTCCATGTGCTGTCTGTCCTGCTCTTTCATGATTACGGGATCCTTTCTTTCACACTCCTTGTAAATCCTTACTTGGCCCAGCCTCCTGCTGAGCAGGCCCAGCACCAAGCTGCCCTCTTCTGAGATGAGTCATGATGGACCAGGGCACAGATTTCTGCAAATCCTTCTACATATCAAAATCTCACCCCAGGTCTTCAACTCTTCAGAGTGGAATTGTGCCTCTTACCTTCCTGGAAAATTCCCTACCTCTAAAATCTTCTGTTTGATCCAGTCAGCAATAAGGAGACTCTTGAATAGTAAATAGGTCAGCTGTATTCTCTCTACTGATGTCATTTAATCCAGGTCTTTGGCACAATAACCTACACTTAACTGAATGGCTGAACAGCAGGAGAAAACAAAATTTTGTTTATTTCCTCCATATTTGTATAAGGAAGGGTTGGTTTTAGTTTTATTTTGCAGTGTTAAAATCTGAACCTAGGGTGTCACACATGCTAGGCAATTAGATTCTTCCACTAAACCCAGCCCCAAGAAAAGACTGTTCTATGTTTTAAACTTTCCCAGAAGCAACTGGACATAGTGGTGCATGCCTTTAATTCTAGCCCTTGGGAGGCAGAGGCAGATCTTTGAGTTCAGTGTCAGCCTGGTCTACAGAGTGAGTTCCAGGACAGCCAGAGCTACACAGAGAAACCCTGTCTCAAAAGACCAAATAGATAGATGATTGATAGATAGATAGATAGATAGATAGATAGATAGATAGATAGATAGATA
>CAJQZJ010032236.1:5236356-5260216 GCA_907164525.1 Lophiomys imhausi
ACACACACCCTCTGCCCCTGTGTGAGCTCTCATTAGCATAGAAAAAAGCATCACTTTGATTCTAGGATTTTAGGAAACCGGGACAAAGAGCACAGAGATGGTTTGAAGCTGTGCAGCTGCAGCCTGAGTGTGTGGAAGTGACCTTCATGTCTTCCTTGCTTCTCAGGCCTTGTCCTCTGCTCTCTGCCGCTGATTCAGGCACCTCATCCACATCCACAATACACAGTATACATATAGAAAGATAAAATATTCTGGCTCTTAACACACTTCTGTCAATCCTCTTGCTCAAAATTCCAGCAAGTCTGCCAAGCTAAAAAATGACTTTTCCCATTTCAGGCAAGATCCATTTTCCCCCGTCGTGGTGGGGGGTGGAGGGGCTGGGGAGGGCGTGTCTTCCTAATGGCACCAGACAGCTGAAATAATGTCTGTGTTAAGAGATGAGCGGAAATGTGGTTGTTTTTTTAACTGTGTCTTTTAAATCACAGCCACCTGTGCTGTATGACTGTTGACAATTTCAAGGGCGCTCACCTGCCTGGGGCGCTGCTCTCACCCCACAGCTGTGGCCCTCCCCCATGTAACTGCTGTCTCATCAGGTCACAGCGAGCTCCTGCGACCTCCTGGTTGTCAGTGTTGGCCTGATGTCCATGTCCAGGGCCATCAACCTAACCCAGAAACTCTGGGCGGCGGGAGTCACTGCAGAGATCATGTATGACTGGTCACAGGTAAGGGGCAGGAAGCTGTGATTGAAGTGCAGTTATGCGTAAATTTTTATTTTTACCTTTATATTTATTAATACTTAACAATTACCTATAAAGTTCCTAAATCCTAAAACCCAGACCCTAACTCTAAAACCTAATATCTAAAACACCCTAATACCTATAAAACACTCAACAGTAACCTAAAGTTTCTTGAAAGGATATTCTTTCAGGTCATTATTGGCGTAGATCTGTATGGGTGGCTGATTTACAACCAGTCTTTCAATCTTAAAGTCTGGAGCCTTATTCGGCAGTTTTTAAGGCTAGTTTATAAATTTAGGGCGACCTTTTAATTAGCCAGCACTTGCCTCTGTGGTCCCAGGACCCAATTATTTCGAGGTTAAAAGTTTTGCAGTCCCGCTTACCATACCGAGGTTCTGAAGCTCCAAGGGAAAGCTTCTGATGGACTCTCGGTCCTGGCATCCTGGTTGCTTTCTCTAGCAGCGTGGATTCTCAACAGGTCTGTGCAAAAGGGTGATATACTGTGACAAGGTGATGCACGGAGCCACACGCAGACTCTCAGCATGTGTTGACAGAGGAAAAATGAGGAAGAGGGCTGTCTGGGGCCTTGTGCACCCGTGTCGTAATGAGTCTCTGCGTGAATTCTGGCATTTAGGATTAGAATTCTGGCCAAGCCTTTAGGTCTTTGTCAGAAGTGTGAGGAAGAAGTTGGAACTTTGCTATCTTTATTATCTGTTTATCCTCTGCCACATCTATCTGACTCACAGGGATCTGTCTAACTGTCATGTGCAATGTCAGGAGCTTGGACATAGGGCTGGAGAGATGCCTCAGTGGTTAAGAGCCCTTTGCTGCTCTTCTAGAGAACCCAAGTTCTGTTTCCAACACCCATGTCAGCAAGTAACTCCAGCTCCAGGGATCCAACGCCTTCTAGCCCTGTAGGTACTGACACACATGCAGACATACACATTAAATGTAAATACATTAAAAAAAAAAGATTGGATGTGACTGCCCAGAGTCTGTCAAACAAAGTTTATCAATGTGGGTGGAGTTACCTCTTACATTAGCATCTGGCGGCTACTCTAACAAATGACCACAAACCCAATGGCTTAACGGTTTTGTTTTAAGTTCCTGGAAGTCTGGGTTAAGATCGATTGGCAGGGCTTGTCCCTCCAGAGGCCCTAGGAGTGGATTTGTTCCTGGCCTATTCCTAAAGGCCTCCTTCATTGACTCCACCCCTTCCTCCCTTTAAACTCCGCAGTGTGGAGTCTTCCTCCTCATTGAGGCATCTGTCCTTGCCTTCCTCTACCTCTGACTCCTTCCACCTCTGAGATGGCCCAGGGCAATCATTGACAGGTTCCAGGGACCAAGATGAGGACATCAGGCTATGGGGCTGCTTTCCAGGCTGAGGGCAGGCACTCTGGACTTAGTGTGTGTGTGGATTTCTGGAAGTCTTCAGACCTCCTCCAGAGTGTGGGTGCTGCTATGGGTGTGGAGATAAGAAGAGTGGTATCCTGGACACCTGCCTGCCCTTCAGAATGGAGGTGGGAGCTTTAGATTCCCAATGTCTGTACTGTCGCACATCATGGAGGGGTGCTTCCAGACTATTCACACTAACAGCACCCCAGGGCTCTGCAATGACCAGGAACAGACAGGTTACTGTGAGCCTTCTGCAGCTGCTCTGTGTTCATAGAAAAATTGTTGTCAGAATACCAAGCATCAGTTTGTAGTCATGTGACAGAAAAAGCATCAATTTGCTTGTTTGATATATTGCTAGAGAAGTGTTCTGCTGTTTTGTTTCTATTGTGTGAGACAGGATCTCACTGTGTAGCCCATCCCCCTGCTTTATCCTCCTCGTGAGTGTTTGGATTGTAGGTGAGACCCATAATACCCAGCTTAATTCTGGTTTGTTTGTTTGTTTGGGTTTTTTTGTTTGTTTGTTTCTTTGTTGGTTTGGTTTTTTGAGACAGGGTTTCTCTGTGTACCAAGCCCTGGCTGTCCTGGACTCACTCTGTAGACCAGTCTGGCCCCAACCTCACGGAGATCCACCAACCTCTGCCTCCTGAGTACTGAGATTAAAGGCGTGCTGTAGGCGTAAGGTTATTCAGTCTTTGTTCTGAAGAGCTCATTTCTCAATGCTATATAAACAGTGCACCTCAATTGTCCCTTGATATGCCAATAAAGCAGCTTACAGCCAATCACTGAGCAGGGGAGAGAATAGGGCAGGACTTCCTGCCCTCAAGGGGAGGAGGAGTTAAGGAGAGGAAGTGGGGGATTCAAGAGGAGGCAGAGGCAGGAGAGAAGACGTGCGCCTGAAGCAGGAGCCACAAAGTGCAAGTATTTCTAAGATTTATGCTGGGCAGTAGCCAGATTAGCACAGTGGGTTAAGAATAGGATAGTAACTGCTCAGTTTTTGTGCTGTGAAGTATGGTTAACAAATAATATAGTCTCAGTTATTCAAATGATAGGCGGGTAAGAAGTAAAACAGATAAAATAGCACAATCATATGAACTTACACTAACAGTGTGCACCACTACGACCGATGTAATTCTGCTTTCTACCTTTGCTGTTTCCTGATTTCTTTGCTTTTTCTAAAAGGGTTTGTGTGTGTGTGTGTCCGTCCCTTCCTGGAATTCTGTGCTCCTCTTAATAACATTCATATCCATGGAAGTCAGCATATTTAATAATTTACATTGGGAATGCAATTAGAAGCAGTTTTTTCATTGTCCTTAATGACTTGAAGGGGTTCCAGGCACGCTGTGTTCATTTGTCTCACTGTTTGTTTCAGTCCCAAGAAGAGTTGCAAGAGTACTGCAGACATCATGAGATCACGTATGTGGCCCTGGTCTCTGATAAAGAAGGAAGCCATGTCAAGGTAAAGGTGGTAGGGGAGGGCTGGAGATGTAGCTCAGTGGCCAGGCATTTGCCTAGCATGGGTGAGACCCTCAACTCAATCCTCACTAAAACTATACATGCACATGCAAGACTACTGGGAAGTCAACTAGCTTTTCCTGTTGTGGTTCAGTGCTCGCTCTCACTCTGGCTTTAAACTCTCACTATCACGACTGATCATCTTCCTGGAGAAAGTAGATAAAGAATATCTGAATTTTTTAACTTCTTTTTTTCATGATTTATATGTAAAGGTGTTTGCCTCCATCTATGCCTGTGCACCATGTGTGTACAGTGCCCGCAGAGGCCACAAGAGGGTGTCAGATCCCCAGAACAGGAACGACAGATGGTAGTCGGCTGCCACATGGGAATCAAATCCAGAACAGTGAGTGCTCTTAGCCACAGAGCCATTTCCCAGTCCTGAGCTCTTTTCTTAGGAGAGCTGTACCTGTCACCAGCATATTTTCAGAATTCTTCCTAAAAAAATTTTACTGTGTGGTATGTAACTAAAAATGTCCATAAACCTACCACCTCATGAACTTTTTAAAATATTGTTTTTAAAAGAAAAATTGACCTTTTTCCCTCATTCTCCTTATTTTCTCTTGTGATACTGTCAGGATTTGATAGCAGAGTCTTATAAAATGAGTTGGACCTGTGTTTTAAGAGTTTGTAGCCAGGTGATGGTGGCACACACCTTTAATCCCAGCACTTGGGAGGCAGAGGCAGGCAGATCTTTGCGAGTTCGAGGCCATCCGGTCTTCAAAGTGAGTCGAGAACAGCCAGGGCTACACAGAGAAACCCTGTCTTGAAAAAAAAAAAAAAGTTTGTATGCGCTGGGCAGTGGTGGCGCACGCCTTTAATCCCAGCACTTGGGAGGCAGAGGCAGGCGGATCTCTGTGAGTTCAAGGCCAGCCTGGTCTACAGAGTGAGTTCCAGAACGTCCAGACATACACAGAGAAACCCTGTCTCGAAAAACCAAAAAAAAAAAAAAGAGTTTGTATGCAATTAGAATTGAACCTCAAACATGTGGACTGACCATCATAGAATTACAAGGGCCAGGCTGGAGAGACGGCTCAGTGGGTAAGAGCATGTGCTGCCTGGATTTGATTCCCAGCACCCACATCTGGATTCAACTCAAGTTCCAAGAGAATCCAATACTTCCAGCCTCTGCAGGCAGTCTGCACTCACGAGCACACACCTAAAGACACACACACAATTAAAAACAAAACAAGCAAGCAAAGCCCACATAGGCCTGTGTACATAGCTGTTCAGCTCATCTTTCAGGATGATTGGGGAACCGTGTTTCCCATCATAGTCTCCCCTGTGGTATTCCAGGGTTATTTTTCCCACTGTCTCAAAGCTCTGGAGGGATACCCCGTTTTGTTCCTGATATTAGTGATTTGTGTCTTCCTTCTTTCTTCTTTTTAACATAGCATATTTAATTTCACAGATCATTTTAATTTAACATACAAATGATGGCATTTTCTGGTTTTGGGGGTTTTTTTGGGTTTTTTTTTTTTGGTTAGTTTTTTTTTTATTTATTTTTACTTTATGTGCATTGGTATTTTGTTTTGCATATGGGTATGGGATCCCCTGGAACTGGAGTTACAGACAGCTGTGAGCTGCCATGTGGGTGTTGGGAATTGAACCCATATCCTCTAAAAGAGCAGCTAGTGCTCTTAACCACTGAGCCATCTCTTCAGCCCTTCAAAGTGGCATTTTCATACCATTCCACTTGGTTTTATTTTTGTCCCTCTCACCTGGCTCTCCCCACCTCCTTGCCCTCTTCTTTCTGGTTCCCCCCCCTTCATTCCTCCAAATACTCTTCCCATTTATTTTCATGTCACTTGGATTCCATTACTTTTTCCCACACCCTCTAAGATTGTTCTTCCCTTGTGATCTCCTTCCTGTGTGTGAGCACACACACACAGTCTAGATTCCACACATAAGAACAGACATAGCACTTGTCTTTCTGTGTCTCGCTCATTCTGCTTAACATAATCTTCAGTTGCATACATTTTCTTGCAAATGTCATGATTTCATTACAGCTGAAAAATGGCATTGTAAGTATGTAGCACATCTTCTTTATCCATTCCTGTGCTGCTGATTACATGAATCTCAGCTGGTTCCTTTTTTTAAGCTATTGTGCTTAGGCCAGTAATAAATATGAATGTGCAAATATAATTTGATGAAGACACAAAATTTTTGTGTATGAGTATAAGCTAGAAAATGCTTATCAGCATCCTGTAGAGAACATTTTAAGCCTAGAAGATGATGGCAGGGAGTGAGAACATCCTCAGGAGGTATTGGGGTTTCTAGATTCACAGGCAGGCAGGCTGTCAATGTGTGCTGAAGGCCTTTTAAGCAGAGGGTATAGGAAAGGTCACAGAGGGTTTTTTAGTAGTAGGTTGTTTCAAAGATATGGATCAGTCCTTAGAAAATATTCTGATTCCACCCTGATGTGTGACTTTTCCCAGGGAGTTATACAGAAGCACCCAAATACCCCAGAGAGGACACTAATAGACCAAAGAAATTATTTCATCCGAGTCTGTTGGGATTTCTTACTGGAACATTGGCAACTCAAAAGCAGCTACATCACTGAAAAGCCCGCCCCAGCATGGGTGATATCTCATGACAGCTGCACCTCTAGAGTCAGCCCTAGTCCACCTTATATATACTCTGTCAACCAAGATCATGTACAGCTGGGACAGATCACATGTGGGTGGGGTGAGAGGTAGAATCCAAAGTGAAAATCTGAGGACCCTCTCTGCCCATTCTGAGAAAACATGACTAGGTCCGGTCCTGTGAGCCCCAAACCTGTGAGCACCTGGTAGATAACAGCTGCTCTGACATGCCAAGGACGGAGTGCCACTATGCCTGAATGAAGACTACATACTTCAGCAGGCAGGAATGGATGGTCATAGCTAGCCAGAGGAGTTTGGGAAAAGTCTGGACAAAAGGGTACATTGTAACAGAAAATTTTTACTTATATATTTATTAATACTTATCAATTACCTATAAAGTTCCTAAATCCTAAAACCCAAACCCTAATTCTAAAATCTATAATCTAAGAATATCTTAACGCATAAAGTAATCTAATATCTATAAAAAACAATGTATACAAACACCTAACACCATCTTAAGTTTCTTAAAAGGATATTCTATCAGGTTAATACTCTTGGTGTGGATCCGTACCAATGGCTGGTTTCCAATAAGTCTTTCAATCTTAAAGGCTGTGAGTCTTAGTCGTCAGATCTTAAGGCCAGTTTATAAATTTAATCTGTTTTGACCATTGAAGTGAGGCGGCCTTTTAATCAACCAAGAATTGCCTCTGCGGTCCTAGGGCCCAATTATTTACAAGAGTAAAAGTTCCAAATACCCTGCTCACCATTCTGATGCTCTAGGGCTCCAAGGGTTCCATTCCAGTGTTCTGGAGCACCAGGAAGGGTCTGCCTTTACTTTCTCCACTAGCATGGACTCCCGGCAGGTTGGTGCAAAACAGTGATGTATTGCAACACAGTGAGGTCTCTCAGTATGTGTTGGCAGAGGAAGACAAGGAAGAGGGCTGGGCCTAGGCCTCATGGGCTTCCAATTTAAATCCCTTCTGTAGTAAAGATTTCGGCAGTGAATTCTGGCATTTCGTTGCCATAGACCCTGGTGGGCTTTCCAAGGCACACCTCCACAACAGTATGACCTGTGGTCCCATGATCAATGACGCAGCGGGCTTGCAAGGCACGCCCTTTAATGGTAATCACATCCAGATGTAATTGGATCTGCCCATATCTTTTATCTGAGATGCCAAGCTTCCAAAATCCCTATGCTGCTAGACACTACACTAACTTCACTAACCCTACCAGTACATCAGAATTGAATTTGAAAAAAAGTGTACCTGCAGGGATGTTACTGTGGAGTAGAGTTGGGAAACTGCAAACTGTGGCAGCACCAGGCTAGCCCAGACTACAGTTGGGCACTGGCCATAGGAGAGAATGTGAAAGGGCAGGCGGGCACTGTCAAAGTGGGCGGTCTGTGATAGACCATGAGAACTGTCCATCACACATGTTTGTTTTAATTCTGTCATCTCTAACTATTCCTGAGCAGGCCAGTGTATCTGAGCAACAACACTTTAATGTTTGGATATATGTGGCTCATCATTGCTACATCCCTGACCTTGACCTTGTCGTAGTCTGTGTCAAGATGCTGGAGCACACCCACAGTTGAGACATCTAAAAACATCTCAGCCTGTGAGTCAGGGTGCTCACCACTGAGCCTAAAGTTCCATCCCCAGGACTCACGTAGTAAAAGGAGAGACTCAGCTCCTGCAAGTTATCCTCTGACTTCCACACACACACCATGACATGCATGCACCCATACACACAAAATAAATAACATTTTTAAATACTTAAAAAAAAAAAAAAAAACCAAAACCTAAAATACTGCTAAATTTCCTCCAGAAAGCAGAATCGCCCCCAGTTGAGACCCACTGACTACAAACTGTTGACCCAGTCATCTCACTAGGGCACACTGAGCTACCCTGTTGTCTTCAGAAACCTTCAAATGATTAACTGTTTCATTCTTTCCAAGGTCAAGTCCTTTGAGAAGGAGAGGCAAACAGAGAAGCGAGTGCTGGAATCAGATCTTGTGGATCATGTTATCCAGAAACTGAGGGCCAAAGTCAGTGACGAAAGGAATATCAGGTAACTTAGAACAAACTCCCAAAAGACTAACTGCAGTTATTTGCATAGAACCTACATGAATGTAGTTTTAACGTTGTTTCTCTTGGGATACAGATGAATCAGGATTGACTTAAACTATTCTCTTGCTTCTGAATAATTCAATCAACATTTTAATTATGTCACTTGAACAGAACTAGTCATATCTTGCTTTCAACATTTGTTTCTCTGTATCACTAGGTTTCTTCTTGTTATAACAATACCCAGGCTGGGTACTTTATTAAAAAAAAAAAAAACTAAGTAATTTAGCTGACAATTTGTGAAGCCAAAATTCAAGATTGTGCAGCCTCATCTATTTTCTGGTAAAGGCCCCTTTGTCTGTGCCAAAACATGACAAGAGAAAAAGAAAGGTAAACAGACAGCCATAGGCAGAAGAAAACAAATACATGGAGTGGTCTCACTTCATAACCCGAGTCTGTGAGAACTTACTCCATAAGACCATCATGAATCTCCTCCAGTGTACTCCAGCTGAGGTGGGGATGGTGGCACATGTCTATGATCTCACCACTTAGGAGACTGAGATTGGAGGAGGATCACAAGTACAAGGCCAGTCTGGACTGCCAAGTGAAATCAAGCCATCCTGTACCATATAGCAGCACCCTAATACCACTCTCAAATTCTTCAAACTCTATTAGAAATTGACACCTAAACATTTAAAAACTACTTATTCATTTAAATGAAAGTGACAAACCATGTCATGCTAACTTAGTTAACATGTTTTAGTGGAAAACAACTTTATTTTTAAAAAAGGGTAATTGTTGTGTTCAAACATTTCGGAAGTGTTGCATTTTGTTTATAATCTCTGCAAAGCTTTAGTGGAAGGATGTCCATAAATGGAATAGATAGTATAATCCTACTTTCTTTTTTTTTTTTTTTTGGTTTTTCGAGACAGGGTTTCTCTGAATATCTCTGGCTGTCCTGGACTCGCTTTGTAGACCAGGCTGGCCTCAAACTCACAAAGATCCGCCTGCCTCTGCCTCCCAAGTGCTGGGATTAAAGGCGTGCGCCACCACTGCCCGGCTAATCCTACTTTCTTAAACCAAAATATTCAGTCTATACATAGAAAATATCTGGAGGACTGCACAAGATGTTTAACTGTAGTTACTTCTGCAGGGATTATAAAACTGTGGAGGGATTATAAAAGATCTTATATCTTTGCAACTCTTGTATTCATGCTCATATCAAAACACAACAGATCCAAGTATTGTAATCCTGACAAATGCTTATAATCCTGACAAAAGCACTTAGAAGATCCAGGAGTTCAAGGTCAGCCTCTGCTACATAGTAAGTTCAAGTCCAGCCTGAGCTCCATGAGACCCTGTCTCAAAAAAACAAGAGACAGAATGAAAACACAACACTTAAAATTTTTAGATGTCAATTATTCTCAACTAGTAGCAATTTTGTTCACACGGGGACATCTGATAGTGAGTGTATGGAGACAGGCTGTTGTCAACAGGGGTATTACAGGTATAGTAGAGGCCTGAGTGCTGCTGAACATGACAGGCACAGGACTGGTGGTCGTACCTCCAGCAAAGAATATCTGACACTAAGTGCCATGAATACCAGGACTGAGACATCTCAGCTTACAGAAAACAAGCCTTGCTGTGCTTCCTGTGCCCCCGGTTCCCAGCCTCAGCCACTTCCCCTAACACACACACACTTTCCATGACCACTATTCTTTGATGAATTCACCGTCTGGCTTTTTTCAAGGAATGTATTATTGTTGAACTCACCAGGTATTAGAACTGCAGAGTCAAATCAAAGATAGAAGTTTAGGGGGCTAGAGAGATGGCTCAGAGGTTAAGAGCACTGACTGCTCTTCCAGAGGTCCTGAGTTCGATTCCCAGCAACCACAGGGTGGCTCACAGTCATCTATAATGATATCTGATGCCCAAATAAATCTTTAAAAAGAAAAAAGATAGAAGTTTAGAAAATAAAAGGGAGGGGTGCTATTGTGTCTCTTAAAGGCTATAAATTAATTCGCATTTGAAAGAACATCTGTTTACATCTTATGAAATATCTGTATTTACCAAATGCTCTCCTGTGGTTGTCGCCAAGGCTCCTGGCTGAGCGCAGGTGAGGCCTGCTGCTGCTGTTTCTTTGTATTATAAGGGAGTAGAAAGAACACTCATTATGTTTTATTAAATTAGCTGCCTCTGTGGAGCCAGGATTTCAGACCCAGATAAATGAATCAATGTTTTGTTTTTTGTTAACTTGAATTATGTCCTTCCCAATTTATTTAACTTGCTCCTGACCAAAAGCATCACTAAGAGAATTTTCTGTTTTGTTTTTTCCTCTAATTAATAACCAAGAGGACTATGATTTTATATTGAGTAGGAAAGGTGGCATGCTGTGAGGGCACCCTTATCTGAGTTGGTTTTTGCCTTATTGACAGTGTTTCCTAATTGTTTGTTTGCTTGTTTTTAGAGAGGCTTCTGATAATCTTGCTGTACAAACACTGAAGGGGTCGTTTTCTAATGCTTCAGGTATAGTTACTAATTGAAAGCCAAGCGTTAAGAATGCTGTGTGGGCTGTACTGAGCCTTAGGACTAAGGTTGATGCCGTCTCACACTGAATGTCTTTTGAAGGAATGTGTCAACATGCCTATATCACATGAGATATGTCCCAACATCCTGGAAGCACTTAATGCAGCTTGGGCTCAAACAACCCTCTAATCCTAGTCTGTCTCAATGTTGTATTCCTACATGTGATTTAGCCTTCATTTTACTCTGTTCACTGTATACATGAAATGTGGATAGTTCCCTCATACAAGGAGCTAAAGAAAAGTATCTCAAGCCAGATATGGTGGCACTACCTGTACTCCTAGCACTCAGGAGACTGCGGCAGAAGGGTGCAGTTTGAGGCCAGCCTGATCTATAAATATATATAACAAGACTCCTCAAAAAGACAAAAGTCCCAGACACGGTCTATCCCCAAGAGTCACAACTAGACATACACTAATAAACAGCTCTTTATGGTGTGTTCTAGAAACTAGACACAGATAAAGGCAATAACATGGAACTCTGCTTTAGGTTTGTTTGAAATCCATGGAACAGCGGTAGTCCCCACTGTGAGTATTCTATCCCCAGAAAAGCTGTCGGCCAGCACCAGGAGGCGGCATGAGATTCAGGTATACCACATCCACCTTTCCTTGGCTTATTTTTGTTTTGGTTTTTCTCGCTTTTATTTTATGTGTATGGGTGGTTTCCCTCAATGTATGTCTGTACACCATATGTGTGCCTCATACCCGTGGAGGCCATAAGAGGGTGCTACGTCCCCTGGAGCTGGATTGCAGGTGATTTTGAGTGATTGTGTGGGTGCTGAGAACTGAACCTGAGTTCTCTGGAAGAATAGCCAGTGCTCTAAACCACTGAGCCATCTCTCCAGTACCCTGTCTTTGGCTTTCTAACAAGAGCTACAGAAAAGAAAGCAACAAGAAGGAAATATAAATATTTCTTCCCCTTTTGCTAACCTGGTGGCTTCTGAAGATCTTGTCAAGGGAATGTCTCTAGTGCCATAATTCAGCCCATCTGTCCTCCAAAGATGTTAATTGTGTCAGCCCCACCTGTCAGCAGATGATCCATCTGATTTGCTTCCCGTGGCAGCTGAAATGGCTTGTTTCTCTTCTAAATATTTTAGGCCAGTCACAGAGTGACTGTTCTGTTTCAGTATCTATTGTATGCCTGTGATAGGGCCACATGCGTAATTGTAGAAGCATGTGAATTACACATTTAACAGAACAAAAAAAAAAAAGTAACAGAATTGCAAATTCAGTGTGTTGAACGTGAGTGATGAGGTGGTGTGACAGTAACAGGACACATGTGAAGAGCAGTTGTTTAGTTGTGGTGTTGGGTTTTTGTTGTTTTATTTTCCTTTGGTTTTTCAAGACACGGCTTCTCTGTGTAGCCCTGGCTATCCTGGAAGCCACTCTGTAGGCTAGCTTTGAACTCAGAGATCCACCTGCCTCTGCCTCCCAAATGCTGGGATTAAGGCGTGCACCACCATGCCCAGCTGTTGAGGGCATTGCAAACCAGGTGTGGTGGTGTACACTGTAACCTCAACTACTTTAGAAGATCACAAGTTTGAGGCCAACCTGGGCAACATAACAAGATCTCAAGTCAATCAATTTCTCCCTCAACCTCCAATTCCCTCCAACAAAGATTTGTATCAAGAACAAATCTTTATGTTCTGTTTGGAACCCTTTCTAAGCCCTCGCTTTGACACCCTGTTGTTTTCTGGAATGAGAAATAACATGGCTCAGTTTAACATGCTCTGAACCCCATTTTCTTACTAGGTACAAACCCGACTTCAGACTACCCTTGCCAACTTACATCAGAAAAGCAGTGAAATTGAAATTTTGGCTGTAAGTCATTTTCTGTAACAATTTGAAGACAGCATCTGTCTCCATTGTGGCTGTCAGCTGTTACCTGGTTTCAGATCTGGCTGTTCCTAATGTGAGTTACAGGCAGCCTACAGCTAAAGGGCTGGGGAGAAAAGAAGGCTGTTTGTGTGTTTCTCCTCTTTCTCTTCTTTTTTTCCTATGGCCACACTCATGCCCAGGCTTTACTAAGCGCATGGGGCAGTATCAAACCTTTGGGGTGTGGATGTGAAATCTGGAAATCCAGCCTCAAGTGCTTGTTAGTTCACACAGTTCATTTAAAGTCTGCTTTAGGGGCTGGTTAATGCACTTGCCAGAGTTCAGGTCCCCAGAACCCACACAAATGATTTCAACCTCAGATGGTGAAGACGGATTACCATAGTAAGTTGGCTAGCAGATTAGGCACATCAGCCAGCTCCACATCAAAGAATAAGATGGAAGAGAGGCTGAAAATAATCCCAGTGTCAACCTTCATACATGCCTGCATGCTGCATGGGGAAAAAAATTCACAGCACCATATTCCTATCATCCACACAGTGACACCACAGTCCCCAGCCGGTGTGTGCTGCTTAGACTGGAAGAGATATAACATGGCTCTTTTTAACGTGCTGAGCCCCATTTTCTTATCAGATACAAACTTGACTTCTGACTACCCTTACCAACTTACATATCTTAGTAAATATGTATTCTGTGTATTAACAGGTGGATCTACCCAAGGAAACAATCTTACAGTTTTTGTCATTAGAGGTAAGTAGTGGGAACTGTCCTGCACTGTGTCTTTACAGTCTAGTCAGTCTGGTAAAAGATCTTGAAGTTCTTAGGAATTGTGTTTTTCTGACAGCATCAGGAATTTAGCTGTAACATTGGTGCCTCCAATGTTAATATGTGTTACAGGCATTCCTGAATCAGAATCACATGCCACAGAGGCTCAGAGTCACAGCTTGAGCGTAGCATTAGCATAATGTAGGTTCTTACCCATGTGTTTCCCAAGCAAACCTTCCTCCCAGCTAGGGAAACACAACTACACAGAAGATTCTGTTGTAAAAGAACAAAAAGTTAGGTCAGTTTGTTTGCTTACAGATCTATATTTTTATCCTTTTTTTTTTCAGTTTCTAAAAATTTCAAGTTTCCTCCAGGCGCACTGGTGCACGGCTTTAATCCCTGCACTCAGGAGGCAGAGGCAGGCGGATCTCTATGAGTTTGAGGCCAGCCTGGTGCACAGAGTGAGTCTAGGACAGCAAGAGCTACACGGAGAAACCCAGTCTTGAAAAACAAAAAACATTGCTTATCCAAATATACGGAAATAGGGCTAGAGAGATGGCTCAGCAGTTAAGAGCACTGGCTGTTCTTCCAAAGGACCCAGGTTCAAATCCCAGGACCACATGGCAGTTCACAGCTGTCTGTAATGGCTGGGCATGGAGGCACGCGCCTTTAATCCCAGCACTCAGGAGGCAGAGGCAGATGGATCTCTGTGTGTTCAAGGCCAGCCTGGTCTACAAAGTGAGTCCAGGACAGCCAAGGATACATAGAGAAACATATATATATGGAGATAGATAGGTGGTCTTCAAAAACCTCAAGAGATCTGTAGAATATGGCAAAGATGTTTTCTTAAGATTTTTTGATATGGAGACATGTCAGCTCCTGACAGCACCCCCTATTCTACTCCAAGTAGATGATGAGCATCAAAGAATCTCCATTTGGAGATAGATGCATTATTGGCAAGCTTGTCACTGGGCAAGAGAAAGCCCTTGCTTCAACTGTAGACAGAATGCTGTCCAAAATGGACAAAATTGGAAGCAGGTAAGTTGACAGCCTAGCTCTGCCAAGACAGGGTAGGCAAGTCTTTTGTAATTCCTACTTTACAATTAATGTCTGTCACTGGGCCAAAAGGCTGAAGATAGATGCTCCAATGTATTGAGAGAAATTGGGTTCTGTCCAGGCAGCCAGTTGTCTGTCATTTCTTAGATTTGGAAGCTGCTGGCTCTGCACTTCCTGTATAATCAGATATATTTATCCTTCTCAGGTATCTGATGTGGTTGAAGACTAGATGGTTATAGTCTCACAGTTAAATTTTAAGTTGTTTAGGAATTAAAGGATGTTCTAGGTCTAAGAAGATGGTTTTTTTTTTTTTTTGGTTTTTCGAGACAGGGTTTCTCTGTGTTTCCTTGGCTGTCCTGGACTCACTTTGTAGACCAGGCTGGCCTTGAACTCACAGTGATCCGCCTGCCTCTACCTCCCAAGTGCTGGGATTAAAGGCGTGCGCCACCACCGCCCGGCTAAGATGTTTTTAAGGTGGTAATGCAAGTTAGGATGGAAGCTGAGATGAGTATAGAATTTTAAATTCATTGAGATAGACAGACAAAAGAATATTAATATCAGTTGCCAAATACATATTGAACTAAAAGGGGGAGCTGTTGGGGAGGGGAAGATACACCTTAAATTTAAAAAAAAAAAAGCAGATAGGAGGGTAAGGGGGAAGAGGGTAGGAGGGTGGGACCGGGATGGGGAGAAGGGAAGGGACTATGCTTGTGATGTAACTTGAAGAAATAAATGTTTAAAAAAAAAAAAAGAAATGAAAAAACAAAAATTCAAGTTTTCCATGCTAGTAAGATTTTCCTTTTATATTTTTGTGAGACACACTCTTAACAGGTAACCTACCCTAGTTTACTTTCTGTAGCTGTGATAAAACACTGACCCCAAAACAACTGGAAAGGGAAAGGTTCATCACTTCTTACAGGCCAGGGTCCATTAATGAGGGAAGCCAAGGTAGGCACTCCAAGGGAAGAAGGAAACAAGAATGCTGCTACCAGCAGGCTTGCTTTCTGTATAGCCCAGGCCTCCTTGCTCAGGCTGGCACCACCCACACTGAGCTAAGCCCTCCCACATGTATCCCTAATCAAGAAAATGCCCTAGGGGCAAATCTGCTGGAGCCAATTCTTCTTTTGAGGGTCCCTCTTTCCAGATTAGTTTGTGTCATTAACAAAATCTGACCACATAGCCCAAGCTGGCCTTGAATTACAGTAATCCTCCTGCCTCAGGATCTCAAGGGTGGTGATGACAGGCTACAGGCAATTTTTAAAACATTTCATATCAGATCTTGTCTATCCATACAGTTTAGTCACAGATTAAAAAGTAAACTGCACTAAGAATTGGAAGCAGGAAGGTCCTCAGTTCAGGGTCAGACAATGCTACAGACTGAGGCCTGTTGCAGCATTGTCTGTTGATCAAACAAATAGCACACACCACTCTGGCAGTTTGCTGACTTTTGATCCAGTCCAATGAGTAGACATTAAAGGCAACAATCTCCACCTTAAACAGTAAATATGCAAGGAAAGCAATCTGAAGTCACATTAGCATACCTGGGCTGTGGCAAGGTTAAGCAGCTTCCAACTAGACAGCTGTAGTCTTAAAGAAAACTGATGCTTCAAAGGAAGAACCTGAGGTCTCCCCATAAGCAAGTCTTCTGATGCAGAAAAGGCCAGGCAGTGACCCGCTACTCTGCTGTCACATCTGGTCTGATCTTTCCTAGTGGGACGCTGATGAACAGGCATTTAACACAACTGTGAAGCAGCTGCTGTCACGCCTGCCAAAGCAAAGATACCTCAAGCTCGTCTGTGATGAAATTTATAGCATCAAAGTTGAAAAGAAGTAAGTTATAACAGGGTTCATGGGGTTAAAATTCGGGGAAGGGGTCGGAGAAGCAGTTCAGAAGTATGACTGACGGCCAGTTGAGCCTTCCTCAGACTGCGAATCAGTGAGGTTCTTGTCAGTAACAGACACCACAAGCCTAAGTGCAGGTACTCGCTTCTGAAAACGTTGGCGTTTTCATGGGGAAGAGGCCCTGTGTGGCCTGTGGTTCACGCCACTTCCCTCCTTCACTCGATTGTCTCTTTTTAAGACAAGGTCTCTCGGAACCTGAAGCTCATCAGCGAGCTGGGCTGACCGCCATTGAGCATCAGAGACCCACCTATCTCCACCCCATCCAAGGACATGGTTACAGGCGTGCACCATTCTGCACATTTTTTTTTTTTGCCCCAAGACAGGGTTTCTCTGTGTAACAGCCCTATCTGTCCTGGACTCGCTTTATAGATCCGCCTGCCTCTGCCTCCTGAGTGCTGGGATTAAAGATGTGAGCCACCACACCCAGCTTCTGCCCAGCCCTTTTTTTTTTTTTTTTAAGATTTGTTTATATTTTGTGTATGAGAGCTCTGTCTGCATGTACACCTGTAGGCCAGAAGAGGGCATCAGATCCCAGTACAGATGGTTGTGAGCTGCCATGTGGTTGCTGGGAATTGAACTCAGGACCTCTGAAGAGCAGACAGTGCTCTTAACCGCTGAGCCATCTCTCTCAGCCCTCTGCCCAGCTTTTTAATATGGTTCTAGGGATCCAAACTGTGTTTGCATGGCATGCACTTTACCAACCAACCTATCTCCTAAGTCCCAGAAAATGTTTAAAGAACTAAGCCAAGGATGGTGGCACACACCCACAATACTAGCACATGGGAAGTAGAGAGAGAGATCAGTAGTCCAAGGTCACCCTCAGCCTTATAAACAAGTTTGAAGCCAGTCTGGGTTACAGGAGACCCTGTCACAAAAAAGCAAGACATGAAAAAAACAAACCATGACTGCCTTTCCCGTCTATGTCAAAATGGCTATCATTCATGTTACCATGTACTTAACAGACATCAAGGAAACTGGTGGCGAATGTCTGTCTTCTACATCAGCCCTTAATTGCAAACTGTCAGCCACAATTCCAGAAAAGCTTACAGTCTTTCTAGTGATCAGTCTCCCATCAGATTTATAATTAAAACAACACTGTGTTCTGTTTCACCCCACTGAGTCAAGTCTGTTTGCCTGCCCGTTTCTTTTGCAGGGTCTCGGTGTTGTTCTTGTACAGCTACAGAGATGACTACTACAGAATCCTGTTCTGACCCTAAACAACTGTTGCTGTGTTGTTCAAATGGACAGGGGCGAATACTGGAATACTGGAATGTTGTGCATTCAATTCATTTTAACTTGAAATTCTAATAAGCTGCCTTACAAAGTTGAGCTTTGTCGGTTCCATGTGTGTTATAAATATCTTTTTGATATAATAAATGCTTTCATATATATCTGCTGTTTTCCAGTCGTAGTTCTGCCAACACTAGAAGTTATGTGGAGCTGGAGAAGAAAACAACCTTGTTCGTCCCTTGATCTTAAACACTAAGATGAAAATGTCCTAACATTTACATATTCCTAGTAGATAAAAAGGTATAGAGATAAAAAAAGTCATCCCTTGTGATGTTCTGCCTCTTTAGTTGGGGTGGGAGCCAGAGCAGGGTCTCACTGTGCATCCCAGGCCAGCCTCAAACCCAAAATTAGCCTGCCTTCAGACTGCTGAGATTACTGGCTGTGCCATAGCAGGCAGAGTCTTTATTCTTGATGATTCTCTAGTATTTATCCTAGTGTCATTAAGCAAACTCCTGTTTGGCTATGAGAGCTCACACTTGCTGAGGGAATTATGATAAGATCACAAGGGCCAGGGCAGTGGATCAGCAGTAAAAATACCTGCTGCCCAACAACCGGAGTTCAATCCCAGGACACACGTGGCAGGAGAGCGTTGCTATGGCACAGACCAAATGTGTGAGCACACATACAAAACTACATGTAATTTTAAAATTTTTGAATTACACAACCAAAGCCCACTTGTAGGATAATGTGACTTTTAATACAACTGTCAGGTTTCTATTACAGTAATTCCAAAGACAAGGCAAAAAACAGTAACTGTACCATCCGAGAGTTGGTAGTTATTATTGGACTAGGGTGGGAAAGGAAGTAACGTGGGCAGGCTTAATGCACAGCTCTTCAAATGCTTAGAGATTCTAAGGCTGGGACTAAGGATATCCAGCTATACAACTCGAAGCTAAAATAAACTGGCTTCTTACCACAACTACCCTGTGAACATTCCCACCCTTCTCTCTCGAGGGACCCTTACATAGAAACAGTTACACACCGAGGGCACCAAAGCAGCAGGCAAAAGGCAGCGTCTGTCACTACTGTGCTGGCTTGGTCTTCTTGCTCTTGCTCTTCTTGTCCCTCTTCTTCAGCCCATCCATGTTAGCTCTCAGTAGATTTGAATAAGCCTGCAAGCCAGAGCATGGCCTTAGATAGAAAAGGTACAAACTTGGGAAGCAGCTGACTTTTCCACAATGGACTTAGAGTAGCCGGCTTGAGAAAGCCTACTGGATACCATGGGACACCTGTACTGGAAATTGGTATGCCACAAAAAGCCTTTATTCCTTCAGCATCTCCTGAGTCACACCTCCACAGGGAGCTGCAGGCTCTACATGGTTTTCCTTTCCGGCAAAAAGGGAAAACTGGGCAACTTCCTACACAATATTATATAGAGTGTATCTGAAGTCTAAGACCAAAGTAGCCTTAAAAACTGAAAGGATGGGCTGGAGAGATGGCTTAGCAGTTAGCACTGGCTGCTCTTCCAAAGGACCAGGGCTCAAATACCAGCACCCACACGGCAGTTCACGTGGTGGCACATGCCTTTAATCCCTGCACTCGGGAGGCAGAGGCAAGTGGATCTCTGAGTTCAAGCAAGGCTAGCCTGGTCTACAAAGTGAGCCCAGGACAGCCAAGGCTGTTATAAAGAGAAACTCTGTCTCAAAAAAACAAAAAATAGGCCAGGGGTGGTGGTGCACGCATTTAATCCCAGCACTCGAGGCAGAGGCAGACGGACCTCTGTGAGTTCAAGGCCAGCCTGGTCCACAAGGTGAATCCAGGACAGTCAAGGATACACAGAGAAACCCTGTCTCGAAAAACAAAAAATAAATGAATGAATAAGAAAAAAGCCCCACTCCGAACAGTGCCCACTAGCCTCGAGGAGGAATGGAGAGCACAAGGAAACAACTTACCATCTGAAACTTATTCACTTCTTTAGAACTCACCTGGAAAGGAAAAAGATCACATTTTTTTATGGATATAGATACCACCTATTTTACCCAGAAAGGATCTCAAGGTGTTCCACAAAGACAACACCCAGGCCAGATATGGTGGCACACACACATCTTTTGACCTCAGCACTTTGGAGGCAGAAGCACGCAGATTTCTATGAGTTCTAGGCCAGCCTGTTCTACATAGTTTCAGGGATGAACAGAAACCCTGTCTCAAAAAGAAAAAAAAAAAATTTAAAGACAACTTCCTAATCTTTAAATACTGATTCCCAATTCCAGGGGTCACATCGCACTAATGGCTGTTTTCCACCCCACCCTGCTCTCAAGAACAAGCAGAGCAGCTCTGTACCTTCGAATCACAACTGCACCGGGATGGGAAGGCAGAAGTGGGCTCCCGCCAAACCTATTCACCTCTTTAAAATCCCTCAGACTGACCCACTCTGATAATCCCAATCCCAGCAATTGTGAGGCAGAGATGGGAAGATCTTATGGCAAGACAGCCTTTAAATTTAACATGAAAAAAAAAATCCCTTATACAGATGCCCTTGAGTTGTTTCCCTTGGATTCTGAGAGATCAAAGGACTTATCAGTATTAACTTTCTTATACAAAATACATTAAAACTCCCTTGGCTGAGCATGGCCTGGAGGATAATGAGTTCCAGACCAGACTGGGCTATATAGGCAAGGACCTGTCTCAAAACAACAGCTTTGCCTTCCATCAATTCCAGCTCATCTAAGCACAATTCAAGCTGCCATAAAAGAAATAATACCTAGGGAAAATCCTTAGTTTTATATTTATGACAGCCAACTCCACATAAAGTTGCTTTACTTGGAAAGTAAACTGCTTTACTTAAGATAACTTGGAGGAAGACACCATTGTCTGCAGATTCATGTGTCTACTAATGTGACCACAGGCTCTCTGTAATGAAGAAGTGTTCAGTTTGAATCCAGGGATCTTTTTTTGTTTTGCCATACTCATCCTCTCATAAAAAGATATAGTTCTTGGGCCTAACAGATGGCTCAGCAGTTAAGAGCACTGGCTGCTCTTCCAAAGGACTCAGGTTCAAATCCCAGCACTCACATGGCAGTTCACAGCTGTCTGTAATTGCCGGGCATGGTGGTATATGCATTGCGCCCATCCATGTTAGCTCTCAGTAGATTTGAATATTCAGAATCCAAGCAGTCGGGAGGCAGAGGCAGGCAGATCTCTGTGAATTCAAGGCCAGCCTGGTCTACAAAGTGAGTCCAGGACAGTCAGGGATACACAGAAAAACCCTACCTTGAAATACCACCCCCCCCAAAAAAAGATACAGTTCTTGACTATACTCTCTAGAGTACCAAGCCTAACCTGTAGCTACATGTTTGCCAAGTGAACCACAAAAACAAGGGGAAAATCAGCTTAAAAATAATCATCTAATACCCGGGAATTGTTTCCTGTAGGTGCAGCACAGAAAGGAAATATGCCAATCACTCTCCCCAGGAGTACTACTCAATTTCCATAGCAATTCTAGCACAGTAAGCATTCGGCCTCTACTCTCTGTTTTAACAGTTCAGTGTTGATAATTTGTCCTATGAAAATAGGAGCTGGGAAGGTACTGCACACCTAGGATTCCATCACTTTGGAGATAGAGGCCACAGAGTTGGGAGTTCAAGGCCATGCTGGGCCACATAATGAACTGAGTTACATGAGACCTCGTCTCAAACAAAGAGCCCCCTCCACTCAAAAGAAGCAAAAGTGGACCCTGATCCCCAAACAGCCTGGGAGTGACAGGACAAAATGAAGGGAAGGAAGGCCTAATCCAGACCTGCCCCTCCGCAGTGTTTCACAGTCCAGGGGCAGGTGATGAGGCTCAAAACCAGACCCTATTTTTTTTTTTTTAATTTAAATGCATTCTACTAGCTAACAGGGCGCCTGTACCTCCGCTATTTGGGGAGAAGATTTGAGTTCACGGCCAGGCCGACTCAAAAGAAAACAAAGCAGAGAGAAGACACCCCAGCTCACCACGGTGCTGATCTTCTTTTTCCCATCCGTGGCTCTTAACAGACACTTGTTCTCTGCGGGATCGACGCCCTCCACAGAACTCTTCCGTGGAGCGGGTTTGGTACGACCATCATCTGCGTTTAAAAAAAAAAAAAAAGTACAACCCTGGGAACACCGTCACAGGCACTGCTGCTGATTCAAAGTGAAAATCGTAAAGAAGGGTTAACGGGGTGACCCAATCCACCATCACTGTTCTGGACTCCCATCAACTCACCACACCGGCCATCACTTACGATATAGCCAAACGTAGGAGCAATGACTTGCTCGATAAACACCGCGACCCCAAGACATATTCGATCTCACTAATGTAACGGGGACTGGGCTACCTGAGAGAACGTGAGCATCTGACACTTAGGGCCCAACTGTCACGGAGAGTGGGTGCGGGGGGCAGCACGAGCCGCACTTCCTAGCACGACCGCGTCCCTGAGTCCCGGAGGTGGCTGGTGCTCGGAGGACGGGATCGGGGCTCCCCGACAGCAGGCGGCCTCTGGGCAGCCCCCTCCCAGCCGTTGTCCCGCGCGGGCCCAGAGGCTGCTTACACTTCTTCAGGGTGATGAACACGCTGCCCGACGACCTGCACTTCTGGAAGAGCCTGGTCAGCTCCGTCAGGAACTGCAACACAACAGGCCCCGTTAGGCAGCTCCAGTCCTCGCCCCGCCGCGTCACGGCCCTGGCCCGCCCGCAAAGGGAGAAACGCGACCCGAGCTGACCCCACTTGTGTGCCGCCTGTACCTGCTCACTCTCGAGCAACACCATCCTGACCTCCGCAGGTTACAACTCAGTCCGCAGAAGAGGCCAGCAGTTACAGACGGAAGTCTCGTCTGCGCTGGGCGGGACTTCCGCTATTAGTTGCGATTTTCCGCCAATCCCTGCCTCGTTCTGGCTGCTTCCGCCTGCGCCCTGTGAAACCGCCCCTTACCCCACCCCTTCCCTCTGTCTGGGATGGGGAAAGACCCTTAGGGCAGTTGAATTGTCCTGTCATGCTTCACCACAAGCTGTGAGAGGGAATGAAAACAAAAGAAAGACTCAACAGAAATGTGCAAGTTACCCAAGAGTCCAGTGCCTCAGTTTTCTCATTTTTAAGCTGAAGATGGCAGTGCCTCTTTCACAATATGGCTGTGAAGAGTAGGTGAATTTATAATTGAAATGTAGAATACTGTTTGGTACATAAAAGTGCTAAACTAAGCTTTAGCCATTTGTCTCAATCACTGTTCTATTTCTGTGAAGAGACTGTGACCAAGGCAACTCTTACGAAAGAAAGCATATACCTTTACAAAAGAAAGCATATACCTGGGGGCTTGCTTACAGTTTCAGAGATTAGTCCATTATCATCATTGAAGGGACTCTGGCCAGCTCCATCATGGTAAGCATTCCTCTGGCAGGCCTTGCCTTTCTCCCCTATTCCCTCTGACTTGCTAAAAAAAAAACCGTTAGATTACATTCCTAAAGCTAGCTACCAAGGTTTCTTCCCTTATTTGTCCACTTCCTCCTCCTGGGGCTGACTACCAATGTCCAGCTATCAAAGTATTGAAGTCCAGCAATCAAAAGTCTCCTTTGGCTCACCTAATTAACATGCCCACTTAAGCACCTCATCCTAACACAGGTTTTCTCACTTTACCTTTACAAACTGCTATTTGCCTGTGGGCCACATCTGTCTCCTCTATCCAGAGTCAGTCCTTTGCTCCCCTCCAGGACAAATACCCCTTCCCTCTCTTCCTTGTTCCCTTCCCCTTCTCCCACATCCTCTATCTCCTCTCTCTCTCTCTCTCTCTCTCTCTCTCTCTCTCTCTGTTTTTTTTTTCCAAGACAGTGTTTCTCTGTGTAGCTTTGGCTGTCCTGGAACTCACTCTGTAGACCAGGCTGGCCTCAAATTCACAGAGATCCTACCTGAGTGCTGGGATTAAAGACGTGCACCACCACCACTTACCTGTCTTTATCTCTTATTCTTCCCTGCTCTCTGTCACTTGGGAGCAAATAAATCTTCTTTGTGCTAACTTGGTCTTGCAAGTCTTGAGCTGATACTTTTCCTTTCAGAACATGGCTGCATGCAGGTATGCATGGTGCTGAGGAAGTAGCTGAGAGTTCTACATCTTGATGCTTAGGTGTGTGTGTGTGTCTGTCTGTGTGTGTGTGTGTGTGTGTGTGTGTGTGTGTGTGTGTGTGTGTGT
>CAJQZJ010032236.1:5269645-5292098 GCA_907164525.1 Lophiomys imhausi
GTGTGTGTGTGTGTGTGTGTGTGTGTGTGTGTGTGTGTGTGTGTGTGTGTGTGTAAGGGCCAGGGAGACCAGTCTCTCCATCGCCCGGAAGTGCTCTGACAACAGGAAGCAGCTGCAACAGGCTCCAGGGCCTTACTAATGTCTCTCACTCGCCTATACGGACTGTTGTCCCCTGCCCCCATACCTCACCCCCACAGAACAAACTGTTCTTCAAGAAACTCTGGGGACAGAGGGTTCACACCTGCTCCAGGTCTGTTTGGACAAGCCCCAGGAACCCAGGCTGAGAGCCCAGTGGAGCCCATCAGCCTTCCCCTCCCTCTACCTCCTCCTACCCCACACCCAGCTACGTACCTGGGGACAATGAAACCCAGAATAAGAGTTCTAGGGGGAGCCAGAAGTGTCCCTTCACTACTGCCTCACCCTGGGACTTTCAATAGTGTCTCTAAAGCAGGCATTGTGGTCCATTCCTTTAATCCCAGCACTTGGGAGGCAGAGGCAGGTGGATCTCTGTGAGTTCGAGGCCAGCCTGTGATCAGCCATGTGATATTGGACTAATCACTTCCTGTCTGTTTTCTGTTTCTTCTTCTGCAACAGGAGATATTGGAACTGAATTCTAGGGTCCCTTTCCATTTTAAAGTGTACCACCTCAATGATCTAAGGCCACTTTAGTGCTCACTGGGACTGGAGCTGGGAGGGCGGAGAGGAAAGTCAGGGTACTCCAGCTAAGATCCAGATAGCGTAGAAATGGGCTCAGGGGGCTAGAGAGATGGCTTAGGGGGCTAAGAGCCTTTATTACTCTAGGGGCTTAGGAGCCCTCTCTACTCTTACAGAGGACCTGAGTTCAGTTCCCAGCATCCACATCAGCTGGGTCATTAACTGTCCATAACTCCAGCTTTAGGAAATATGACCCCATCTTCTGAATCCTGTGGGCATCTGTGGTCACATTCGCATACCTACACATACACGTACACATAATTTAACATAATAAAAAAAATTTTAAGTAAGAAACTCAATTCAGGACTTAAATCGAACCCTTCATATCTTCACTTAAATAAAGACAAAGAATGTTGTCAGTGTTTGTAATCCCAGCTCTCAGAAGACTGAGGCTACTCTGGGCTACATGGTGAATACCAGGACAGCCTAGGATATAGTTTAAGATCCTGTCTCAAATATAAACAAAAATATAAAGAAGCCACGCATGATGGTGCACATCTATAATTCTAGCATCTTGAAGGCCAAAGGCAGGAGGATCATAAATTCAAGGCCAGACTTGGCTATGTCATGAGTTCAAATCCAGAGTAGGCTACACAAGACCCTGCCTTCAAAAAAACGGAGAAGAAAGACAGAGACTGAGACTGACTTGGGCCTCCAGGCCTGAGAATTTCAAGAAGAGATGTCCAGGAAGGGGTCAGCAAGATGGTTCAACAGGCAGACAGACGCACTTGCCATGTGAGCCAGAATCCCATCCAAGAGCCCATGGGAGGGTGGAGGGAGAGAACTGACTTCACAAAGTTATCCTCTGAACTCCACGTGGGTGCTGTGACATGTGTACCCACACATGCACACACACGCACACACAGTAATAAATGATTCATTAATAAAAAAGAAACACCTGGGCATAGTGGCACAAGCCTATGATCTCAGTACTTGGGAGGCTGAGGCAGGAGGATCATTGTTTGAGGCTACTCTAGAGAACATTGTGAGTTAAGGCCTTTTGCTTGTTTGTTTGTTTAGTTTAAAAAAGGAAGAAGAAAGAAGAAGCCTCTAGTTTTACTGAAATTTCTCAAACTCTTGGTGTAGAGGAGCTGGGATACTCCCAGATGTTGGATGTCCTCAGTCACACACATAGGACTGGGGGAGGGGCAGAGCTTAGGGAGGGACACACTGGCCGGGGAGGAGTGGGGTGTACAGTAATAACTGGGAATGACAGACCCTGGCCTTCCCAACTCTGCCTCCCTTAAGCTTCTCCTTAGAATTTCCAGTTCAAAAGTTTCATTTAGTGTAGGAGAGAAAGAACTTCTCCTCTACCTTCCTAGGATTTGATAATTAAGTTTAAGCTGGCATTGGAAACACAGGGGGGTAATTTGAATTTGTTATACACCGGAGGGCAGGGACCAACAGCAAAGTAAGATCTAGAAGTATATGTGGCTTCTTCAAGGGAGAGTGGGGACAGAAAGTGATCAGAGCAACTTAGGAAGACTAAATGAGAGAGAAGACAGTGATCTCTCAGAAGAATAGGTAACAGCTTGTGACAAAACCTGTCTGAGGATAGTGTGGACCTCCAGTCTCCTCTCACACGATGACAGTCTTCCCTAACCGAAGAACTCAAGGAGAGGTTTGACAGCATTCACACTTTCTCTAAAGTGTCTACTTTAAGGCAGGTAAGCTTGGTCCAGAGAAAACCCACCCACCCCACCCCCAAACATTGGCTATTTCCCAAGTCCTTCAGTTTGAAGTCATCAGAATACCAAAGTGGGATCTTTTTAAAATATATATACGTGTTTATGCATATGGGTGTTTTGTCTGCGTGTATTCTGCACACGAGAAGGCAGTATTGGATCCCATGGGACTGCAGTTATAGATGGTTGTGAGCTGTCATGTGGGGAGTTGAACTCAGAACCTCTGGAAGAGCAGCTAGTACTCTTAACCACTAAGCCATCTCTCCAGTCCCAAAAGTGGAATCTTTAGGGGTAGCATTCCCTGAACTCCTTCAGCAATTATAGCTAAAAGCAAAACAAAAAACACAACTTGGCATTACCCTTCAAGTCCCCATGATGATTTAAACATTCTGTCCTTCTAACCCCCAGGGTATGCATAAGAGGGGGTAGGAACTGAAGTGGGGGTGGGGGAGACCACAAGAAACCATATTTTTTCTGAAAGCAGATCCCATGGTAGCTTCCTCAGAGCCACACTGTGGACAATGGTGTAGGAGGCAGCCTCTGGCCTCCTAAACACCTTCTGTGTCCCTCTGAAGCCCTCTACATTGCCCTTCTGGTCATCAGTAGCCCCTGGGAAGAAGAGCCAACTTAATATCTACTGCCTGTTTGCTTTCCACTGTGCAAGAGGGGACAAGGTCATGCCACTCTCGGGGCTCCTACCAGCTTACCCAGGTGTCTAGGCCAAATGGACCCAAGAGCCATTTCAAAAGGAGTCACAATGCTAGGCTTTTGGAAGCAATTTCAGAGCAGGGAGCAGTGTTGGAGGTGGAAGGGTGGATGAGGGTGTGGGAGAAAGAAACAACCTGTTCTCCATGGCATTTGGTCTGAAGACCTGCTCTCTGCCAAATCTAGTTTTGGCAAAAAAGCAAAAGTAGAGAGGAAGAACAAAGATAAGCCAGGCCCATGTGGTGATTCTCAGCTGCAGCCCAAAGTCAGGCAGGCCTGGAGCTTGTGTGCATGCAAGACGGTGGGTGTCTTAGAAAACCGCAGCGAGCACCTGGAACCTCAGCAGAGGTATCAAGACCAATGGGGCTGGAGCCTCAGAGTCAGAGACCCCACTCCCACCATTGCCCATCCCAGGCTCTGCCTCTCTCAGCAGACAGGAAACAGAGAGGTGGAGAGGCTGAAGGAGGGGCTTCACTTTCTAGGAGTCCTCAACCTTCCTCAGGCCAGCAGCCTTCCTCACCCTGACATAACATTGCCCTTCTGTCTGCCACGCAGGGCAGAGGGCTATGGGGGCAACTCCTTTGTCTCAGGCACTCAGCAAGTCCGGGGGCCTCTTTCCTCAAAAAAAATGTACCCCCTAGGAGTCAAGAGTGTTGTGCAGCACTCTGAGTTCAGGGCCAGCCTGGTCTACAGAGTGAGTTCCAGGACAGCCAGGGCTACACAGAGAAGTCCTGTCTTGAAAAAGAGAAAGAGAGGGGAGAGGGGGGCAGGGTATAAGACATGGCCCACTGGACACCGCTGGTTTTGCACAGTGAAGAAGGTACAGGAAGAGAGGAAGGACTAGAAAAGAGTAGAACTCCTGGACCTTGAACTTCTGGTCTTCCTGCCTCTCCCTCCCAAGTGCTGGAACTGTAGGCATGTGTCACAATGCCAGGTATATGGTGTGCTGGGATAGAGCACATTCACATTTGTGAATGTGAAGCAAGTGCCCTTCCAGCTGAGCAACATCCCCAGCCCACCTTTGTACATGAATGACAGACAATTCTCTAACATCAGCTGTCTGGTTCACGTTAACTCACATGATCCAGTCCTACAAGGTAAAAGGCAAAGTCTGTCTCTAGATGTTGGGAGCAAGTGGAGTCCATAGGCTGCCTGCTCCTCTATCTAGTGTGGGCACAAATCTGCACCACCTTCCTAAATTTGTTCAGAGGTGAGCACACGCCTGCTGTGCCAGCATTAGAAGGCTAAGGGAGAAGGACCAAGAGTTCAAGGTCAACCTCCGCTACCAGTCTGAGATTGCCCCAAAAGCAAAGAGAATTGATAGTTTACTCAGTGACTCAACCTTTTTAAAAAAAAAATTTTTTTTAAATGATAATTTATTCAAATAACTTCTTGAACTCACTGAAATTGCTGTCCTCACAATTACAGTTGTATTAAGAATATAAGACAAGGGCTAGAGAGATGGCTTAGCGGTTAAGAGCACTGGCTGCTCTTCCAAAGGACCCAGGTTCAAATCCCAGCACCCACATGGCAGTTCACAGTGGTCTGTAATTGCCAGGTGTGGTGGCGCACGCCTAGAACCCAGAGTTTTACACATATTAGGCAAGGGCTGTGCCTCTGAGTTCTGTCTCCAGCCCCTAATTTTTAAAAGATATTTTTAAATTTTATTTACTTATTTATTTTTTTGATATTTTAAGATAGAGTTTCTCTGTATAGCCCTGGCTGTCCCGGAATTCACTTTGTAGACCAGGATGTCCTTGAGTTCAGAGATCCTCCTGCCTCTGCCTCCCACCTGAGTGCTAGGATTAAAAGTGTATGCCCAGCTTAAAATGCATTTTTATTCAGGAGTGGGGGGCGGGTAGAAGCAGATATAGGATCCCACAGGATTGGAGTTACAGGCAATCATTAGCCATCTGGAATGGCTGCTGGGAGACAAACTTGTGTCCTCTTGAAGAACCATCTCTCCAGCTACCCTCCCCTGATTTTTTTTTTAAGATTTATTTATTTATTATGTATACAGTGTTCTCTCTCTCTGCAGGTATATCTGCAGACCAGAAGAGGGCATCAGATTTCATTGTGGATGGTTGTGAGCCACCATGTTGTTGCTGAGAATTGAACTCAGGACCTCTAGAAGAGCAATCAGTGCTCTTAACCGCTGAGCCATCTCTCCAGCCCCTCCCTTAATTTTTTTTATGTTTTTGTTTTGAGATAGGGACTTACTCCTTAGCTCATCCTGAACAATAGTTTTTTTGTTTGGTTGGTTGGTTTTGGTTTTTTCAAGACAGGGTTTCTCTGTGTAATAGACCTGGCTGCCCTGGACTCGATTTGTAGACCAGGCTGGCCTCGAACTCTGCCTCTGCCTCCTGAGTGTGAGGATCAAAGGCTTGCACCTCCATGCCTGGCTACAATAGTTTTTATTATAAAATATTACTCAGAACAGACACAATGGCATTCACTAATACAGCCCTTGGTGGCGGAGGCAAGAGTCATTTGAGTTGGAAGCCAGCCCAGGCTACATAGCCAACAGTTTTATAAAATAAAAATTATACATCTATATGAGTTTCTAGTACTGCTAAAGGGAAGAGACATGCAGGATAGCATCTCCAGTGGAGAGGCACAAAGCTGATGTCCTCCTGGTAGCATACACTGGCTCACCCTACTGGCATCACTGTGTTCCCTGACAGGAAGCTCCTGCCACTTTCCATGCCCAGGGCTTTCAGCTGGGCGTGACTGATGACCACCGGCCACCAGATAACCTCAATCTAGAACACCTTTCCTCTCCTCCCTGGAGGTTAGGAATGTAGTTGGCTGCAAGTTGGCGATGACAGTTCTAACCCTTTGGTCACATTCTTGGGCTTTTAGACAAGGCTAGACCCTCTTAAGTTGTCTAAGAGCCACCATGAGTCTCCTCATTAGCATAAATCCCAGTGGGGGTGGATTCCTATGAACAATAAAGGATATTCCTATCACTTGGGAAATCCCAGGTATTTTTTGCCAAAAATGGGGGACAAAGACCAAGAACATTGGTTTTCTTTATTAAACCACAGACTGGAATGAACAGTCAGTTCTTGTAGGGAAAGGGGCTCCTGAGCACAGAAATGCAGAAAGGAACTGATTTATAAGGTCAGAATTGATGGCATTGAGGCTCAGCAAATGTCACTCCAAGCATGGAGGTGTGGCATAAGCTGAACTTAAAGTTCTAAAAATGAAACCTTGAGTGTCTCTGGCCTCCCAGCATATCCTCATCTCTTCTCTCAATCCTCCCTCTCTCCTAAATACCTAACAAGACTTCCTCTGACATCCCTTTATCTGTCCAAAGACCAGACCTATCAAGGAAGACTATGGTATTCTTTGATCTTTTTTACTGATACGTCATTAGTCAAGGAAGATGGTAGTACCAGAGGAAGAGATTGGAAAGCAATTATCAAGCTTAGAGCCCAGAGGAACCTGGTCTCAAATCATTGTCTGTTCTTCAGCAATCCATCTCTAAAATTCATCTACTGTGCTTGACAATCTCCCCTATGGATAGGATGACTAAGCCTATTCATATTGTATGGATACAATTTTCATATTTTTATGGGCCCTGTGTAATCTGCAGGCCAGTGAGATGGCTTCATGGATGAAGAAGCTTGCCACATAAGCCTAAAGACCTGAGTTTGATCCCCAGATCCCACTGTGGAAAGAGAGAATAGATTACAAAAGTTACCCCCTGGCCTTTGCATACACTATGGCAGGCATGTACACACACAATCAATGAAATACATTTTTTAAAAAAGAAAATTGCCAGGTTGTGAGGACTCACTCTTGTAATCTCACTTGGGAGGGCAAAGCAGAAAGATACATATGAGTTTGGAGCGAGCTGGGGCTACATAGCAGGGTCTTCGTATAAAACAGAGAGTAAGACAGAGGGAAAGAACCCAGGAAGGAAGGAAGGAAGGAGGGAAGGAAAAAGGGAGGGAGCAAGGGAGGGAGAGAGGGAGGGAAGGAGGATTAGGAAGAGGGCAAAGTGGTGAAGAACATTTGTTGTAGTTGCAGAGACTCTGGGATTGATGCCTAGCACCCACATCAGGCAGCTTACAACTGTGTGTAACTGCAATTCCAGAGAATCCAACATCTTCTTCTGGCCTTCTTGGGTACTATGAATGAGTGTGGTGCACATACATACATACATACAGTCAAACACTCATACATATAAACCAAGAAAGAGAATCTGTATGCCTTTATACATGCTAATCCTCCTACTGTCTGTTTAGCCTAACAGACTCAATTATGCAGCCTCCAGAGAGTGCAAGCCTCCCCTGACAATGGTCAAGGGGAGAAGTTGGTCCCTGTAGGAGAGGCGGGTGCCCACCTTCAGGACCCTGGCAGTTGATCTTTCTCTTCACATGTTTTATTACAGGTCCCAAAAAGGAGAAGCCCCCCAATCTCTGCATCTGTACCAGGGTCCCCATGGTTCAAGTCTGCCTTTCTCCAGCTCTCTCAAGTGATATCCCAAGTCCAAATTCCTTTTCCCCTTCTAGTAACCTTCTTTGGCCACTTCTAATGGCACAGGCCTGTAATTCCAGCTACTCCAAAAACTGAGGCAGGAGGATCATAGGTTTAAAGCCAGTCTGGGAAATTTAGTGACATCTTATCTTTAAAAAAAATTAAATTAAAAAAAAAATAAGATGAAACAGTAAAAAGAGCATGAGGGGAGAGGTCAGCAAGGTGCCTCAATTGGTAAAGGTACTTGTTGCCAAGACCAATGACCTGGATCCAATCCCTGGGTCCCACATAGTAGAAGGAGGGACCCAACTCCTGTAAGGTGTCTTCCCACCTCCACCCAAGTACCAAGGCATGTACATGTGCACATATCTGCACACATACACACATAATTGAAGGCATACCTTTAAACTACTTATTAATAATTCTATACACCTTCCAACCAAACAACCAACCCAAGACACATTAGAAAGAATACCAAGATGAAGATGTCCTCTGGTCCAAGTCCTCAGGGCAGTCAGTCAACACTCCATCCAAATCAGCGTACACAGGAACAGTTGCAATCCACCAGAGGGAACACAGCAATCTGCAGTAGCTGCAGTAGCCACCCAGCCCTAGTATTGGGATGGCCATTGTTGCACCCCCACTTGGGATCACAGTCTTTTCCAGTGTTCTAGGAGGCCTCCATGCCTTGGCTTTTACAACTCCAAGTGAGGCTTCACCTGGGCTTCTCCCAACCTAGGCCAAAAGTTTCAGCAGCAGCAACCTTCGGCAAGATGTTGTCTAGAGTCTTTTGAAGACAAGCAGCGATGAGAAGCAAGGCCAAGCAAAAAAGCCCCCCTCAAGTTTCCAGGCCTTCCTTTTCATACTCTCTCTAATTATGCACACAGATGTTTTCTAATTGGCCAAACTTATGCCCTCCTCACAACATTGGTTGACCAAGCTCTTCTGAGTATGTGTCCATAAATAAATATATTCCCCACAGGTGACAGTCATCAGGCTGATTTGCATGCCCCTTTTTTTGAGTCTGTTCTTCAACTGTGGACAAAGCACTCCCACAGCCTTTACTTGAGACCAAAACAAAAAAACACATTCATTTATCAAAACTGTGTTTCCAAAGAAATCCAAACCTCCACCACCCATAACTAATTAATTAAACATAATTTTCAAAAAGTATTGCATTGCACACCTAGCCTTGTGGGTAGAGGATGGGCTGGGGATGTAGCCCAACAGTAGGCAGCTTATTTAGTATGAGTGAAGCCCTTTGTTCGGTCTCTAGTGTGGCAAAAAGAAAAGGAAGTCTTGCCTGATTATCCCAATGGGAAGGATCCCTGCCCTAAATTCTGAAAGCCCTTTGGATCAGCCCCTTACCTCATTATAAGGACTACAAGACAACCAACCATATTACCACACATTTGTATATGTGTGAATGCTTTGCCCTCATGTATGTTTGGTACTGAGAGAGGCCAGAAGAAGGCACTGAATCTTCTAGAATTGGAGTTGCAGATGTTGTGAGCCACTTAATGTAAGTGTTGGGAAGTAAACCCTGATCCTCTGCAAGAACAGTTCTTAACCACTAAGCCATCTCTCCAGCCCCCATCACATTTTTGTCTCTCAGTTTGTTGCTTAGCACTGTATCCCTTTGTGCCTCACTCCAAACAAGCAACCCTACATTTTGTAAAACATCTGTGGACTTTACACAAACATCCCTTCTCAGAAGCCCCTTCCTTTACCATTAAGAACTTGGTGCTTGCTTCAACTGTAGACAGAATGCTGTCCAAAAGGGACAAAACTTGGAAGCAGGTAAGTCAACAGCCTAGCTCTGCCAAGACAATTAATGTCTGTCAGAGATACTGGACCTAAAGTCTGAAGATTGATGCTCCAATGTATTGAGAGAAGGTGAGAACTGTCTAGGCAGCCAGTTTTCTGTCATTTCTTAGTTTTGGAAGCTGCTGGCTCTGAACTTCCTGTTTACTCAGATATATTTATCCTTCTCAGGTCTCTGATGTGATTGAAGACTAGATAGTTATAGTCTCACAGTTAAATTTTAAGTTGTTTAGGAATTAAACGATGTTCTAGATTTAAGAAGATGTTTTTAAGGTGGTAATGCAAATTAGGATGGAAACTGAGTTATGTATAGAACTTTAAATTCATTGAGACAGATAGGTAATAGACTATTAATACCAGTCACCAAATACGTATAGACTGGACATTGGGAATGTATGTTATACCTTATAATTTTCATAATTGTGGCCTAATTGTTCTTTTTGTTTTGTATTGCATTTATTAAGAAAAAGAGCCTTTTATTGGACTAAAAGGGGGAGCTGTTGGTAGGAAAAAGATACACCTTAAATTAAAAAAAAAAGTGGGTAGGAGGGTGAGGGGGAAGAGGGTAAGAGGGTGGGACCGTGAGGGGGAGGAGGGAGTGGACTATGATTGAGATGTAACTTGAAGAAATAAATACATGTTAAAAAAAAAAAAGAAAGAAAGAAAGAAAAAAGAAATAATGTGTTGGAGAAAAGAAAGAAAGAAAACAAATGGAGGAAGCCATGAAAAGCAAGCTAGTGAGAAGCTTTCCTCCACGGTTTCTCCTCAGCTCCACCCTCCAGGCTCCTGCCCTGCTTGGGTTAAGGCCTTGACTTTGCTAAGTGACCGAAATGTGACATGGCAGTGTAAGGTAAACAAACCCTTTCCTCCCCAAAAGTATAAATAAGAACTTGGTGCTTTCCCTGAGTCTGGGTTTTTCTGAATGGAATGTGGCTTTTGGCCCTGACTGTCTGTGAGTTCCTCCAGGGCAAAAGCAAGCACCCTGTCCCAGTCCTTGCAGCATCCTGACCAGTAGCACAGGCCCAGCCTGTGAGATGAATGAGCCCGGTCCTTCCTAGAGAATATCGACTTTCTCACGTTTAGGCAAAATGAAAGAGTAGTGATAGGAACTATGTTTCTACTGAGAACAATGGAAAAGAATTTGGGAGTTGAGGTAGAACCAAGCCTCCGGTCAAGGCTAGCCTTCTCCGGCAGGACCTCAAGCCTCCTGACCGGTTTGCTAAAACTGTTCTTGGCGGATGCTCCAACAGGCAGGCGGATGGACAGGATGAAGAATCTGACTGATATGATCGGAGCAGGCAGCTGGCAGCAGGAAGCTGCGTTTTGGGGGATAGGCTCAGCTGAAAAGAGCTGTCTGGAATCGGCGTGAAAGCTTTCCCTCTCGTGGCTTCCAGCCCATGGCATCCCTGAGTAGAATCGAAGTCCTGGTGAGCTTAGACTTGCTGATGAACACTAATAGAATCGTGGAAGCCCAGGCTGAGTGGAAGCAGCCTGCTGGCCCACTGGGCCTTGTGGGATCCTCGGAAGATCCTAAGTGGGTAGCCCCCTGGTGGAGGGGAGAGACACACTCTGAAAACGAGACTTCCTTTTCCCTCCCTGCCTAGCAAGAGATTGCCCAGGAGAAAGAGTAATCTGACACATAAAGAGACATGGTGCCGAGGTTTCTCCAAGGCTCAAAAGGTGCCCTTGCATCTGAGGCAGGGGCTTGACTCTCACATCGCTGGGGTTTGACACTGCCACTGGCTACCCTCGCCACACTCCTGTTGTGCATGTTCCCCAGTGTCTAGGGGAGGCGGGAGCCATAGTTTGGGGGTGGAAGGAATGAAAAAAGCATCCCAAGAAATAGTTAATTGCCTCCCCTTCCCCCAGGCCCCTGCACCTGCAGGCTGCGGTGTGTGGTTTCCCACAGCTGCAGCTGGCTCGCAGCAGCCCCCTCCCTCCAAGGGAACCGGAGAGGCCCCAGAGTCTGAGGCGCCTGCAAGGGGCTCCTCACCCTTCATTCAGCTGCTAAGGGTGAGATGGGATGCTCTTAGAGCCCTCTAGAGCTGTCACAAGGAGTGTTCTAGCCAATTTGGGGTTCCTGTTTAGGTGCCAAAGGCAGAGATTCTGGTCTTGAAAAGGAACCATAGCTGTAACCCTTCTCCATAGGGCCTCTTAGGTCCGCCCTCCTGTGCTGACTTACTAGAAGAAGCTGACTGGCCTCCTTGGTGTTGGCTTGGCATCCTAGTTCCCTGGTGGGACACAGAGCTCAAGAAGAGAGGGTAAGTGAGCACGAGAGCGGACTAGGAAGAGTGAGACTAGGCAGGCAGACCTCAGATGGTCACAACAGCCTTTAACCCACCGAGTGGGGATTCTAGCAAGGCCTGTTTTCTAGCCCCCACCCCCCCCAAAAGATCAGCCTGCCACCGGGTCCTGGCTAAGAACACAACTGCCCTCTGGGCAGGGTACCAGGGCTCCAGGGCTGTCTTGAGAAACAGGCTAAGATAATGAGGGAACAGGTGCTGGGAGCTTTCCTGCTGGGACATCTCCATAGACCGAGCACTAGGTGGACCTGAAGCTCAGTCTAGCCTAATTGCTATGCCCCATCTCTGGCCTGCAAAACACAAGCTCAGATTCTGGGCTAATGACACCTCAGGCACCACTCCCAGGGCACAACCAAGGAATTCTCACTTGGACTTGGTGCCAAAGCCGGAGATCATGGAGGGATAGGATGGCAGAAATGTCACAGGCCTGGACTGTGACAGGGTCCAAGGCTCTGGCTTCTTTTACATCCAGCTCCAGGCAGACTTTCCCTACTGGACGCTATGGCCTCAGGACGAGAGCTTCATAGGTCCCCAGTTGCACAGAGCATTTGACAAAGGAGGCTTGAGAGGAAACAGAGCTGCCCATCTCAGGAACCCCTAGGTCAGATGCAGGGAGGAGGGAAAGAGGCCCAGCAGAAACTATAATTCAGGAATAGGTCAGCTGCACAGTGACAGCCAGGGCCTGGGAAACGCATTCTGGGTAAGCATAGGGCAAGCTTTGGTCTTGACTTCCACCTTCTATCACCTTCCTGGCAGGATATAACAATGTCCAGCACCAGACCAGGGACAGTGTCAGTAGACCACTGTGTGCTCCAGACCATGCTTGGCCCATTCACATCAGTGCAACCTGGAACCCCAAGAGTGCAGAATTCTGACTGAAAAGTGACCACTGAGTTCTGATTTCCCCCCAGGTACACAGAACCAAAGCCATGTGAAAGCAAGAGGGACTGGAAAGATGGTTCAGTGACCAAGAGCACTGGCTGTTCTTCCAGAGGATCTGGATTTGATTCCCAGTACCCACATGGTAACTTACAACAATTTATAACTTCAGTTCCAGAGGGAACCTGGTACCCTCTTCTGGCCTCCATAGGTACTACACACATATGGTGTACATATATACAATCAGGCACACACACATAAAACAAATGCATATTTTAATAATAAATAAATAAAGTGATGAAGTGACTTTTCCCACAGTGATAATGATTTTCATGGTTGCTTTTACTCCATATCCAGTATTTATTCATTATGATCTTGGGAAATTACTATCAAGGAAACCACAGAAAGGCTGCTATTTGGAGAGCTACTGACTAGACCTACAGTGCACTTTTTGGCCTTCCCAAATTACCTTTCTCTTTTCTTCCTTGCTCAGAGACACCTGTTTTACACTATTACATGATCATAGGTCCTTTGCCAAAGTAGACAAGGTGGACAAGCCTGGGATAGATGGAACTCTGCACTAAAAAGATCAACAACAATACATACACACATACATACATACATACACACATACATACATACATACATACATAAGAATAGAGAATTATTTAAAGTATAACATGGTGGGTTTCCACCAGACCTGGGGGGAGAAGTGTTGCCAGGCATCTCACTGTATTTTATGTTATTGCCTTTTTTTTTTTTTTTGTCTTTTTGGAACAGGGTCTCACTGTGTAATCTCTGGTTGGTCTGGAACTCACTATGTAATCCACCCTCAAAGAGATCTGCTTGCTTTTCCCTTTTAGGGGGTTGAGATTAAGGGTATGTGCCACCACACTTATCCTGGTAGGTTTTGTTGTTGTTGTTATAGTTGCTGCTGCTACTATCTGTTTTTGAGATGACATCTTACTAGACAGCCTAGGCTGGTCTCATTATGTAGCCCAGCCTAACTTAGAACCCATCATCCTCCTTCCTTAAACTACTGAATGCTGGGATAGCACCCGTCATGCCTGTCACCAGGCACACACCATCATGCCTGGCCTGGGGGATTTGGATTTTATTTTAGGGAGAAAGGGGAAAAGAAATGGTCACAAAGGCCACATATTACATGATTCCATTTACATGGAGTATCCAAAATAGGACAATCTGTAGGAAGAGAAAGCAGTAGATTAGCGGTTGCCTGAAGGAAATGGGGAGAGACCATTAATGGATATTGGGTTTCTTTCAGGGGAGGGATAATGGAAGTGTTCTAAAACTGTTTGTGGTGATGTTTGCACAGCCCTATGAATGACCGAAAAACCATTGAATTGTACACTTTAAAAGAGTGGATTACATGGTCTGTGAATTATATCTCAATAAAGCTGTTATTTTAAGAAGGGTCATGGGCTGTTAGAGACTTGCTTTAGTCATTCAGGCCACTGTGGGAGAGTAAACTACAGAGGAAATGGAGAGGGGAGGAAGAGGCTGCAAAATGGTTGGGAAGCTATGGCATGGGGCCAGGTGTGGCTTCATGGAGTCTTGGCTGGGACAGGTTACTTTGAGATAGAAATTAATGAGGAGGAAGGGCTAGGGTGGTGTGTTTTGAAGTTAAAATTTGATAATAAACTAGCACAAGGGATCAGGGAAAGAGAACTGACTCTAGGCCTTCTAGCTACATGAAAGAAGCATGGGGGAAAAGTGGGGGAGAGGAGGGACAGGGAATCACAGCTCTGCTTTGGATGTGATAGGCCTCCAAGACGTTTACTATGCAAAGGAGATGCCAGAGAATGTCCCCACCATACAGTTGGGCACTGCTGAAGGCTGACCCACTCAGTAATTAATTAATGTACGAGTTCAAATGACCTTGAGTTAGGCTGGAGAGAAGGGTCAGCATCCACATCAGGTACTTACTGTATCTCCAGTTCTGGAGGATCTGACGCCCTCTTCTGGCCTATGAAGTCACCTGCATCACATGGTGTGTATACATTCAGGTGGGCACACACTGAGAAACATGAATAAAAGAAAAACTAAATCATGAAACCTTCCTTATAAACTAACGAATGTCCCTAGCCTCACTTCTTGTTATAGCCACTGCTGCAATGACTAGTTTTGCACAGGTCTTGACAAGTGTCATGAAAATGCAACCTACCTCTATGATGCCTCTCAGTTCCTGACCCAGTGCAGGGGCAGTTATTAAACGTGTTTGGCATTGTCATACGACCCACCTAGAACTACAGGAATGAGAGCCGATAAGTAACAGTGGTTGCCACGCAAACCTAGTGAGTTGTTTCAACTCTGAGACCCAAATAACAGCAAAAGGAAAGAAATGACTCCACGAAGTTGTCCTCTGACTTCTACATATGCATCGTGACACATGCTCCCCACATACATGATATATATATCATGTATGTGATATATGGAATATACATATGGTATAGGAATGCTTCATTCTATAACTTACTGTATGGAAGCCAGAAAACTCTCTGGAAAATTCTTTAGCACTTTTCTACATTTCAGAAGGATCAAGGAACATCCATGAACAGAGATAACTCAAGTTTTTTGTGTGTGTGTTGTTTTTTGGGACAGTGTTTCTCTGTGTATCCTTGGCTGTCCTGGACCTCTCTTTGTAAACCAGACTATCCTCAAACTCACAGAGATCTGCCTGCCTCTGCCTCCTTAGTGCTGGGATTAAAAGCATGTACCACCATGCATTGTCTTAAGACTATAATGGCAGAACAAAGGCTTGGTGGTAGATATAGTTGAGAGCTTACATCCAATCTGCAAGTAGGCAGCAGAAGTTAAGTTAGTCACCTTTAACATGACATAAGAAATTAGCGTAACTCACTTCTTAATATATCATTGTTCCAGGGTCCCAGTATCCCTGTTTCTCTCTTTCTCCCCATAACTCCTTCCCTCTGAAATCACATTCCCAGCTACTCATTCTATGAACTGTATTTTTCAAAACTGCTTAAGTGAGAGACTAGGGACACAACCATCTTACTGAGGCATGAGGCTCACTTAACAACAGCACTTCTACTTAGTTTATCAGTGCAGAGCAGGGTTCATGCTAAAACCCATTGTTTGTTTGTTTGGTTTGGTTTGCTTGGTTTTTCTAAGACAGGGTCTCACTATGTAGCCCTGGCTGTTCTAGAACTCACCCTGTAGACCAGGCTGGCCTTGAACTCAGATATCCTTCTGCCTCTACCTCCCAAGTGGTTGGATTAAAGGCACCTGCCACTATGCCTGACTTTAAAAGCCCATTCTTTTATTGTCTACTTTCTTCCACCTTGCTTTCAAAGAATCCAATTTTTCAAATTCCATTTAAGGCAGAGGCTTAGGTAAAATCTAATGAGGGAGAGACTAAATAAGAAAATCTTCCAAGCTGTTCTCATAGAGATCAAGAAGAGAGAGAATCAGGACAGGAGAGGGATAATGACCTGCCACAGAGAGAGAAAACAGGCCATTGTGGAGTCCTGACTTCCAAGTGAAGGCACCGAGGAATGAATGTTCCTCTATGCAGTACTGGTGAGACATTAATGAGAGGAGGACAAGAGACAATACTCTGATGTGCCCACAAGGGGGTCACTGATAACATGAACAATCTCAGTGCAGGAGAGAAGACAAAAGCTTGCCTGGAGTGAGAAGGAAGGAGGTGAGAATGTGGAGAGCACCCAGCAGAGATGCCAGGGGATGTGCAGCAAGCAGAGGGAGGGAGTGGGACAAAAGCTGGGGACAGGGTGAAGGAAGTATTTGTTTTTAAGATGAGACAGTCATGTTACTCAGTGCTGAAGGAAATGATTAGCTGGTGGGGCTCAAGTGGACAGTGCAGGGAGGAGGGATAAGTCTTTCTGGTGGTTTGAACAAGAATGGCCCCTATAGGCTCTTACGTTTGAATACGTGGTCTCCAGTTGGTGGAACTATTTGGGAAGGATTAGGAGGTGTGGTCTTGTTGGAGAAGATGTGTCATTGGGGGTGGGCTTTGGGTTCAAACACTCATGCCATTCCCAGTGTCTCCTCTCTACCACCTACTAGCAGATCAGATGTAAGCTCTCAGCTATTTCTACAACCAAACTTTGCTCTGCCATTACAGACTTAACCCTCTGAAAGCATCAGTCCAAATTAAATATTTTCCTTTATGAGTTACTTTTGCAACGGTGTCTTAACACAGCAATAGAAAAGCAACTAAGACAATACTTCAGGAAGAAAAGGAATTAAGCTGTGATATATGGGTAAAGGGGTTGTTCTGGTACAAGAAAGGAGGGCACCCATGGGCACATCCTTCCATGCATTCATTCACCCAACATGAGAGGGGAAGGCAGGAGCTAGGGCAGAGATATAGGTACATTGTGGGAAGGTAAGTACGCTGTATGTGTTTTCTCACAAGACAAGAAGGAAGCTCTTTATAAGAGTGAGAAAAAAGGGAAGCAATCTCAGATGAATTTAGCCATGTAATTAAATGAGAGGGTAGGGCAGGAAAATTAGTTAGCAGAGAAACAGAGTAAGGTTCTGAGAAAGCTGAATGCCTCCTTGAGGGCTATGATCAGAAGTGTGAGTGTGGTCAGTCAGCACTGTGATAGATGTCCCTAGTGACACAGATCAGCATGACTATGGATGTCCTAGTAACACAGATCAACATGACTATGGATGTCCTAGTGACACAGATCAACATAGCTATGGATGTCCTAGTGACACAGATCAACATGACTATGGATGTCGTAGTGACACAGATCAACATGACTATGGATGTCCTAGTGACACAGATCAACATGACTATGGATGTCCTAGTGACACAGATCAACATGACTATGGATGTCCTAGTGACAGATCAACATAACTATGGATGTCCTAGTGACACAGATCAACATGACTGTGGATGTCCTAGTGACACAGATCAACATGACTATGGATGTCCTAGTGACACAGATCAACATGACTATGGATGTCCTAGTGACACAGATCAACATGACTATGGATGTCCTAGTGACAGATCAACATGACTATGTGTATCCTAATGACACCAATCAACATGGCTATGATGCCCTGTGACACCGATCAGTGCAGGAGTCATGTAGACAGGGCAACAGTTGGAGGTTGTGTGAGGAAATTTGTATGACAGCAGAGAGATCATAAAATGGCTGAAGTTTTCATGGAATAGTATCTCCAGCTGGAAGAGAAGGTCCAAGGGGTTGACAAATGGTGGAAAAAAAGCAAGCTCACCAAGGGGACAAGGAACAGAGTACAGGTGACAGAGTAAGCAAGTTGAAAACACAGGAGGTAGGGGTTCATAGCGTGGAGTGTTTGCAAATTCCTTAGCATATAGTATGTCCGTTGGTGGAAGATGCTGAGGAACAAGAAGAGATTTGGGGGTTATCCACTCAAAGTGGTGGACTGGAGAATGCTATGCCCACAACCTCCAATATAGATTCCATGCTGCTACTTCCTCATGTGTCTTTTTCTTTCTTTCACAGAATTTCTTCCTGACTTATAGGCGGGACTTACTTCTCTGTTAACTATTCCTGCTCCCATCATCCTGTAACCTCCTATAGGCTTGGACATTTAATGTCTCTCTGGTTTATTCCTTAGGCCTCAACCTGAAGAAGTGTGTCTGATGTGCAGGAAGGGCTCAAAAATGTGTGCTGTATAAAAGAATGAATGAGAGAATGAATGGTAAGGTCTTCAGAGTGATGAATGAGTGAGTGGTTGTGGAGAGGAACCATGAGCAAGCAGCTGAAACCTGAATGAACAGAGTGACGTAGAATGTAATAACTCTAGAAGGCACTGTGGCTGGTTTAGGTCAATCTCCAAAGGTAATACTGGGGTGTATCTCAATGCTACAGCACTTGCCTCGCATACAAAAGGCCCAGGGTCAACTCAATGCACCACAACCACCAGCACTAATAAGTAAGTGGAGAGAAAAGGCAAAAGATGAACTTAAAAGTGGGGTGAAGTTGAGTGTGGTAGAACACACCTTTAATCTCAGCACTGGGGAGTAGGTTCAGTGTCAGCCTGGTCTACATGAAATTTCAGGCCATTCAGGGCTAGATAGTGAGGCCTTTCTAAAAAAAAAAGGAAAAGAAGAGAAAAAGAGGTTAAGAGGGCTGGAGAGATGAGAGCTGGCTCAGTCGTTAAGAGCACTGATTGCTCTTCCAGAGGACCTGTGTTCCATTCCTTCCATAACACAGTGACTCACAACCATGTGTAACTCCAGTTCCAGAATCCCTGACACCCTCTTCTGGCTTCTTAGGGCACCAGGCATGCAGGTAGTGCACACACATACACACAGACAAACATATACATAAAAACAATTTTTTAAAAGTGGGGCAAAAGAAGAAAAAAGTCAGAAATAATTAATTAGAGGTAGGTATAAATGATCAATATTCAAATACCTACCCACTCTCACTTTGGGGAGGGCTTCACTGCACAACTTCCATAAAGGAGAAACCTCAGGAGCTGGGGAGATGGCTCAGCTGGTAAGGAGAGTGAATACTTTACAAGCGCAAGAGCCACATCAAACACTACACCCCATATACAAACTAAACAACCTAAACCAACCCTGCATGTGGTGATATATCCTTGATTCCACACATGGAGAAGACTTCTTGCAGAGTTTCTGGGCCAGAAAGAATTCATCTCAAAAAAAAAAAAAAAAAAAAAGTAGAGAATACCTGAAGAATGCTTGAGGTTGTCCTCCAGCCTCCACACTGATACATGCATGCATACGTGTGCTCACACACATACACACTCAAAAAAAAAGAAAGAAAAAAGAAAGGCTTGAGACCTGTGGTACTCCAAACTGGGGGTGGTGGGCTAAGTAAGGAGAATGTCAGTGAATGTCAGGGTCATTGTGGAGAAGCAAGCTAGGCACGTTCCAGTTCTCTGATTCATCAAAATAGAAGGAGTTACTAATCAAACTGTCAGTGATTCTTTGATAATACTATATAACTTGGAAGAAGTTCAAAGAATTGAATGACATCCCTATAGTAAAACACACTGGTCTCCAACTCTGTACTTATTTATTTGGATACTGTTCCTCAAAGCCAAAGCATGAGCTAGGCCTGGCACTGCACACCTGTGGTCTTGGCACTCAGTACGGCAGGAGGACCAAGAGTTTATGGTCAGTCTAAGTCACATAATGAGACCTTTTGAAGGGGGGCGGTCTGTGACCCGCAAACAGAATGAAACTGATGTTGAAACGTGTCAGTCAGTCAAGCAATAAGCCATTATCATCCTCATACAGCATGCACCAATTAGGAACAAAGAAATGCCTAATCATCTAATTAAGGGATCCATTTCTGGGCAGGCAGGATTGGCTCGGTAGGGGAAGGTGCTTCCTGCCAAGCCTGACAACCAGAGCTCTGTCCCCAGTACCCACATGGTAGAAGGAGAGAAACGACTTCAGCAACTTGTTCTCTGACCCACATAAGTACAAGCTTGTGTGGTGCACACACACACCCACAAAAATATAAATAAAAAAAAAATAGATACATTGCTAGTAAAAAATTTACTTTTTACATTTAATACTGATCAAAATTTATAATCAATCAATGCTGCTCTGATCAATTAAATATTAACTATTACAATAACTGAAATCATAACAATAAAATTTTCTAACATTCAGACCTTTATAAAAAACGTTGAAGTTTTGGATTGACACTTGGGAGGTGCAGGCAGGAGAATCAGGAGTTCAAGTCCGTCCTCAGGGGCATAATGAGTTCACTATCACTGCAGCTGCAGAAGACTTGAGTTTGCTTCCAGCTACACATCTGGCAGCTTACAGCTATCTATAATTCCAACTGCAGAGGATCAGATGCCCTCTTTCGGATTCTAAGGGCACCTGCACTCACATGCGCACACTGCTGGACACACACACACACACACACACACACACACACACACACACACACACACACCCTGCCACATATGCACATACTTAAGAATAAAATTAAACCTTCATTTTGCTTTTTATTAAACCAAAGAAACAAAACACCCACAAAAGGTCACATATGCCTTTAACCCCAGCACTCAGGAGGCAGAGGCAGGCAGATTTCTGAGTTGGAGGCCAGCTTGGTCTACAGAAGCGAGTTCCAGGTTGTCCAAGCCTACATAGAGAAACCTTGTCTTGAAAAACAAACAAATAAGTATTGAATAAATAGGGAGTTAGTTGGGAGCTGAAGCAAGAAGATCTTCAGTTTGAGGCCAGCCTGGAACTACACAGTAAGATAAAAATTTCTCCAAAAGATAAATAAATAAAAACTTTAGTTTGTCCCACTAGGATTTTTAAATGGATATTAAATGTGCCCGTTACATATCAAAGCGGACACAGGCGGGCGGGTTCTCACCGTTACAGTAACTGTTACAGAGCCTGGCTCCTCTCCACACTTCTCACCCGCCACACACTTACCCTAACCCTCTCAGCCCCTGAGTCTTGCTCCTTTCCCCAGTGTCTCTTTTCCTATAAAATCCAGCCATTTTGACTATGCTCTCTCTTGGCCTCTTGGTTCCTTTCTTGGTTTTCTCTTTGGCGCCTGCCCCCCCACCCCCATGGCCTGGTCAATTCTGCTTCCGTGTTCAGTCTGGATTCTTCCAGATGCCTCTAGCTGTGTTCTCTACCTTAACTGCAATAAAAACCTCCTGAATCATACATGGGAGAATGGTCATGTCATTTTCATTCAGTGTGAAGTTACTGTGGGGGGAAAATGCTGTGATATTTACCCAGCACTGGCTATGTAAAAGAAATCCACTAATTCACATCTGCAATGCCAGCAATGGTAAGAGGATGACCACACGTGTGTTGGAGGCTAGCCTGGGCTATATAGTGAGTTCTAGGCTAGCTTCAGCTATGGAGTGAGACTCTGTTGCAAACAGATGATAAATCAAGCCAAGTGGGTAGCTCTGAAGGTGAAGGGCCTCTGCTGCTAAGGGTGACAACCTGACCTAAATGATGAAAAGAGAGAATCAAAGCCAGCAGACTGTCCTCTAGCCTGCCAGGACACAAGCCACTCATCATACAAATAAGTAACTACATGTAATGAAAAAAACAAAAAAGAAAGAAAATAAAGATGCTAAATTTTAATTGTAAAATGTCACTAATAGTTTTCCATGACTATTCTGTGTAATAAAGGCACATATTCCTAAAAATAAAAAAAAATAAAAAATAAAAAAAACAGAAACGCCAGACAGGATGATCTTAGTAACTAAACTTTGGATAAAAAGATTTAAATGCCAACTTAAAAAGAAAAATAGTATACTCGAGGTTTTAAAAAACAAGTTCTTCAGGGGGCTTTGAAGGTGAGTGGGGTGTAAGGGCCTCTAGGATGCAACAGTCTGCATCTCCAAGAGGAGCCCTGAGGTGGGCTTGGAAGTGCATCTGCTTCCACCAGGAATCTTTCAAGCCACCAAAATCCCAACAGAAAGCCCTCACAGCAGGCCCTGCCCTGGGGCTCTGGAGGCTACCCCATGGGGCCTCCCCTGCCACCCCATCCTCTCCCGCCCTCCCGCACTGGCCCGCCACCTCCTATCCAGCCTGGAGTAAATAAACCACCGGGCAGGGACCCAGACAATGGGCCTTGGCGAGGAGTTAATGGGCTGGGCCTCTGGCGCTAGCCGAGTGTGACCGGAGCTGGCAGGGGGCCTGGCCTGGCGCCAGCATCGATTACGACTAGACGGAGCCAGGGCAGACTTGGCACGGACAGGCCCCACAGCTGGCAGATTCAGTCACCCTCACCAAGAGGGCACGAGGCCTGCCCTGGGCGCCCGCTGTCACCCACTGGCTGCGCTCCCGCCTCCACAAGCACTGCAGGTGGGGAGGAATTGTCAGTTGTA
>CAJQZJ010032236.1:5292108-5306176 GCA_907164525.1 Lophiomys imhausi
ACACACACACACACACACACACACACACACACACACACACACACACAGACACACAGACTCCCTCCTCCACAACCTTCCCCCCACCCCGGCCCTGATTTTTTATCCTTCCCAAGATCAGGCCTCTTCTGTCACAGGCTATCTGAGCCCCACAGACTAGGGGGATTGAAGGTTGGGTGTGTGGGATAGGCCATATCCTCTTCCAGTGAGGACAGAGCTGGGCTGGGAGTCTGTCAGCTGGATCGGTTTCTTTGCCTGTCTCCCCAAAGTCCTGTAGGATGTTCATGCTCCACCTCAGCAACTTCACCCTGAGGAGGGGCTGGGAGGAGCAGGGAGCTGGGGTCTGTGAAGCTGTGTCCCCCCACCTCGCACAGTGGGGCATGTTGGGAGACAGGTCTTCTTGACTTAGATGATATCAGCTCTCAGCCTTCTTGAGGCCAAACAGCTACTCTCAATGTTCATGCCTCCGTCTCCACCGGAAGTTGGCTTCTCCTTCTGAGGAGATCTGTAGTCTCAGAGTCTGAGCACAGGCCGCCATGGGTGGTGTTCCCTCAGGCTTCTGGGGTTTGCCAGCTGTACAGGTTTGAGGTAACCCTCAATTTCCCTCACCATCCTCTCTTTTTGTGAGCGTTGACTTCCAGAGGGAGTTTGAAACATGATTGACTGATAACTGAGGAAAGAATTAGACATGGGGGATGGGTAGGAGAATGTATGGCTCACCAAATGATGCCTGGGATGATGGTCTCGAAAAACAAAACAAAACAAACAAACAAAAACAACAATACCGTGGCAAGTAAAGTTAGGGGTGGGAAATGTCCATACATTTGGACAGGTGGCACAAAGGAGTTTATTTTATTTATTTCTGTGTTTGTGTGTTAGTGTATACTTGTTTGTTTTGAGACAGAGTTTCTCTGTGTAGCTCTGGCTGTCCTGGACTCACTCTGTAGACCAGGTTGGTCTTGAACTCACAGAGATCGCTTGCCTCTGCCTCCCAAATGCTGGGATTAAAGGCGTGCGTCACCATGCCTGGCCTATGTGTGTACTGGTTAGTGTAGGTATGTATATATGTGTGTGCTTGCAGAAGCCAGAGATAAGCATTGAGTCTCTTTTATTTTTTTTAATTATGTTTTTATTTTATTTTATTTTGTGTATGCCTTTAGAACCAGAAGACAGCATCAGACACTCCTGGAACTGGAGCTACAGGTAGTTGTGAACCTCCTGATATGGGGGCTGAGAACTGAACCCAAGTCCTCATCAAAAGCAGCAAGTGCTCTTAACCTCTGAGTCACCCCTACAGCCCTCCACCTTTAGAGTTGTTGGGGGGAAAGATTGATGGTGAGGTTTTCTTTGGGTTGGTTGGTTTTTTGTTTTTTGTTTTTTTTTTTTTTCCTTTCTGAGACAGGGTTTCTCTAACAGCCCTGGCTATCCTGAACTCACTCTATACACTAAACTGGCCTCGAACTCACAGAGATCCGCCTGCCTCTGCCTCCTGAGTGCTGGGATTAAAGGCGTGAGCTGTGGCCACCGCTGCTGCCACCACCATCTGGCAATATTTACTTTTTGAGACATGGTCTCTCAAGTTAATTGACTAGGCTGCTGACTAATGAGCTTCAGGGGTCTACCTGCCTTTGCCTTTCCTGCATCCTTGGCTAGGACAAGTCGGCACGTGAAGACCATCCCCAGCTTTTCATGTGGATTCTGGGGAAGCTGAACTCAGGTTCTATACTTGCATGGAAGACATTCTACTACTGAGCCTTCTCCCCTACCCAATTTTCTTTCCTTCTTTGTTTTGATTTTGAAACGCTGTAGGCCAGTTCCAGGCAATAATCCTGCCTCAGCTTCTCAATATGATTACCATCATAGTCACCATGCCAAATTGAGGGATGAAATTTTTTTATGATTTATTTTCATTTTCGTTTATTTCTCTGTGTGTGTGTGTGTGTATGTGTGTGTGCGCGCGCGCTGGATGCATGGGTGCTCTCAAAGGCCAAAAGAATCATTGTATGCCCCTAGAGCTAGAGTTACAGGTGGTTGTGAGCCCCCTGACATGGGTGTTGGGAATTGAACGTGGGTCCTATGTTAGAGCAGCAAGTGCTGGAGCCATCACTCTGGCCACAGCACTTACTTTTTTAGTGTCCTTGAAGGACCCACAGAAAGCACTTAGGTCCTTTAGGAACATAAAATGTGCTACGCATAACTTGGCTCATAAAATTGTCACCTTTGTTATATGGTTTCAGAGATGTAAAGTCCTGTGTGAAAGTTTAAAATGTGCTGTCACTAGAGTCTATCTGTCTCCAATGCTTTTGAGCACCAAAGGACTCCTCAGAGACTTCCTTCTACCCCTTTTCCCATCAAGTCCACATTCATTCTTCCCAGGCCCCTTACACTGACTGGCCTCCTCTCTCTGCTTAACCTCACACTCCAACCTAATGCAGGCAGCTGTTCAGGGCCCCATGCTTGATTTAATTAACATTGGCTTAAAACTATCTCTGGTTTTGTTGTTGTTTGGTTTGGTTTTGTTTTCTTTTAACAAGGAGCCTATACTTTTCTTTGGCTCTGGATCCCACAGAACAGGTAGCTAGCTCAGCTCATAGCCCTGCCTGAGGTCATTATTGATATCCAGTCCTCTGGGCCATGGCTAGGCCTCTTGCTATCCTGCCAGGATCTAGGCTGCCCTTGCTCTCTTGGAGCTCCTGACAACTTACAACTTCTGCTTCATAAATTGTGGCTCTGCTGATGCTGGGGATCAGCTTCAGAGCAGCCTGCTTCCAGTGTGGCTGTCTTTGATCAGGAGGTTTATTTCTCACTCCTCACCCTTAGTCATGGTGGGAAGTCTTCAAAGGAGCTACTTCATCCTGTCTGTTCCCTTCACATCCTGGCTGAGCCTGATGGTGTTTGTGCAACTTTCCTGTCAGCTTGTGGGAGAAGTTCAAAGAGTTTCAGTCTTCCCCCTTAGTTTCCTCTCCAGACAAGCAGCTTTCCCTGCTGGTCCCCTGCCCTGGTCTCTCGAGGAAACTACCCTTTCCTCTCCCTCCCTCTGTCCCTGTCTCCCTCCCTCTGGCAGGTCATGGGAGTATCCTGAGAGCAGATGGGTCATCTGAAACAGGTAAGTGGGAAATCTAACAGCGACCCTCCTCTCTTTTCCCCACAAGGTGGAGTCTTTGAGAAGAGAGAACTTCTGGCCACTAACTTCAAAGCACCCACAGTCACCAACTCTGGAAAAAGTTCATTGATTGTCCAAGAACTTGGTTCTCCAGGCTGCTCTTCCTTGAGGCCCACGACATGAGAATCTGTCCCACAAGCTGCCTTCTTTTTGAGGAAGTTTAACCATGACATGAGAATCTGTCCCACAAGCTGCCTTCTTTTTGAGGAAGTTTAAGTACTGAGCCTCTTCACAGGAAAGAGCTTTTGATCCTGGGCCTCTCAGAAGGAGCCTCAGAACTGATAAAGTTGTAGTCATTTCTGGCTGTCAGTCAAGGCCGCAACCCTCAGATGGGGAGAGTCTGGTTCTCTAAGCCATTAATTGGACCACTAATCTAATTACCCCTAGAAAACCTACACAGTGCTCAAGGATATATACTGGCTTAGTGAAGACTACTCTGCCATCCTTGCCCTGCCTCCCTCTTTCCTCCTCCACTGAAGAGGATCTGTGGGTAGAAGGGCCTCTCCTGCTCTTCATTTGCTCTACATCCTTCTAGGACAACAACTTTCAATGTCCACAGAGAATCACAGCTCCAAAGATGGGTCTAAATAGACAGGCAGACCAGGAGACCAGGTGAATTGTGAGTCCGGAACTGTCTAGAACACATTCAGATCTACATTCTAAGGGCTGGTTTTTAGAGAAGGCACAGGAGTGAACTTTGTGGACAAGACTCAAAAAACACAGGAGTATATATCTGGACTTCAGAGAACAGGGCTCTGGACTGTGGAGCAGAGGACACGTGAGTCAGCAAAATGGTTTATTATGCCCCAAAAGGGAAGAGGAGGGAGGCTGGGGAATTTCCATCATCAAAGATCTGCAGGATGCTGGGTAAAAGTTGAAGGGGAGACTCTACTTGGGACAGGAACATAATACCACTGAATCAGAGTAATTTACCTCGAGTCTAATGGTAAGAAAGGTAGTTAAATGGATTTTAGCCATTTTAGTCAGTTGTGTGACCCACCAGTGTCTCAGACTTTCTTTACAAAATTAGTTCACACAGACTTAGAAGTGCATACTGTAATGAAGGGGAATGCTAAGTGAGAAAGAAAAAAGATTGGGGAGAGCAAGGACTGTGGTCCTTTCACTAAAGGGCTATTGGAGCAAGCAAAATCCTGACTGACAGCATTTGAATTCTAGGTCTTCAAGCAAGTGGCAACGGCTGAGAAGTGTGACAGGAAGCCCACTACCCATGGGGGAAAATCATACTGTAGTTTCCTAACTCACACACTTATGCCAGAAAGAATGTGGTTAGAATAAATGACTGCTTTTAGTTTTGTTTTGTTTTTGTTTTTGAAGGGAAACAATGTTTCTTTGTTTACTTGCTTTTCTTTTGAGACAAGGTATTCTGTCATTCTGCAGCCCAGGCAGGCCTAAACTATAAAATCCTTTAGCCTTGGCCTCCTTCAAGTGTGCTGGGCTAATAGGCAGGTGTCACCAAAACCAGCAGAAATTAAGTACCTTAAAGAACTAGAAGCTTAGTCAGGCAATGGTGGTGCACGCTTTTAATCCCAGCACTCAGGAAACAGAGGCAGGTAGATCCTCTGAGTTCGAGGCCAACATGGTCTACAGAGCAAGTTCTAGGACAGCCAGAGTTGCACAGAGAAACCCTGACTCAAAAAACTGAAAGAGTAGAAAAAGAAGAGGAAGAAAAAGAACCAATCGAACAAAACAACAAAACAAAACAAACAAACCCAAACTAGAAACTTTCGTAGGTAAACATTTTGGTTTTTGCTGTTGTTGCTCAGTGCTAGGAGTTGAACCCAGGGTCTCATGCATCCTGTACCACGTTCTACCACTGAACAAGTCCCCTTCTCAACCAACATTTGAATTTCTTTCTTTTCTTTGTTTTTTTTCGAGACAGGTTTTCTCTGTGTAGCCTTGGCTGTCCTGGACTCGCTTTGTAGACCAGGCTGGCCTTGAACTCACAGAGATCTGCCTGCCTCTGCCTCCTGAGTGCTGGGATTAAAGGCGTGCGCCACCACACCTGGCAATTTCTTTCTTTTTTTTTTAAAGATTTATATGTTTTCACTTTATGTTTATGTTGTGTTGCCCACATGTATGTCTATGTACCACATGTATGTCTAGTAGCCCTGGAGGCCAGAAGAGGGTGTTGGATCCCCTGGAACTGGAGAGACAGTTGTGATCCAACATATGGATGCTCAGAACCAATCCCAGGTCCTCTGCAAAAGTAGCAAATGCTCTTAACCAGTGAGCCATCTCTCTAGCCCCACATTTTAATATTTTTATCCAAAACATTTAGAAGCATGAAGGCCACAGAAGTCATAAAGGAAAATTTTGAGTGATTTGAGTATATTAAAAATGTTGGAACTCACATAAAGGAAATTATAAAACAAATAGTAATTTAAAAATAACTCTTATAAATAGAAAATAAAATCCTATTGTCATAAACTAAAAGAGTTAAATACTTGTGGGCATGGTGGTAAACAAAACAAAACAGTGCTGTAAGCTCAGCACTGAGGAGACTGAGAGGAAGGATTGCAAGTTCAAGGCTATCATGGGTTATATATTAAGATCCTGTCCTTTCCCTCCCCCTCAAAAAAGAGCTAAATACAAGAGATATGTAACAAAAGAAGCAACGCCAATTAAGTATGCACATATTCCTCATTCTTTTAGAAAATAATCAAATATATGAATGAAATGTCCCCCTTTCATTCAAAATTAGCAAACTAAAAATGTTCCAGATTATAGTACTGCATTCCATTTTAGATAACCTTTGCTAGGTAGGACCATCATATACTGTAAATAACAGCAAAAAGTGGGAAGACGATCTGGAGACAGGCACCAAAGGCTTTTCAGAAACCCATACTATTGTGACCAGAGAGAACAGCGCTCTACAATCAAGTGTCCACCCACAGTACTCGGGTGCTGAGGAACGCTCCCCTCAGACTACAGCAGTCACTATCACCTTAGTCAAGAGCAGCTGTGGTCACCCAGGAGCCATCTTCAACTTCAGGCCTGTTAACTGGGAGAGAGAGAGAGTCGTGAGATCCTCACCTGAGATTCCAGCCACCGCCTCCTCCAAGCTCCATATAACTCTTCCCCAGCTTCATGTGATCTTGGAAGTTGCCAGAGAATATAGAAGGTGGAAGGTTGACTTAGCGGGTACTTCATCTATATCCACGCTGGGTTGAGACTTTTTGATGGTGTAGCTGTTTGTGGGTACCCAACCTTCCTGTAAGTCATTCATGTTCCTGTTAGTGAGCCCGATAAACTCATTGGCTCATCAAGGAAGACTTGGGTAGAATCGTCACTTTGGTCTGTCCTTGGTTCCCTATCTGAGGTGAGTAGATATTTGTTCATTCTTCCCAGAAAAACCTTACACAACAACAAGAGTTCTGGGAAATGGCTCCCTGGTCAGCAACTGTTTTCCTCAGTTTTCCCTGAGGTGAGTGCAGCCCCTTGTAACTACCCCTCCCTCCCTGATACAAAGTGAATGGGAGTGGAATGCATCTCCCTTCCCAGCTGAGAAACCCGGTGTATGTTCTCCACCCTGTGTTTTCCAGACTTAGTGGCTTTTAAAAGAACTTCTTGATGATAGTATCAAGATGGGACATGAGTCCTTGGACAATCACATAAAGGTAGTAGTAGGCCACATTCCTTAGTGTCAGTGAGAAAGAAACTCTTGTGTGAAGCCTTTAAAAATAAAAGCTTTACCTATTCTAGCATTTAGTGTCCCTTACATTTATTACCCAGACACTGAGCTTAAGAATATTTTCTAAAGAATTAATCAGAGGCCAGGTGTGGTGGCACATGCCTTTAATCCCAGCACTTGGGAGGCAGAGGCAGGCAGATCTCTGTGAGTTCAAGGCCAGCCTGGTCTACAGAGTGACTCCAGGACAGCCAGAGCTACACAGAGAAACCCTGTCTCAAAAAAAAAAAAAAAAGAATTAATCAGAGGCTTGGCATGGTGGAGTATGCTTTTAATCCCACCATTCAGGAGGCAGGCCATCTGTGAGTTCAAGAGGTCTTCCCCTTCCCCTGTTCTACAAAAAGAATTCCAGGCCAATCAGAACTTCACAGTGAACCCCTGTCTCAAAAGAAAAAGAAAATGAATGAATGAATCCGTGGTCTAGGAATAGAGCCCAGTTGGCAGAATGCTTGCTTAGCATGCACAAAACCCTAGGTTTGATTTCAGCATAGCTTAAACCTCATGTATTGACATAAATCCTGTAAGCCTAGCACTCTGAAGGATCTAGAGTTCAAGATCCTTGGATTCTTAGTGAATCTGAAGCCAGTCTGGGCTAGAGAGCAGAATCAGGGAAGGAAGGAAAAAAGGAAGGGAGGGAAGGAGGAAGGGAAGGAGGGAGGGAGGGAGGAAGAGACAGAAAAAGAAGTGCAAATATTGATAGGTTGTAAGAACAATGCATAAAACCTAAATATCTGGGGCTGGAGAGATGGCTCAGCAGTTGAAAGCAGTGGCTTCTCTTCCAGAAGAAGAGGTTCTATTCCCAGCACCGACATGGTATCTCATAACCATCTGTAATTCAAGTCTCACAGAATTTTAAAGACTTCTTCCAGCCCCCTCAGGCGCATTTTGATAGATATATGAATGTACATTTTGATAGACATTCATGATAAACACCCACACACATTTTGCTCGCTTACTTAATTGTGTAAGAGAGGGTTTAACTATGCACCCTAGGCTGGCCTTGAACACCTAAATCTTCCAAGTGGTTGCTATTGTGGCAATTTACCACCATACCCAGACATTTTTAAAAACAGCAGTGTTGGGCCGGGCGTGGTGGCGCACGCCTTTAATCCCAGCACTTGGGAGGCAGAGGCAGGTGGATCACTGTGAGTTCGAGGCCAGCCTGGTCTACAAAGTGAGTCCAGGACAGCCAGGGCTGTTACACAGAGAAACCCTGTCTCGAAAAACAAAAAAAAAAAAATAAAAATAAATAAAATAAATAAAAAAAAACAGCAGTGTCAAGAATAGGCAGAATCCAAGCATAGTGGTTCATGTCTGTAATCCTAGCATTTAGGGGACTAAGGCAGGAAGATTAAAAATTCCAGTCTAGCCTGGGCTAGATAGTAAGACTACATGGATAAACCAAGTGTGGCAGCACACACCTTTAATCCAAGAACTCAGAAGTTAGAGTAAAAGGATCTCTGTGAGTTTGATCAAGGCCAGCCTGATCTACATACCAAGTTCCAGACCATCTACATCGTGAGACCCTAAAAACACATAGGTAGAAATTAGAAAGCAGGAGACAACCTAATCTCCTTTCATTACTGGGTTGGTCAGAATGGGCTAGGACTCACTGTGTTGCAATGGACACGCACACAAAAATGAATGATTATTTTTCTCTTAGCTACACATTGTTTGTAGAACAGTCCAGAGGCTCTGATCTACATAAAAAACCATGGTGGCAGAGGCTACCCCATTTTGTGAGCACACTACTGGAACATGAAGCCCTTTGAATCACAGGAACGGGAAAACAGAGTAAAGAATGGCCTGTAATTATTCTCTGCCTCAGTTCAAAGGTGACAACTTCACTTCTGCTTAGATTTCATGGTTCACCTAACTCAGGACTACAGTGTTGAGTGAGCATCATTGTCTGCCGTAATCACCATGACCTCGGCCATCCTGTTTACTCTTTCTTCTCCGTGACTGTCTACTTTCTACTTACCTTTGCATAAGTGTGCTACTGCAACTTTGTGAGACTCCCTAGGTCAAGGATCGCAATTGTTGCTGAGGTGCCTTCCCTCATCTGCATGCACACTCCTCATTGGCCACGTGCTCTTTCTGCTATGCCCAGGTGCAGCATTGCAATCCTTCCCAATGTAGCTGCTGTTGTTTCCTCTGCATCATCTCTGGGAAGGAAACTCACTTGCCATTCCTTGCCTGAAGAACTTCTCCAGACACTAGGATGTGGAACTGCCTTCTGGCCACGGTATGTCTCTGTGTCTCCAAGGCTTTCTCAGGGATGCACACAGAGGCCAGCAGGTGTCTGCTCCTTTCTGTTTTCTGTGTAGTTCACAAGTGGTACCTCATCTGGGGACTTCAGTGTTGCCAGCATTCCTGGGCTCTGGTGTTTTCCCTTCAACTTCTACTACTTTGATCAGAATAAGAACAATCAAAGGAAACTTGACTTCCTTCACAGTGAACATGGGTCACTACTCACAAAGTGAAAGAAAGGAATCGTTAGGGTATAAACAGAAAAACAAAATAGGTCCTTCTCAACCAGATCTGAGACCAGACATTTCTAGAAGCCTCCACAGTTCAACAGGTCACACCCATGCCAGATAAGAGAACTTTCTTTCCTACTCTTAGTAACTCCAAACAAAGGACATCGCTCATTAACCCAATTAACATACATACATGCACACACAAACACATACATCAAAACAAAACAAAAACTTCTTTTTCTTAAAAGAAAGAAAGAAAATATCACTTTCTTCAAGGGTTAAACAAAGTAGGATCTCACTAGGAATATCCAGAAAGTTCTGCCTCTTAGTCCACAAGACTCGGCTCATCCTTTTGTTTCTTGCAAGCTTTATCTTTGGCCCCTAGCGTCTCCGGTAAGAGATACTTTAGAAAATAGAGAAGTTGGAGCTAGCTGCTGGCTTCTTAGTATTTCCCCCCTTAAGCCATTTCCCAAAACTCTTTAAAGTCCTCCCGGTATACAAAGTGAAGATTTGTTCTCTCTACACCAACAGCCCAGAAGTCGCCCTAGAAAGCAGTTTTCACTACTGTAGCTGTTTGGAATTGGCTCTGCAGACGTAAACAGGGTCATCTGGGGCCAGAGAGGGTGGGTGTTTCGTTTTAAAGCTCTGGTTAAGAGTGAAAGCATGTGACTTCAGTGGCTAGAAACAAGGGAGCCTTTGTGTGCACCAGCAGAGCCAACAAGTGCAAATGAGTGGCAGTCCTAAGGCTGCACACAGGGGAAGTGGTACAGAAGCTGAAGCTGGTTCCAAGGGTCTACTGGGATACTGCTAGGGGCAGGTTAACTCTTTGTTGCAAGGCCCTAGGCTTTCTTGAGGAGCCAAGTGACATTTCTTGGGGGACTGGGGAGGAGACAGAGACAGAGAAAGGGGGTGAGGAGGAAGTAAGCTTGCAAAGGGACACAATATTCCTACACCTAGCTAAGAGGCAGCCCAAAATCATTAGAGCAATGTCTGGTGTGTCTTGACCACAGTATTTCCTTATTTTCACATCTAAACACTGCAGGCTACCCCACTCCCAGCACTCCCTCAGCTCACCCTCTGCTCTTTCATAACTAGGGGACCTGGAGAAGACCACAGGACAGCCCTAGTTACTCAGTAACCTTGATTCTTCCCAGGAGTAGAAGGGTGATTGTTGGCAGACCACTGCCAGAGGAAAACTGGCAGGCTGTTGACCTACCCTGGCTGTACCCTCAGGCACCAGCAGCCATGTGTACCTGCCTTCACCAAGGTAGTAAGGACCCATGGAAACTTGGCAAGCATGGGTTCTTCTCATAGCCCCCACACAAGGCAGGTGACCCACCTTCTAGTGCTGCTTCCTGCCCCCATGGCTAGTGTGCCCTTTCCCCAGCTGCACCTCAGTCCAGGGCTCAATGCATGGAGCCTTACTGAAGTGAGACAAACTTTCTGCAAGTCTTCAGATTCGACTTCTACGCTTTGTCACCAGGAAGAAAGGAAATGGCCCTGTTTTGCCATGCAAAGTAGGGTCTCCTGGGCTGCAGGGATTCAGAAGCGAAGATGGTGGCAAAGGTCTTATTGAACATACATCACATCATTAGCATCCATGGCTCCTCTCAGGAATTTTCATTCCCTTTTTGCAGAGATTTCTGAGCTCCTTGTCAGAGTCAAGTTCTTTGCTAGGGTTGGAGCTGTGGTAAGGAATGAGACTGACCAGTTACCACGGGTCCATCAGGCACTACCAAGGCCCTCCAGTCTATCCAGGCATGTTCATAGTCACTCACCCAATCACATCCATTGGTGATCAAAAAATGGTACCTAGCTGGGCATAGTGACCCACACCTTTAATCCCAGTACTCAGGAGGCAGAGGCAGGGGGATCTCTGTGAGTCTGAGGCCAGCCAGAGGTACATAATGAGACTTTGTCTTGAAACCACTCCCCTGCAAAAGAAAATGGTGTCAGATGTTAAAGAGATGGCTTGGTGGTTAGAAGCTTCTCTTGCAGGCGACCCAGGTTCTGTTCCTAGCACCCACATGAAATTCCAGTTCTAGGGGACCTACTGCCCTCTTCTGGCTCCTGGGTGTACCAGGCATGCACAAAGCATACATGCAAGCAAATCACTTATATATACAGAATAAAAGAAAGAAATCTGGAAAGGAGAAAGAGAGAGAGAGAGAGAGAGACAGAGACAGAGAGAGAGACATCACTCTCTCTGCACTTTGGGAAGGAATCGTTGACATTTCATGTCTGGAATGGCCAGCTGTGGGACATTAACTCGGTACTGGCCCTGGTGTCAGCAACGAGGCTCATAGCTTTGATTCTACCAGACTCAGGGGCTGCAGACTTTTCCTGTGATTCTGTTTAGAATAGTACCCTGTTCACTTGAGTATACCTACATTTTCAGGGCCTCTGAAATTGGTGCCTGGGGCTCAGGGGCACTTGGTAAATGTGTGTTAGAAATGAGATGACCACCAGGCATTGAACCCTCTCTACTTCAAAGTCAGAATCATGGGGCATAACCTTGAGCTCACTCAGGTGACAAACAAGAAACTTATATCAAGGACATGCAGGCCTCTGTCTGTACCTGCTCTGGGTCTCCCATAGCCTCAGGCCATGTTTTCCTATACTTCCAAGGTCTGATTAGTTCCCAGACACTAATTCAGGATGAACTTTGAGACTCAGAAAGATGATCAGAAAGAACCTCCTTTCTGTGTTTATGGGGAGGCACCCCTCTTAAAGCTGGATAAGAGTGCTATAAAGACTGGCCACAAATACCCTGTCTGGACTGGAGTTGTGGCTTCTAAAAGAACCAGCCCATTGTCACGGCTTTGGTCTCTGAGTGTGTGGACAGGAAGTGTGGGTCCCTGACATCGGGAATGCAGTCTGATAAACACAAGTCTCCAGTGATTGCACAATTCTCCTTCACAGAACACAGAGTGGGAGGCGCACAGGGCACAGAGGGAATGTCTCAGTGTGCATAGAGTGAGGGATGGGATGAAGAAGGCTTGCTTAGGCTTCTAAGCCTCTATAGTGTTGTTCCTAGGTTTGCTGCTTTGCCATAAGACAGTCTTCACTACATTAAGATCTCAGTTGGGCGTGGTGGCACACGCCTTTAATCCCAGCACTCTGGAGGCAGAGGCAGATGGATCTCTGTGAGTTCAAGGCCAGCCTGGTCTACAAAGTGAGTCCTGGACAGCCAGGGTTACACAGAGAAACCCTGTCTCAAAAACCAAACCAAAACAACAACAACAACAAAAAAACTCTCTTAGCCAGAAAGTTTGCGTATGAGCTAATCTCAGCACCCAGGAGGCAGAGACAGGTGGATCTCTGCAAGTTCAAGGCCAGCCTGGTCTACATAGTAAAGACATATCTCAAAACAACAAAAGTCCTCTGTGGGGTGTGTGTGTGTGTGTGTGTGTGTGTGTGTGTGTGTGTGTGTGTGTGTGTGTGACTGTAGGATTTCTCAATCCTTTTGCTTCAGCCTCCCCAGTGCTAGGATTACAGGCACATGCCAGCCATTCCCCCTCCCACCCCCCAGCTAATTGCCTGAAATCCTACATACAAATCCTTGAGCTTAAACACACTGTCTTTTTCCTGAGGAGATGATCAGTATTTTGTTTCAGTACAAACAAAAGAATTCAAGACTCCCCCACCCCCAAAGAAAGCAATGGACAAAACAGTGGACAGATAAGACTAGTCTTACCCACTGACAGATGAGTATGTCCAGGACCAGAGAGGTTCTGCCCCAAGTCACTCCACCACTTAGTGACGGAGTCATCTTACAAATCAAATCTCCCCAGTCCTGGCTGGGTGGCTTTTCCAATGTTCCACACCACCTGGATTTCTTGCAGAGTATGATCTTTAGGACAGGAACCATGTGGCTTGTTTTGGATCAGTGCCCTGGGTGTAGTGTGGCTCCTTGTCTCTGTGGTCACTGGCTCATCAATGGGCCTCACTTCCTCAGGCACTGTAGTGTCACTCAAATGCAGGGTGGTGAGGAGCCAGGAAAGTTTTACATGCCAATGGCTGACAGGATGGTTAACACGGTTAACCATAGTTAACAATGGTTAACACGGCTCCTTCTTACCTACTCGAGTGGCATTTCTAATTCTAGTTAGAATTCAAATACATAGAGTCTTTTTAGTTAGGCAAAAAATTCTCCCAGGAAGCAGAGGATTAAGGGAGAGGAGTTGGGTTTAGTGGTCCATTTTACAAATGAATCAGTGCCAAGACCTCCAGTGAGGGAGTAAAAAAAAAAAATCACACAAAGTATAAATTGTCCTTGAAAATCCTTTAGGATGCCCATGAAGTTCAACAAGTAGACATGATGGTGTCCAAGGAGAGCCAGCGGCTTTTTCTTTGCCCCAGTTGAGCAGCAGAGGAAAAAACTAGCTGGTGTTTAGAACACCAAAGCAGAAAGGATTATCTCTGGGTATGATCAGAAGCTGCTGTGACCAGGGAAGGGCCTGGGCATACTCCACATCTCACACACACACCACCACCACCACCACCACCAATACCACCAGTACCACCACCACCACCAATACCACCACCAGTACCACCACCACCACCAATAAATACCACCACCACCACCACCAGTACCACCACCACCACCACCAATACCACCACCAGTACCACCACCACCACCACAATACCACCACCACCACCACCAATACCACCACCAGTGCCACCAACAACAATACCACCACCAGTACCACCACCACC
>CAJQZJ010032236.1:5306276-5331436 GCA_907164525.1 Lophiomys imhausi
ACCACCACCAGTACCACCACCACCACCAATACCACCAGTACCACCACCAATACCACCACCACCACCACCACCACCACCACCAGCACCACCACCACCACCACCACCACCACCACCACCACCACCACCAGTACCACCACCAACACCACCAGTACCACCAATACCACCAACACCAACACCAGTACCACCACCACCACCACCACCACCACCACCAATACCACCACCACCACCACCACCACCAGTACCACCACCACCACTACCACCTATGCATGGTAGAAGAGCAAAGGAGCTGTACTCTGCACCAATACATTACTGTATGGGCCTCCTCCCACTCTATTAGCCCCTCCCTCCCTCCAACCCTCCTCAGCTAAACCACACCACTGACTTGATGCAAATTAAACAGGCCCTCCAACTAATCCAACCTTTATGCCAGCACCTTGGTCTCACCCACCTTGGGTTGTTGATCTCGAATTCCTGACTCGTAGGAACCATGAGCTCATAAATGTCGGTCATCTTAAGCTGCTACGTGTAAGGGTGACTGGCTATGGAGAATGCACATGCTGAATGCTAACAAAAGAACACACCTGCAGGTCGAGGGATGCTCTAGTAGCTTTGTGGTAGAGATGCTGAGACTGCAGTCGCCTTGATTGTTTTAATATTTGTGATTTTGTGCTCGGTCTGGTGGTGCACACCTTTAATCCTAGCACTCAAGAGGCAGAGGCAGGCAGATCATTAAGAACACTTGTAAATGGGCATGGTGACACATGGGATTTTAATTCCAGCACTTGAGTGGCAGAGGCAATTGGATATCTGTGAGTTTGAAGCTAGTCTGGTCTATGAAGTGAGTCTGGGACAGTCAGGACTAATCAGAGAAACCCTGTCTCAAAAACACAAAGATTTATGTATTTGTTTATTTAGAGACTGGGTCTCACTATGTAGACCAGGTTGACCTCAAACTCACAGTGATCCACCTGCCTCTGCCTCCCTGGTGCTTGGATAAAAGGTATGTGCCACCACATCCAGTTAATTTAACATATTTATGTATATGTATGTATGTATGTATGTATTTGTGCCTTGTATGTTGAGTTAGAAGAGGGTACTAGATCCCCTGGAACTGGAGTTGCAGGCAGTTTTGAGCCACCTGACATAGGTACTGAACTCTGATCCTCTGAAAGAGCAGCAAGTATTTTGTTGTTGTTGTTTTGGGGTTTTGTTGTTGGGTCTTTTTGTTTGTTTGTTTTGAGATAAAGTTTCTCTGTATAACAGCCCTGGCTGTCCTGGACTCGCTTTGTAGACCAGGCTGGCCTCGAACTCACAGAGATCCACTTGCCTCTGCCACCCAAGTGCTGGAATTAAAATTGCACCACCATGCCCATCTACAAGTGTTCTTAACCCCCACCCCCCGCAAGATGGTTTCTCTGTGTAGCCCTGGCTGTCCTGGAACTCTCTTTGTTCCCTGTGTTTGCACTGCACTTCCTGTAGATAGTTCATATTCAATAAAGGAGTAGAACAGGGCAAGGTAAGCCCTCAGGTTGCTACCAAAAGTAGGGTCATGGCCAGCTACGTGTCAGCCTGGTGGTGGCGTGGGAAAGGGAGAGACGCCCTCTCCCACTGCTTGACCCTCACAGGAGAAGAGCTGGCCATGAAGGCAAGAGTGGTAGAGCTGGCCCTGCACCTTTCTGGTTGCAGCTGGTTGAGCTAGCCAGGGCAGTGCCTAAGAGATTGCCTTGGTGCTGTGGGTGTGAGAGAGCTGGAGTGCTGACCAGAGCTACCACACAAGCTCAGATCCAAGGCTTGGAGTTGGCCCACTCCAACATCTACCCCATCTATGAACTGCTAGAGCTTGTGAAGGGGCTGGTCCTGCAGATCCAACACTGTAGGATCTTCATGACACAGGGCAACAACAGGATATCCAAGAGGAGTCCTGGTGAGGATCCAGTATTGATAGTGTAACAGAAGCCAAAGGCCTCGAACCAGAACAGTGACTTATTACAATGAACATTTGCAAGTAAAGAAGTGCAGACAACGTCGGCCGGTGGCACAAGACTTTAATCCCAGCACTCAGGAGGCAGAGGTGGGAGGATCTCTGTGAATTCAAGGCCAACCTGATTTACAGAGAGAATTCTAGGACAGCCAGGGCTACATAGTGAGACCCTGTCTCAAATTAAATAAATAAATAAAGCATATAATGCTAGAACGTGAGAGGCTGAGGCAGAAGGATTACCATGAGTTTGAAGTTAGCCAGGGCTATACTGAAAATGTTTTGTCTCATACAAAACAAAAATAAACAAAAAATGTTTAATTATTTAAAAATTAAGACATTAGTATTACTAAGCACCTACTGATTCTCTGTGTACCTCACAGGACTGCTTAATGGACCTAACTACAACTATGACATGGCATGTAGAATGACATCGGGACATGGCACTAAGCCCCACTTCCACCACATTCAGTGAAAATAAACCTCACTGTTCAAATATAGAGTAGTTACAAGTGCCATGCTTTACAGAGAGGCAGCTATTTGACATTAAAAATAGACAAGTTTTGGCTTCCTTAAATAGCTGGGCATTAGCAATGTGATTTTCAAGTGGAAACACAGAGTGAGACACTCACACACATCCGGCCTGACTCAGCTATTTAAAAAGTCTACATAGGTCCAGGCAGTGGTGACGCATGCCTTTGATCCCAGCACTTGAGAGGCAAAGCCAGGATGATCTCTGTCTAACACACCCAAGGCTACTCAAAAAAAAAAAAAGCCAACAAAAAAACTCTGTCTCAAGCCGGGCAGTGGTGGCGCACGCCTTTAATCCCAGCACTTGGGAGGCAGAGGCAGGCGGATCTTTGCGAGTTCGAGGCCAGCCTGGTCTACAAATTGAGTCCAGGACAGCCAGGGCTACACAGAGAAACCCTGTCTCGAAAAGCCAAAAAAAAAAAACTCTGTCTCAATCAATCAATCAATAATAGCCTACATAGAAAAGGATAGTGGCTGTGTGGGCCTCAGTTTACTGATCTGTAAAGCAAAGAGGTAAGACAAGTCTGTCCAAGCTGCTGTGTTCTCCAGAGGAAGACATCTATGGAGAGCCGCCATCTTGACTGCAGCACAGCACAGGTGAGACCAGCTGGCCTTCTGCTCACACACCATGGTGCTAAACAGGACCCACAGCAGGGGTTTCCCAAAGACTTCCAGAGTCAAGAGCTGGAAACCGCACTTTAGAGTCTCACATATACACAAGAAAAAGTCAACCAGGACGTCCCTATCCACCCAGCACATGACTCCTGAGAGGCTACATTTAATTAATTTATATTATTACATATTATTATATATTGTTATGTGTTATATATTTTGTATAAGTTATATTATAATTTAATTAATTTATAAATAAATATGTAGCCTTGGCGGGCCTAGAACCCTCTATGTAGATGAGGCCAGCTTCTGCCTCCCAAGTGCTAAAATTAAAGGTATATTGCTACCGTGTCCAGCTTACCTTTTATCTTTTCAAATAATTTGGTATGTGTGGTGGATACATGTGTACATGTATAGAGGAAGGCATATGTGCAGGCTGGAGGTCAAAGTTGGGGTGTCCGCTATGCATTTTTTAAAGATTCAGTTTTATTTTTAATTATGTGTTTAAGTAAAGTTGGAGGGTTTTTCCTCCTGACCCCAAGCTCCCAGAAAAAGACTCATGAGACTCAAAATACATTCACAAATACCTAGACCACACAGCTAGGCTCATTCCCTGACTAGCTAATAACTTAAAATAACCCATTTGTTCTAGTCTAAGATCTGTCATGTGGCTGGTTACCTGTGCTCAGGTACCATGCATCTGTCCTCCTGGGAAAATCTTCCAGGCCCAGGAAGATTTTTATGTGTATAAAATAAATCTTTTAAAAGGGGCGGGGGGCTGGAAAGATGGCTCAGTGGTTAAAAGCACTGGCTGTTCTTCCAAAGGAAGCAATCCCAGCACCATATGGCAGTTCATAGCTGTCTGTAATGGCCGGGCATGGTAGCACATTCATTTAATCCCAGCATTTGGGAGGCAGAGGCAAGTGGATCTCTTTGAGTTCAAGGCCAGCCTGGTCTACAAAGTGAGTCCAGGACAGCCATTACTGTTACACAGAGAAACCCTGTCTCAAAAAACCAAAAAAAAAAAAATCCCACACTTAGAGTGAGGTGGTGGTGGCTGGTGGCGCACGCCTTTAATCCCAGCACTCGGGAGACAGAGGCAGGTGGAACTCTGGGTTTCAGGCCAGCCTGGTCTATAGAATGAGTTCCAGGGATGCCAGGGTTACACAGAAAAACTGTCTCAAAAAACAAACAAAAAAAAACTGAGAAGATCCTCACTTAAGGTCTTTATTCTTGGTACAGTACCCACTTGTACCCAATGAGACATTTCCGTTCCCTCCACCCCTTCCTTTGTGAACTGTGGATTGAACCTGAAGCCGCATCCCTGCTTGGAACATGCTCTACCACCAAGTAACAGGGTCTTGACCTCTCTCTCTAGCCCAGGCAAGCCTTGAATTTGTGATCTTCCTGCTTCAGGCTCCCAAGCAGCTGAGATCACAGGCCCGTGCTCCCATGTTACCTGGCAAAAGGAACCCAAGCTTCAGCTTGCCAGGGCGATGGGTTGTGTGCAGAAAGGCGGGAGACTCATCCCTGTCACTGAGGCTGCCACTGCTGGGTGCCAGAGGTGGCAGGGCCAGGGCCTGAGACACATTCTCTTTAGTGCTGCAAGGTAGGCAGAGCCGGGGAGTAAGAGAGGGCCAAGGTGCTATCATTCTCAAGGCCATTCAGCAGGTAGAGGCCAGAGCCTGGTTGACCCCTCCAAAGCCCCTCTGCCCCATGGCAATGGCCTTCTGTGGCTCTGCTACTATGCAGCCAGACTGTTCTTCCCAACTCAGAGGGGAAAGGAAGTGACAAGGGCCAACCTATGGTAACTCGGGTTGACAGTGGAGAGACACGTTAAGAGTGTTTGATGCTCCCTCTTGTATTTTTACCACACCTTAGAAAAATAAAGGACAGATTTGCTTTAAATGGTTTTATTAAAAATGGTACCACTTGATGGGAAAAGAGGATATTTACACGTGTATACATGTAAAGAACCAAAAAGCCAAATCTGTACAGGTTAAAAAATAATGGTCCCCATTCCTCTCCTTAAGGCAGAATGCCCAGACCCCAGGCCAACCAAACTGGGGATGAATGAAATGCCACATCTCCCTGGGTCTCCCTGTGTCAGTTTCTGTGGACCCAGAGATGGGGTGGACCATCTGACACCTGTAAAGAGAGGGGCACTGCAAGCCTGGGGACCATATGCTTCATAGCACCTTGGCCAAAGCTAGGCATATATGGAAGAGCCCAGCTTTGTTCTGCTGTTCCCTGGAAGCTCTTTCCCCCAGGTCTGCGGCCCACAGGAATCCCAGGAAACTTTAAATGCCTATGGATCCTCCCTGTCCTACTAGGGCTATCAGGCGAGAATAGCCTACCTCCAAAGGTCCACAGTTGTTCCCACTAGGGGCATGGTGGCCACAGTACTGATTCCCCAAAGTCCTGAAGAGCCATGGAAACTGATGTCTTTTGCTACTCTGAGAATCTGTGCCCTACTCCCTATCAAGTCCCCAGGGTGAATAAAAGCTCTCATGAGAGCGCTGGTCTCCTCACTGACCAGGATGGTCACAGTGACTTCACTGGTTAGTTCCTGGAAAGCTTGGGGAGACAGGGGCCCTGGCTAGCCTGTCCCCCAACACCCACCCCCTGCCATGCTCAGGGTTGGGCTTGGGTTTCATGTCTAGGGCAGTAAGGCAGGCCAGCAGGACCTCTCCTAGGCCCTGGAAACAAGCTTTGCCACATAGCTTTGGACAAGGCCCATCCCCTGGGGCCTGAGGAGGTCACTGGGAGGTGATCTTTTTCCACCTCTGATTGAGCAAGACAAGGCCACTGGGGACAAATGAACAGCATAGCCAGACACTGAAACCAGAGAGACGGGGCTGGGCGGAGTGCACACCACCCCAGCCTCCCTGGGGAAAGTCAGCAACTGGACTGGGGGTGTTCCCCTTCAGAGCTGTTCACTGGCTTCTAGAAATGCCTCCTGGGGATTGTGGATTAGGGGAGCAGTTCGGCCCTGAATATGGGGCTTCTGTCCCCCAAGGGCATTTCCACATGAGTTTCCTTGCCCCTCTCCCATCCCCATCCCCATCCCACCACAAAAGCCCACTGCCTTCAGCTGGTTACAGGTCACCACCAAACAGGTCAGATTTTCCAACCCTCTAAATCTGAATCTCCACTCTTCACTAGAGACAGCCAGGCTCCTGGAGTTGGGAGAGGCAATGGGGAGGGGCTGTCCTGGGACACTGTAAAGCCAATTCACCAGGCAGAGATCACTGGCCAATTAAAGTAACCAGCCAGGGGGAAACTCTCGCCTCCTTGAGTTGGGCTGCCAGCTACCTCCTAGAGGTTGTGGTGGTGGGGTGGGGTAGTTTTATTGATTTCTATTTTACAGTCCTAGGGATCCATCCAATGGTCTCTTGACTGCTAGGCAAGCACTCTACCATTGAGCTTCAACTCCAGCCTGGATTCAGGTTGGAGGAAGATAAAAGAGGGTTTAAAATTCACCCTGGCTTGTCCAAGACAGTGAGTTTGGACCTGGCTTGGCCCAGCATGGAGGCAGTGCATCCTGACCACCTTCTACCTGGCCCCAGGCTCAATGTTCAGGTCAAACTCCAGGCTCATTTCTCAGGACAGGCCATGGGGCACCCAGCCTGCCACTGTCCTGAAGCTGACAGCTGTGCCTTAGCACAGATGGAAAGTCTGCTAAGATGTGTTACAGACTGACATACAAAATTCTGAGGAGGGGCACACACATGTACCATCAAGCACATATCAGAAGCTTGCCTGTCACAGCCTTGATCCAGGAAAGGGGAAGACCACAGATGTCCCCACCCCACATCTAAACCACATGGGGGGAGATATAGAAAAGCTGAGCTTTGCAATGGTTAGTGTGCCCCGGAACCAGTCTTCATATTCATTAGTTGGGTCCCCTCTCCTGCAAACAGGGACCCACTTTCTTAGCAGACAAACCATGGTATACACCCTGAGAAAATGATTGTGGCCAAGAAGAGGTAATATCTCCAGTTCATCTGAGCAGGAAAAACACAAAGGCTTATATACATGCTTTGAGGCCTTCCTCAGGACCACTGAGAGCGCATACAGTACCTTTGTGCAAATTGGGAAAGACATAGCTAACTCTGAGCAGATCCAGCTCCACATCAGGATAGCCTAGAGAGCAGGAAACAGGCTGGATTCAGCCTCTATGAGCCCCTCTGTAGGTAGCCTTGTGCGGTAGGAAGCCTGACCAACTGTACACACAGATCAGTTGCCCTTCTACGGTACTAAAGACCTCCCTCTCCACAGAAAAGGAAGTCATTGGGCTTGTTCAATTTCAGTTGCCTCTTGAGTTCCTCCTCCAAATTTCTTCAATAACCCTTGATCTTCTTTGCTCAGGGAAGCCATCTTTTCTTTGAGCCTTGCCTCATCTTCATTTTAAGCACCAATGTCTTTCCTTTCATACATAAAACTTATGATTTAATTTCTAGGTGTCAAAGTTAAGAGACACCCAGTGACTAAGATCAGCTGCTTTCTGTTCCCTCCCTGAGTGCTACAGCAGGGAGAGAAGGAAGAAGTTCAGAGGCAGCTGAGATCCTGCTGGGTTCTAGAACTCTCCCTTCTGGCCTAGATGAAATCTAAAGGAAGATAGGAAATGTGTACCCAGCTCTGCAGGTTCCATATTCTAAACATTGTCTGTTCCTTCAAAAGTCACTTTTCAGCTGACAAAGCCACTGTCCTAGCTTCTTGTATCCCATAAGGTACAGAGAAGGAATGGGGATAAGGGGGAGGAGGTACATGTTTCCAAGGAAACCAAGAGGTCTTGGATTCCCCTGGGACTGACTTGTCAGTGGGATGGCTGCTTCATTCTCATGCCCCAGCAAGCCCAGCCCATCTCAAAGTGCTGCTGCTGAGGAAGATGCTGAGGAGGATGCAGTCCAATCCAGTCCAGTCGTTGGCAGGGTCCTTTGAAAACAGAGCTGACAAAGGCACAGGCTGTTTGCTGGGTACAACATGATGGTGTTGTACATGGCTCACACACGGTTGACACCCAGGCAGCAAAGGTGGCAGTAGTTGGCACCTTGGGACCAGTCAAGGGGCTTCCATGTGGGACCAAGTCTTATTGGAGGCCTGTAAGCTGGATTCATTTTGTGGCACCTCTGAGGGGTTCTTGGAGAAGTCCAACCCTCCCTGAGGTCTTCTGGAGCTGACAGGGTATGGGTAAGAAGCCCTGAGTCCAGTGCGGTGGGCACTGGCTGTGCCAAGTGGGAACCCAGACGTAGAGCTGGCTAGTCAAGGCATTGCTATGCTTTGCCAGGAAGCTCCCAGCTAAGGTCTTGGTGGGTTAAAGCCATGTTTCCATCAGGTACAAGGGAAGGCTGATACATTTGGTGGTACTGGAAGTCTAACCTGCCTTAACCAGCCCTAGTCCACTTCCTGGAGAATGTCACCAAGTGGTTATCTTCAGAGCCTTAGGAACTCCACCAGCAGACGCAGCTACCTCTCTTTCAACAGTGTTTGACAAAGGCCCCCATTCCCAGTGGAGGCTCTGAAGAGGGAGAGGATCCCACTGGGGTATGTTATATGTACACACAGAGAGAAAATTAAAGATAACAAAACTTGACAAGACAGTATCTGTCCTCCCAGACGTCTGTCCTGTTCCAGACTGCATTCCCGGTGGTGTTCCATCCGACAAGAGCAGCCCAGCCTCACCAGGGACCCACCCCTTCCCTGTTTTCTTCTCTGTTCAGGGCCAGGTTTTGCAGGAAGAGGAAGACCTGCCACCATGCACGGTCTCGGTTCTGCTGGTGCTGTAAGGAAAAGAGATGATCATTAAGTGCCAGGCACCAGCTTAGAGCACAGGTTCCTTACTGGTTTCTAAACATGTTTTCCCATTGCCAGATCTCAGGCTGGCCCCATTGTGCTATCCAGCAAACTGAGGGGACAGGAGACAAAACTACAAAGGCAACTGCAGTTTGGGCATTAGAAACACCAGGCTGGGCTGTGTGGACTGTGTATAGGAGGGTCAGACTTTCTCCCCTGCTCGCAGGATTTTTCCAGAGTTCAGCCAAGTACTGCTTTTAATCAGATTGGCTCCTGAACCCCCCACCCCACCTCAGCTGCTTGAACAACAATCTTGCTTGAGCGAGAAAGACAAGAAGTCCCTGCCTCTCCCCCATTCCAAAGGAGCACAGAGAACAAGAGAGGGAAGGGGAGGGGGAGCCTCCATCTGCAAGTGATTTGACACTGTGAAGGTCAAAGGGTTAATCTTCAATTTAAACCACACTGCTGAGGCAGCAAAAATCTGATTTCATCCAGTACAAACACACGCACATACACAGACACACAGACACACACACACACACACACACTTGTGTGAGAGAGCCCGTCCTCTCCCCCCTTCAGCATCCCCAGCTCTGGGCTGCCCTTTTTATAGCTGCTTTTGACAGTAAGCCATAAATAATCCCTCCTGGAGTACTTTCCTACTGACTGGAGCCAATTAAACGTTAAGCAAGAACACACTTGAAAACAAAACAAAAACAAAGAATGCACACCAGCTCTGGAGGTTATCCCAGGTCCTACTGTCAGGCTGGGAAGCTAGGGGGCAAAGTTCAGAGGTCAAACACACAAAGGTTTCTGGCTGGTGTCCTGTCTATACAGGTACCATTTCCCAGAGGCCAGCAGAGGCCTGTGAAGGGGACAAGGGAGTACTGGAAGAGGCGGTCTTTGTTCTCTCCTTGTCTGCCAGGGGAGGAGGAGGAGGACACACTGGGGCCTCTCCATGGGGTTATTAGTGGACAGAGAATAAAAACCTAGTATGCAGAGAGGGGGCCAGTACATGCTGGATTTGGATTCCTTCAGTAGCCCAGTTAGCAAGCAAGTTTATGTGAGGTGTCCAGGGGAGGTGGGGCCCTCTCTCAGGCAGCCTTCCACCACAACCATCACCCCTACCAGGCAACTCCTACTCACATGGGAGAAGAGTAGAATAAGTTAGTAAGACAAGCAGGTTGTAGTTCCAGGTTTCCTGGACTCCTGAAACTTTGAAGTTCCATCTGGCCCCAGGTTTCCCCAAGGTACCAACCAGGCTGTGGGTCCCCCTCCCCACTGCTCTCCTCAGTCACAAAGAGAAATATAGTGTCCAACCGAGGTTGACACAGAATACCCCAAGTCTGTGGCAATGGAGGAGGATAAGCGAGTGCCTGCCTGCCAAGAGGGTTAAAGGAAGTGGGGTGTGCCACAGAGAAGCCTGGCAGAGGCATTGAGGAGACTGATGGCTTCCTCGTGTTTTGTAAACAAAGATGAGTAAAAAAGAGGAAACACACCCGGCTTAACAGAATCTGGTTCCAGTAGAGCAGCCTGAAGTTCAGCTGCAAAGCTAGAGACTTCAGCAGCTGGGAGAACTCCCTCCACCATCCCTCCCCTCCTGCTGCCCACAGCAGGTGCAAAGGTCATGAGTGGAACAGGAGACCCCAGGAAAAGACAGGTCCCTGGAGAGGCCAGTCTGCTGGCATTGTGAACCTCCTCTGGTACCTGTTGGGGGGGGGGGGACAGAGTGGCAATAACAACTCTGATTTGCAGCAGGAATAGAAACAGATCCAGGTGGCTCCCACATTCCTGCTTCTGAAGGTGCGGTCCCCAGGACCGCAGGCTCAGCGGCTGGTGCCGCCCCCCCCCCCCCCCCCGCCGCGCTCACTAGAAATGCTGACGCTGAACCGGAATGTGAATTTTCAACACGATCCCCAGAATTTGAGGTTTGAGGTACAGAACAGGATAAAAAGCATTCTTCTATTTATGATTTAAAAACAAAGCAAAACAACAACACAAAAAATCATCACCTCCCAAAATCTTACAAAATGGATCTGCGGAATCATGCCCATCACAGATGAGATAAATAGAGATCTAATCCAGTCGTCATATAGATGGTGAGTAAATAACTGGGCTGGAACCCAGAGCAATATCCCTGCATATGATCCCTGTGCATCTAGTGCTACCAGACACCATTCTTTGTGCTGGAGAACACCTACCATTCTTCCCTTCACTACGCCATCTCAACATAGCTTAATGGCCAAGGGAGGAAATCATGATTCTATTATACAAAGGCCGCACCAATCCCTTCTCCATTTGCCTTGGCTTCTCCCAGATTCTACTAATGGAGGTCATTTGCTAGAGTAAGCTTCCTGGGCCCCTGAGAGCCTTTGGGTGTAAGGCATGGCAACAACCTGACTCCATCTTTTTGGCAGAGTTTAGAGTCAGAAAACCACCTGTGAGCTGGTGACTGGTCAGAAGGGAAGGCAGAAGGTTTGCAAGGGGCAGGGCAAGCGTGGGTGCAGGGGCAGTGCCCGCAGCCCAACCTCTGATAAAAAGCCAGTGCCTTGGTATGGAGAGATGGCTCAGAGATTAAGAGCATTGACTCCTCTTCCAGAGGTCCTGAGTTCAATTCCCAGCAATTACACGGTGGCTCACAACCACCTATAATGGAATTTGGTGCCCTCTTCTGGCTGCAGGCATACCTGCAGACAGAACACTGCATACAACACTTAGCCCTGAGTTTTCAGGACTCATGACCTAGAAAGAAAGCACTAAGGGAGGGAATTAGAACCTCAGATCAGGAACCAGAGAACCTAATTTTAGGCTGGATCTCTTGCTAAATCATTTGTAAGGAAAACACTGGTATTATATCAGAAGTATGACTTCTAAACCCAAAGCCAACAGGGTCAGAATGCCCAGGGAACGGGCCCAGGAATTTATATGCTGAACAAGCTTCCTGAGTAGCAGTTTAAAAATCAGAAGAGAGCGCACGCCTTTAATTCCAGCACTTGGGAGGCAGAGGCAGGCGGATCTCTGTGAGTTCGAGGCCAGCCTGGTCTACAAAGCGAGTCCAGGACAGCCAGAGATATTCAGAGAAACCCTGTCTTGGAAAACCAAAAAAAAAAAAAAAAAAAAAAAAGCAGAAGAGACAGACAGGCTGGAAAGCTCAGCGGTTAGGAGTGTGTCCTGTTCTTGCAGAGGACCCAAGTTTGGTTCGAAGCACCCACATCAGTGGCTCACAGCCACCTGTAACTCCAGCTCCAGGGGATCTGACCCTGCGGTCTCCAAGGGCACCTGCACCCACATGCACATAACCCAACACAGACATAAACACATATATAATTTAAAATAATGAAAAGGCCGGGTGTGGTGGCACACACCTTTACTCCCAGCACTTGGGAGACAGGGGCAGTGGGATCTCTGTGAGTTCCAGGCAAGCCTGGTCTACAAAGTGAGTCCAAGACAGCCAGGGCTCTGTTTACACAGAGAAACCCTCTCTCAAAAAAAAAAAAAAAAACAAAATAATAATAGTAATAATGATAATAATAAGTAATAATAATATTCTTTAATCAGAAAGGGGCTGGGATTGTATCTCAATGGTAGAATACTTGCCTACCACACACAGAGGCCCTGGGTTCAATCCCCAGTGCTGCAAAAATAAAAGGAAAAAAGGAAGGAAGATCAGGAGGAAATTTTATTGTACATTTAAATAATAAAAACAATACATATTCATTGTAGAAACATCAGAAAATATAAGAAATTACAGAGGACAATATAAAAGCCACTCATCCTACAGCCTAGAAGAAAACACTTCATGTTTGGCACCTTCTTCAGTGTCTTTTAATCTCTTTCCATTAAACCAGTGTCTTGCCCTGGTGGCCGAGCCAGAGGTAGATCCTGCCCAGGTGCCTCGGCAGCAGCCAGGCCACAGGCTTTTGGAAACCACTGAGGTACTTTCCAACCCCAAGGAGTTCATGACCACAACTGCCTTCAGGAGTACAGTACAGTGCCAAGGACCGTCCTCTCAGCCACCCCAGCAGTGCTTGGGCAGGCCTGGACATTGGCTAGGGAGAGCTGGGAGCCTACACCCGGACCCTGAGCACCACCAGGGCATAAACCAAGCCTGGAATATTGTACTTCGGTCTCTCCTGCACACCCCAAAATAGAAAGCAAGCTCCTTCACACCAAGAATCAAAGATTACCCCAATTACAAGGAGCAACAATAAACAAAATATTTCTACAAGTCAAACAAAAGAGACTGATGAGAAAGGAAAGAAAAAGGACTTGAAAGGAGGCCAGAGAGAGAAATTTCAGAGGAAGGAAATCAGCTTCTACCAAACAGGATGAAGGATACAAAGACAGCAAAACAGCAGAGAGCACTAGTCCCTCCAAAGGAGGGAAAAGGAAGGGGCAACCAGGAAAGAGCCTGCCGGCCTCTGAGTCTCAGGCACCTGGCCCGGCACCCACCATACAATCTGTGAGCGCTGAGGGCAAACCCCTGGAACAGGGCCCAGCTCTCCCAGGCGGGCATGTGTACCTCAGGCTGGAAGCTTCCAGAAATCACAATGGAGTGACCCAGAGATGAGAGATACTGGGAATAAGGAATGAGACACTCTCCTCAAAGCTCTCCCACTCACAAAGCTTTAGATCCAAGAGTGGAGGGAAAGAACAGTAAATGCTCAAGGGGCTGACTTCATGACTCAGAGGATAAAGGTGCTTGCCACCAAGCCTTGTGATCTGAGTTCAATTCCTGGAACCCACAGGGTATGGCAGCAACAAACCTTTCACCCCAGCACTCAGAAGGCAGAGACAAGTAGATCTCTGTGAGCCTGGTTTACATAGCAACTTCCAGGCCAGTCAGGGCTACACAGTGAGACCCTGTCTCAAAAGAACCTAGAATCCATATAATGGAAGGAGAGACTCATGAAGGTTGTTCTCTGAACTCCATTGCACACATATGCCCCCTACCACCCTAAACAAAAAACCAAATGTTTAAAAAAGAAAGCTAAGAGAACACGAGGTAACTCCAGAGCCCAAAGGTGGGCAACTTCCTCCCTGTTATGGCCAGGGGAAGGGCAGATACCATGGGCAAATATTCAAATGCCCACTGTGAACAAGGCACCACAACTGAATTGGCCACGCATCCTGTGTGGTGGAGAAGCTGGAAGACACACTGTGGGCTCTCAACAGGTGCACATGGTACTGACTACAGAAGAGTCAGACCTGCAAGATAACCCGCCTGTCTAAGGCCAGGAATACCTAAGTCTGCCCAGGTGAAGAGATGTCCTTTATGTGAAGGCTCTTGTGTGGGAGAGGTCTAATAGTTCAAAGTGGGAGGGGACGAGAGAGAGAAAGAGCTCACTCTAGCTGGCTGTGGCATCTGACACAGCTAGATTACACAAATCAAACTCTGGTCCCACAGGGCCTCTGCTTTAAGCACAAAGCATGCTCATGGATAAGAATCTCCCTTTGCCCCTCTCTCCCTGTTCAGATCCAATTCCTGCCCTCTGGGAGCTTCATGTGTCACTAGTGTTCCAGAAGCCCCTGCACAGCTAAGTCACCCAAAGAATCAGAAGAAGAGGTTTTCAAAAGAACTAACACTTGAAAGGCAAATTTACCGAACAGCATTTGTACCATGTCAGACTCAGTGTTTTCATATCTCTTCACTGGGTCACAGGACAGGCAGGAATTACCAGCACTGTTTTACAGATGGGAAACCAGGGTGTCCCCCCCACCAAGAAAAAAAAAAAAAAAGTCCTAAGCAAGTTTGATGAGTTACTCAAATCCCTGACTTCTGAATACCAACCTACTCTTTTAAAAAAGGAAGGAAGGGACGAGGCGTGGGAAGGTTAACGGCACTTGCTGTTCTTGCCAAGGACCTGGGTTCAATTCTCAGCACCTACATGGTGGCTCAGAATCAGCTCCAGGGGATTTGGTGCCCTCTTCTGGCCTCTGAGGGAGGCAGACATGCACACACGTGGTGCTCACACATACCTGCAGGCAAAACACCCATACAAGTTGATAGAAGAAACTGTTTATTTATTTACAGTGCTGGGGATCAAACCTAGGACCTTGAGCACACTAGGCAAGTACTCTACCTCTGAGCTGTCTCTCCAATCCTCCAATCCAGGACAACCAGAGCTACACATGGAAGCCATATCATGGGGCAAAAAAAAAAAAAAAAAATTGCAGTGTTCACTCACATTATGCAAATAGTATTACCTTTGCAAAGAGAACAATCACTGAACTGCTCCCCTAGTGTGCTTACAGACCATTAACTATTCAAAAAGGATGATGTGGACCAGAAAAAAAAAAAAAGAAACCTTTCAAAGGAAGAGATAACTGAAGATCAAACAGAACTAAACACTGGTCTGAAATTAGGACTTCAGACCATGTTTTGAAACCACCCTCACTTACTTCAAAATGCAGAATTGCATGGTCTACAGTCTACTGCCTCACAGAGGGATCTGCACACCACCCCTTCTCACTCCCCCATCACTGTAAAACTACCCAGGCCAAGGCTGAGGGGAAAAAGCCTGTGGCTCAGAGCAGGGACAATGATAAAGCAACAGTAGGAAAATTCCACTCTGCAGAAGTTAGGAAAGTGTTTTTGCTAAAGTGATTGAGGTTCTATGGAGCCCAGAGAGCTGAGAGTTATGAGAGGATACAAAGGCAGTTCAGATATAACCTTTTTCTCACTTGTGTTACAGTCTAATGAGGAAGAACTCAAGAGAACAGGATTAAGTACCATATGGGTCAGATTGGTTAGGGTGATAAATGACAACTCCATCGCATCCCTGCCTTCTGGCATGTGCTTGCCAAGAAACAGGGATGGGGCGGCAGAAATATCATGGTTTTAGAATCAACTCAATCTTCACAACTCTGAGTTGAGCCACTTACAGAGTAACTTGGGCATGCTGCTTTGCTTCTATGAATCTGTTTTCTATAAAAGAGGAACAATGGGTCTGGAAGTGCAAAGCCGCTCTGCTGATTACATGAGAAACTATCCTTTTACCCCTGGGCCTGGTGGCAGCACTGAACAGCTTGGACACATTGTGCTCACAAGCCTACTACCCCCCAACGCACCACCTCTTGCCCAGACTCATGCAATCCTTGGGACAGACCAGCCTTCCCACTGAGAGACTGGTCACAGCAGCCAGAGGCAGTTGAGCTCAGGTTTCAAGATTTTCAAGCTAACTTGGGGTCTGACACCCAGAGGGTCATCCAGGGACCCAGGGAGCCCCTGCCCAGATGTCCCATGATCGGCAACATAGCAAAATGGAACAGAAAATAAATATTCCTTGCCAAGGGCTTTCTCAGCACAGGCAACAGTACTAACAGGATGTGAGAGCTGCCAAAGCAAAGCCTATCACTTCTCCAAGGAAGAAAGGGCGGCCTAAAACAGCCACTTCTTGGCTGGAGGTGGCAGGGCTTCTTCCTCTGACACAACTGGAAGTCACTGGCTGGATCCTGCCGCCCACTGGAGGCCAAGTGGCTAGGCAGGAGACAGCGCTATGGACAAGGACCCATGTCCCCACCTCCATTGCCAGCAAGTAGAAAGTACTGACACCCTTACCCAGCACTCTCAGGGTATCCAGTTTCCCTCTATCTCAGACCAGCTCCGTGAGACCACTGAGCAATTTCTGGAAAACTCTGCAGGGGAGTGTCTCAGTTAATGAGGAGGAGGGGTGGGCTAGTTTCGAGATTATGCTATGGAAAATGAACCCCCAGGCTCATTCTCAACTTGGGGCCCTTGCAGCTGGCTGTTCTTTTTCTCTGTGGGGTCAGTCTGCTAGACAGGATGAGGCAGACTGGGCAAGGATAAAAATTGGAACTCTTCTCTCGGCACACAGGCAGACTGTTCTTGCTTTGGTCATGGAATGTGCCCTCTTGGCTTGCCAGGCATGGATCAAAATGCAACTAAGGCATTTTTCTTTATTCTTCTTTGTGCTTCCTCCAATCCTGTCTTCCCGCCACCTCCACACCCCCCCCACACACACACCCTGAAAACACACCAAAGCTAACTCCCATCCCCATGGCCTGCCTTAGTGGGCAGAGAGGGATGAACTGCTCGGAACTAGAAGGCCTTCTCTTGGAAGGAGCAGTCAGGTGCAGAGTGTGTGGGGAACTCGGCCTCCAGTCTGCCACGCTGATGACTCAGAAGCTAAATATAGCGAGTGATATAAACAAAGCCAGCCACAGAGCAAACACAGGGCCCCCAAGCCCCAGCACAGGCTCTCACGAACATTGAACTTTCAGAGACCCCTCCCCCAACCCCACTCTTCCCTTAGTAGGAGGTCCTGCACAGACCTCCTACTCCTGGGACAGAAGATGGTTTCCTATGGGCACTTCTTACTCTAGGACAAATCTCTGGGGCCCCTGCACAGGGCCATTCTCTTTGGAGCCTGAGTGGCCTCATTAGCCATGGTCTCTGCTCCAGAAAAATCACTCACCAACATGGAGAGCATGGTAAGGATCAGGAAGCAATCAAAGACTCCCAGAACAAAGGATCCAGGATGCTGGGCAGAGAAGCTGCTAGGTGATGATGAACTATGCAAACACCAACCTGGGTGCAGCTTCCAAAAGAGCTCCCCAAGAACTATCAAGTCAGGTCCAAGTAAAATCTCAAATTCATCGTGTATGTGTGCACACACCAGGCAAGCTTTCTACAAATACTCTGCATCCTTGTTACCTTTCTGAGACAGGGTCTTCCTAAGTTGCCCAGGTGGTCCTTGAACTTGCAATCCTCCTTCCTGCCTTGCTTCAGCCTTGTTAGTAGAATGTGTTCAGCTCTCCAGGCTATCATAGTCTCTTGTGTTTTGCAGTCCTAGGCATCAAAACCAGGGCCTCCAGGACGCTAGGCAAGTGTCTAATGGCTACGTGAGCTACAAGTCCATGCCAATAGTGCTTTGGATTACAATTCCCAAAGGCCCTTCACCGCCAGCCTGCAAGGTTAGCACTGGCACCCGAGGTCTGAGTATTTATGAGTAAAACGATTTGCTCATAAATACAGCTTGTGTAAGTGGCAGGAAAGGAAATTCTTCCCAGATCTGCTGCTTGCAAGTCCACCATGCTTCCTTTGATATTGCAAATAAAGACAGTTTCAACAAGGGGCTGAAAGTTCCCTTAGATTTCATTTCCAAAATGTCTAATTACTATTTAGGGGATTTCTAAATATGCTTTTTATGAATGAAGCCATTCCTGGTCCAAGTGAGGAAAAAAAAAACCAACATAAAGAACTCTAACCCCCTTGTTCACTTACTCAAGGGCCAGCAGTAGCTACCTTTTTTTTTTTTTTTATTTAGCTTCTCAACACTGTCTAGAAATGTTCCTTCAGACTTGGCCACAGCAGACTTTTCCGCAGGGAAGGAAACAAGTGACCGACTCTCCCTAGGCCCACACTGGCTGGAGGAGCCACTCACAGAGAACAGAAAGAAACACAGGCTCAGAAGTCCTGACCAGGGCAGCTGTGAGTTTGTCAGGAACTGAATCTGATCCTCCCTCTTACACAGAGAAACCGGAGGGGCCCACCCTCTCAGAACCCAAATCTAAGTACACCACTGTCAGCAAGGTATTAGAGATCCCTGCTGTAGCCTGCCAGTCAAGAGGGAGAGGGGAGCCTTCCCTCTGATCCTGCAGAAAGAGGTAGATGCATGGGGAAGCTGGAAAATGCTTCTCCTCAAACTGGATACAGTGGCACATACCTGTAATCCCAGAACTCAAGGAGGCTGAATCCAGTTTGAGTTACATAGCAAGACCCTGTGGTACCTACCCAACTCCAAAAGAAAGAAGGAAGGAAAGGAAGACAGGGAGGAAGGGAGGGAGGGAAGGAAGGAGGGAGAAAAGGAGGGAGGGAATTTTTTTTACTTCCACTCACTTCATTTTCAACTTTCTCACTTTTTTAGAAACCCCAGGAACTAGCAGTGAATAGCACCCGATTTCTGCCTATAAATCCTTGCGTATGAATACAGGGTAGTCCTCTGAACCAGCCACTTGGAGATCCAGGTCAGTCTTCCACCTAGCCACACTCCTCAGGAAATACAGTGAGACAACGAATGGTCTAGGGGTAGGTATAAGGAATGTGGCCAGCCTAAACTATCTCCCAGGGCAGTCTGAAACCTGCTGCCCCTCCCTGGGGGGAGGGGGCGCACAACGGATACACTCAGTCTGCCAGCCTGCCATCCTACATCTTGGTTATGCCCCCACCTCGCTGTGCAGGAAAAGGAGAAAAGATGAATAACAACGACAAGCAGGGAATTGAAGGTAGAGCTCAGCTGGCTAAGTGCTTGCCTAGATACAGGAAGCCCTGGGTTTCAGCCCCAGCTCCACATAAACTGAGCATAATGGTGCCCATCTGTAATCTCAGCACTTAAGAGGTGACTCAGAAGTTGAAGGCCATCCTTAGCTACACAGTGAGTTCATAGCCAGCCTGGGCTGAGACTCTGTCTAAATAATAATAATTAAGACAAACAGCAACAGCCAAGGTCTACCGCAAGGACTAAAAGGCCGCTAAGGTGCTCGAACTCTCATGCAATGCTCCTTCCCACCTCTTGGGGATGCTCTGGATGAGATGATAGCACCTTACCTAGAACTGACCTGTGCCCTCAAAGAAGCAGCTTTAAACTGGGAGAATGAATGTTATGTATCAGTCAGTGAAGAGCAGGGAGACCTCAGGACAGGGTCTTTTCCTGAACCTAGGTCTAGCTGGGAGGAGGCCTCCAGCCTGGTCTCCAGCATGTCAGAGCTCACTGACAGACAGGGGACTATCCTGGGAAACAGTTGCAGAGAGAGACCAGGTTATCGTGAATAAAGAAAGAATGCCTTCCAGATGTGCTCTAGACGAGGTTAGAGACTACAGCCACTGCGGCTTCCCATCCTCAGTATTAGGACCAGGCACCATGAGCTGGGATGAGCCATGGACCTGTACAGCCAAGGTGGATTAAATGGGCAGGAAGGAGGCCAATAGACTGACAACAAGAATCAGGAGGAGTCCATACGTGGCCTGGGGGAGACTTGCTAAGCCAAGTTTGTACAATATAATCATAGAGGGAATGGGGACTGTGGCTGGGCCACAGTAATTAGCCAGACTGCCTTATAACCAAGCACAGGGTCTTGTGCTCTGTCCAACTCACTTGAGGTGGGTAAAACCCATCAGAAATAGCTGTGGCCCTAAATCTCTCTGACTCCCTAACAGAGAGTATTGGTACACCCACCCCCCCACCCTTGCCTGTTCTCAGAACACCCAAGGCTGAAGGCAATGGTGTGTCTCTCAAGTCGAAATTACTACTACCAATAACTGTTCCGATCATCTGAAGTTGGCCATCTAATCCCAGGTTGTACCCAGCCCTGACAGTTATTTATTACTGTGATCCATACACATATTCATGCATGCGCGAGCGCTGCTAGGAAAGGAACACAGTCCCACAGGTAGAGATTGTGTTAATTCCCCTGTATTGTGGTTTTGCCCCAGGCTCCACCCCTGCCTCGGCGGCCGTCCAGAAAGCCAGCCTGCCTGGGAAGGGTTAAGCACCTGGGGCCCAGCACAGACGGTGGCTGCGCTGTCAAGCAGGACAGTCTCCCATCCATGGCACAACGGGCTCCAGCACGAGCCTGCCAGCCGCCGCCTTTGTTGACGGACTCTGCCACATGCTCGACTGACACGCGATGCTCCGCCCAGACGGGGCTGGTGCCAAGCTGCCGGTCAAGCACCAGGCACAGCGCCCCGCCGCCGGCCGCGGGTTTAGAGAGACTGAGGTACAATCTCCAGAGTCCGATGCCTGGGTTCCCAGACACAGACGGTGAGGAGGGGCTCCCCAGCTGGAAAGTATCAGGTTTCAACCGGTTCTACCACTTTCCCCAACTCAGGCCCCATCTCAGGACTGATTACCGGTTTCCCACTGTTTCTCGGCCAGGCACACCCCCAACTGCTCAGTTTCACTGCGGCATTCTGCGAGAGGCAAGCCCCCAACTTGATTCTGGAGAGTTTGTCAAACTAGACTGCAGGAGGCCATCCCATTGGCAGGGAGGGACCGCAGCATCTCCCACCTCTTGTGAAGCTGGGTAGGCAGCTGGACCTCTAAAGGACAACAGCATTCATCTAACTGTGCTATCCTGTCCATTGAAAAGACAGTAACCAAGACCAAAACTCTGAAACATATGCTGAGACCTGGTAACCCCTGGGTCACTGACAGGAGGACAAAGGCAGGCCCTGGCTTCCCAGCCCCAACAGCCTCAACCCGCCTCCCAACCCTCGTGCCTACTTGTTGCACATGAAGCCGATGGAACTGGTCTGCAATGCACTGAAGTTTTCTGGCGATCTGTACCTCAGCTCGATGTTGCCACTGTCCTTCGGGGGGCTGCTCTCCAAAGGGTGAGCCTGCAGGGAAACTGGCAGGGAGGGGAAGCCTGTAGCCAGCGTGGCCTGCAAAGACAGAGGATCCACATCTCAGCATTTCTACCCCTAGCCCATCTTCTCCATGTCAGCCCTTTCTGACCAAGACCTGGAGTTAATGGTAAATCTTAGGATAGATGGAAGAGGAAGTAGCCTGTCTTTACCAGGGCATTCTGCCAAACTTGGACATGTGCCCAAGAATATAAAAGTTGGTTCAAAGGCTGAGAGTGTAGCATAGAAGTAGCTGAATATTTAGCACACTTGAGGGTTTAGGTACACACACACAGACACACACACTTATGCCAAAAAAACAGAAAATATAGACCCTGCCTTCTGCTCAGCACTCCACTCTCGGTACCGTGGCATAGCACAGGGTGCTACTGTGTATGATGAACATGCCAGTCTTCTGTCATTTATCAAGCCGTCCTCAACCTCAACTCATGCAGCAGCAGGTCGAAGCTCTTCTCTGAGAAAACTCTCCAGAGTTCCCGAGTGGAGCAAAGCAGACAGAGAAAAGCAAAACACACACACACACACACACACACACACACACACACACACAACCCAAAACTGTCTTTATTTTTCTCGTACAGTAGGGAAAGCTGGGCTCAGCACTCAAAGATCAGAGCAGAAGCAGAAAAGCCAGCGAGAAAACTCCTGAGGCCCACAGAGCAGCCAAGTCGGCTCACCGCGTGCTGGCACCAGAATGGCCGCTGGGGGCGCCTGCCACCTCTCCTCCTGCCTCCTCCCTCTTCCAGCCCGAAGCAGGCCTCATCCAGCTTCTCAGACTCCCGCCAGAAATGCTTTTCCAGAAGTGCCCTATGGGCAGTTCCCTCTGAGATTTAGTGCAGGGGCTCCTCAGTCTGCTCCCGCAGACACAGCAGGGTGACCTCTGAGCCTTTACCCTCCCTCCACAGGCCAGTGTGCTAAAAGAAGAAAACAGACCAAGTGTCTAACCCTGCCCTTTTGCCAGAGGAGGGCATATTTCTCATAAAACAAACCATTTAAGCCCACAAATGAAGGGATCTTGTCTGATTTTAGCCTTGGAAACAGCCCCTCTGCTGGCACTGAGCCCAGATAGGCCCAACCTCTTTCTCCAGTTCCCCTTCCAAGCACAGAAAGTCCCAAATGGCAACTTGAATCCACCTTCTATCTTCAGGAACCTTTTGTATAAGAACTGGCTAGGCTTTCTCTGGAGTGCTAACAGTGACACAGCGTTTAACATTCCTTCCAAGGCAAATCAGCACCAGAGCCCAAAGGGCAGAACCACTGAAAAGACACAGGCTGCGAAAGGAACACGCATGGATTCAAGGGTCCCTCTAGGAAGAACAGAAAGAACGAAGCAATTTGTCCTTTTGAGGGCCCGAGCACAGGTGGAGAAGGTTGAAAGTTGATGAACTGATAACCCTGGTTGTTCAGTTTGAGGAAGGAAATAGTTAAGAGCAGGTTTGGGAAGGGAAAGTCCCCTCTTTCCCCCAATCTCTAAGGCTAAAAAAGAACACTCACCATAAAAGAGTCTCTGGGGTTCCTCTGTCACCCCACAAGGCAGCATAACACCCTGGCTTGGGGAAGCTGGGCTGAGGGTCTGAGTGGCCTTGTCTTCTTGGCTTATGGGGCGGAGCCCAGGACCACAGCAGTGGGTGAGAGGGAAGAGCTGAAGCCGACTGAGGGGACAATCCAATTGGCTCTGGGCAAACAGGTCAGCAGAGAGCAAGCTCCCAGGCTGTGTCCCTGGCTCCCCATCCTCTGGCTGGAACACATCATCTTCCAGCTCCTCCACACACTGAGGTGGCTCCATCTCTCCTGTCAAAGAACAATGGAGGCAGCTGAGATGCTGCCCTACTGAGGCCAGACCTAGGGTTTCCCTCCCCTTCTTCCTTTCCCTCTCTTCTTATTTGAGGGAACCAAGCCAACTTCTGATGATACACAACCCTGGTAATAAAACACTGCCAAAGGTGACATTCTTGCCCAAAGTGTGGATCACTTTGATGGTCAGGCCCCTCCATATCACTTCCCTGCATCCACACACCCACCCTTCCCCCCCCCCCTCTGACCTAAGCTGGTCACAAAGTTTGACACTGAGGATTGTGAGCTATAGCAGAGATAGAATCAGGTGCTACTACCATGGAGTACCTGGAAAATATAAGCAAGACTAGCCTCTGTAAGTGACTGTGGAGGCACAGAAGGGGACAGTACCAACCGTATAAAGTGTTCACAATATACATATGTACACACACACACACACACACACACACACACAAAACCACCCTAAGGAGGAAGCTCCATGCTCTCATCCGTGTGAGTTGAGCTCCAGGCTTTAGCAGGAAAAACAAAAGCCAGCAATTGTAGAGCCGCCAGGTTCCCTCCTAACGTGCTAAGCCCCACCCTGCTGCAATCTCCACCCCCTCCTTGCACAACACAACAAACAGGCTCTGTGGTGTGGTGAGAGTGTCCTGGAACTTACTCCAGCTGCCCGGCTCAGCGCTCTTCCAGCGGAGCAGAGCTGTGTCTGCCCACCACAGGTTAATCTTGTGGCTGAATCAGCCTCTCTAGCAAAGTGTCCAGTTAATTCTACTCACTACTCTCCATGGCTTCAAATTCTCATCCACTCAGGCTCCCATTCCTGCCAGAGCTAAACCTGAGGTAGGTGTAACGTGCCTCACAGAAGGAAGTGAAATTCAGCTCTCTTACTGTGCTCTCTTCTCACTGCCTCCGCTACGGGGCTGTTTCTTAGTGTTAAGTTCCTCTCGCTCCACCTGACGGCTCACAAAATTCTGCACTTGGAGTCTCGCCCAGCGGCTTGAGCTTCCAAGCTGGCCCCACCTCAGTTAGGGCCCCTGGGGCAACCAGAAGCATTGCAAGCACCTGACCTGCTAAGGCAATGTAAAGACAAATTTGGTCACCAAGTCAGAATTTGCAGGAAATTCCCGGGAGTTCTGACCCCCACTGTCAGAACTTTGAAACTGTCTTGCCTTTGAAAGACAAGCACAGCAGTTTGTGGGCTAAGGAAACCTCAGTTAAAGTTCAGCAACCTTCCTTTCCCAAATGCAAGCTCTGTGAGGTTCTCCCTGTACCTCATCCCATCCCTGAGTTATCTGTGGTCTCGTTTCTCCCCTCTTCCCTGGAGATGCCATGTCTGCTAGGCATAAGCAGACATCTCTGGATTTTGTTCCAATAGGTAAGGGGGAACTCCAGCTTATCAGCAAAAGAAAATAAAGTTCCCAGATGATAGGACCAAAAGCTGTCACCTTGCAGGTCTTTCAACCTCTTCTCTGCAGTGTGGCTATCCCAACCAAATTAGGGACCCTCCGAAGCCAATCACAAGCAGGAGTCATTGTCTTGGTGTTTCTTTTGAAGCCTATCAATCCCCTCCCCCTTTTAGCAAAGCCCCAAAGTTCAACCCTTGCCTACACTGGACAGTGGGGGAGGGGCAGCCAGAGGGTGAGGTTCTGAAAATGCGGAGACCCCCTCCCACTCGTCACAAGAACTGCAGGTGGCTCTCTGGTTGGTGTGAGCCTCGGAGGGGCTCTGGGCAAAGTCAAATGTAAACTGGGGAATAGTGGGGACCCTCAGCTTTCCTGAGCTAAAGTGGTAATGTCCAGACTGGTAGGAAGAGGGCACTTCCTGAGAGCACAGCCAGAGAATGCTTTATTCCTAGCATAAAGCTTAAAGTCCGCTGGAATTATCCCAGAACTTCGGCGCTCCAACTGGGATGCTCAATTTAAACTCCTCCTCTTCTTAGGAGATAGCACTAGCCAGATACTTGGAACCTCGATAGTGACTAAGATCTCTCAGAACACGCGCGCGCAACACACACACACACACACACACACACACACACACACACACACACACACACACACACAC
>CAJQZJ010032236.1:5351478-5367164 GCA_907164525.1 Lophiomys imhausi
CATCTGCAATGCCTCTAGAGGCAGGGTTTTTGTTTTTTGGGTTTTTTAAAATAATTTATTTATTTTTATTTTATGTACCTTGGTGTTTTGAATACATGTGTGTCTTCTGGATTGTTTGGAACTGGAGTTATAGACAGTTGTGAGCTGCCATGTGGGTACTGGGACTTGAACCCAGGTCCTCTGGAAGAGCAGCTCTTAACCACTGAGCTATCTCTCCAGCCCAGGTTTTTTTTTTTTAATTACAATTATTTATTTACTCACTGTGTGTGTGTGTGTGTGTGTGTGTGTGTGTGTGTGTGTGTGTATAAATGTGCATATGTTCCATAGTGCACATATGGAGGTCAGAGAACAACTTGTGGGCATCATTGAGTCAGTTCTCTCCTTCCACCATGTCTGACTCAGGGATTGAACTAAGGTCAGTATTTCAGTCTTGATACTCTTCTGAGCCATCTTGTTGGCCCCCCTTTTTTTCCGGTTTTGGTTTTTCAAGACATGGTTTATATGGGTATCTCTGGCTGTCCTGGGCTCACTTTCTAGACCTGGCTAGACTTGAACTCACAGAGATCCAGCTGCCTCTGCCTCCCGAGTGCTGGGATTAAATGCATGCCCGACCATGCCCAGCAATTACAGACAACTGTGAACTGTCATGTGGGTGCTGGGATTTGAACCCAAGTCCTTTGGAAGAGCAGCCAGTGCTCTTAACCACTGAGCTATCTCTCCAGTCCCCTTGTTGGCCCTTTTTAAAAAACAACAAAAAAGTTCTGCTTTTTACTCATGACATTACATCATCTAGGGACTGTGCCAGCAAAAAAAAAAAATCAATCAATCAATCAATCCCAGATATGGTTTCTCAACCTTGGACCACCAGAACCACAGCCAAAATAAACCTATATTTCCTAAGTTGATCTCATAGGCTCAAATTACCCTCCAACTTCTGCCTCCAGAGTAGCCAGTGCAACAGGCATTTATACCTAGTTCAAACATCTTTTCCTTCTTCCCTTCCTTCCCTCCTCACTTCTTCCCCTTCTTTTCCCTCTCTTGCTGTCCCTCTTCTACTTTTTTTTTTTTTTTTGAGTGAGCATTTCATGCAATCCATGCTGGCCTCTAACTCTGCATAGCCAAGGATGACCTTGAATTTGTGTTTCTCCTCTTGCCTCTATCTCCCAAGTGCTGGGATTATAGGCATGTGTCTCACACCTGCTTTATGTGGTGCCAGGAATCAAACTCAGGGCTTTGGGCATGCTAGGCTAGCATTTTACAAACTTGGCTATATCTCCAGCCCCAAGCTTGTTTCTTTATAATTTGTCCAGTTTGTAATATAGTGTTATTGGCAATAGTAAATGGACTACTACAGACCCCATCTTTTCCTTTCCATGGAGACTGGTACCACTTCTTTCTACCATCCTGTGATGATCTTCAAGCTGAGGGGCAAACTTCATCCCAAGCCTGAAACACTCATGAGGCCCCAGCATGCAGACAGTGACAGGCTTCTGAGGTGTTCACACGGCAGTTCACTTGATGATACTAGGGTCACGGTCGTGGGTAAGACTGCAGCTGGTGCTCTTCTTAGCCAAAGAACTCTTGGGGAGAGTCTCAGCAGGAAATCCATAAACAAGACAAAGTGCAGCTGGTCCCTGAGCCCCAAAAGGCTGGTATTCTTAATGAATTTGTAGAGCCAGACCTGGCATGGCCTGTCCATCATAGACATTCACTTAGTTGAGAAGTAGACGTCTTATTGAAGCCAGGGCCATCTTGTGTATTTATTACCCAGAGCCTGGGAGAGACTTAATGCCAGCTGTGATGATGTACGCCTGTAATAGCAACACTTGGGAGGTGGAGCAGCAGAAGCAGGAGTTCATGGCCATCTTCAGCTATGTAGTGAGTTTGAGCCCAGCTTGGACTTACTGTTCATACTCCATTTAGTTCAAAGTATAATTTGAGATGATTAATAGTGAATGACAAATACATAATAGAATCATTAAAACAAGGATAAACAAGTAAGAAACATGCAATAAATATGGAGTAACCATTATTCCAGAAATTGTGAGTTAGTGGTAGTTATTATAACTGCATGCTCTATCTCACATCTAGCTTCCTTGCAAATAAATCAGATAGGGGACACCTGGTGACTCACAGACTTCTCATTTATCAGTGATGGTAGTCAAGAAACACACTTCTGGCACCAGACTACCAAGCCTGGTACAAAGCAAATTTATTTTCAGTAGGCAATACCACTGCAGCAAAGTAGCAGGACAACCCTACACTGAGTAGTGGAGTCCCCTCTTCCCAGGTATGCACACCCCCCATCATGCTTAATCTACCTACTTCTTCCTCTACTCTTTCCCTAATAGCCTCTCCCTGGATGGCCTGTGTCAGCTAGTCTTTTTGCCCCCCTGACTTCTAGTTTATTCAGCCAATGGGAAGCCCTGGAAGGAGACCAGAAAGTTGGAGGAAAGAGAAACTGGAGAGATATCCTCTGGGGTGCCATGATTGCTGGATGCTCATCTTGACCTGCCGTTTGTTCCTCAGTGAGTTCCTGGGTGATTGTCTTATGTTGTACCATGAAAACTGGGGGTAACTGTTTCCAGCAACTTTGTCCCTCAGTCTTTCATTTCTGTTCCTTCCCTTTCTGCTCTTGTCAGTGCAAATCATCTTGAATCATCTCACAGGGTGTCAATGGTTTCCTGCTAGGACTTTGACTGACATATGTTGGAGGAGAATCTTGTGCACTGTGTGTTCAGATGCTGATTTCTGTGCCCTCAGATCTGGTTACTGTCCAGAAATGGGCACTGTCATCAATATTGAACCATCTCCTGTATCAATGTGGTGTAAAGAATGCTCCCCAATGCTCTGATTGGTTAATAAAAGCTGAACAGCCAATGACTGAGCAGAGGAGGGCAGGACTTCTGATCCCAGGAGTCCCAGAGAGAGAAGAAGGAAGAAGGCGTGGACCAAGAGGCAAGTGAAGGAAAAGGAAGGTCGCCATGAGGAAGGATGGACCACGAGATCAGCATTAGGAGGAACCACCAAGGGAGTTTGCCATGAGGACAGACAGACAGAACAGAAGAAGCCAAGGTGAGATTAAATGCAAATAACTCAGAGAGTGTGGCTTGAAAGTAGCTTAGATAGCAAAGAGGGTTAGAAAAAGCTTAAAACACCCCTTTAAATATCCTACCATAAACATAGAGGATGTTTCCATTAGAAACAGACATGTGGCCTGTGAGATGTCTCAGCCATTTGTGTACACCAGAAGCCAAGTCTGAATGTCCACAATCGACATGAAGCTGGGAATGGTAGGTAGTCTGTAATCACAACACTCCTGAAGAGAGGTGAAAGAAAGGTGGAGATAGGAACGCTTGGAGCTCACAAGCTGTCTACCTTGTGGACAGGGAGATGACAATAAAGAAACCCTGATTAAAGAAGGTAGAAGGCAGCCGGGCGGTGGTGGCGCACGCCTTTAATCCCAGCACTTGGGAGGCAGAGGCAGGCGGATCTCTGTGAGTTCGAGGCCAGCCTGGTCTACAAAGCGAGTCCAGAACAGCCAGAGATACACAGAGAAACCCTGTCTCGAAAAACTAAAAAAAAAAAAAAAAAAAGAAGAAGGTAGAAGGCAACGACCAACACCAGAGGGTCTCCTCTGACCTCTACACATACACAATGACAGAAAGGCGGGAATGAGGGGCAAAGGAAGAAAGGGAGAGGGTAGAGCAAGAAGAAGAGGTGAATTTTTTTTTCATAACGGGGAGCCCAGCAAGCACGGCATAAGTAAGGAATATTTTTTTCCCTACATAATGAGAATCACTTGGATGGCCATTACAGGCTGCTCTGCTTTTCCTGTCTGTTTTTCTTTAGTATATTAGCTTGTACCTTCCTGTTTGTTTTCATCCCATGGTCACATGCTACAGCCCTTTCCAGATATCACCACTATTTCCAAGACAGGCAGAAGGGTAAGAGGCTCAGGCAATTGTATCTCCTCTACGTCCTCCATCCTCCATCTCCAGACTTCAGTTTGGTTTATAACTAGAGCACAGTTGTGGATAAGAGAGACTAAGACACTGGGGAACAGAACACCATGCTGAGGTGGGTAAACAACTATCCAATGTTTGGGTAAAGGCTCATTGATGTGTTTTGGCCCATGGGCATGTCTGTGGAACATTTTCTTTTCTTTTCTTTAGTTTCATTTTAGTTTTTTTTTTTGGGGGGGGGTGCTTGTTTTTGTTTTTTCAAGACAGGGTTTCTCTGTGTAGCCCTGACTGTCCTGGAACTCATTCTGTAAATCAGGATGGCCTCAAACTCATTGATTCTCCTGTCTCTGCCTCCCCAGTGCTGGGATTAGAGGTGTAAGCTACTAACACCTGGCTAGGTGTTTTTGTGTTTTGTTTTGTTTTGTGGTTGTTGTTGTTTTTCAAGACAGGGTTTCTCTGTGTATATCTGGCTGTCCTGGACTTGCTTTGCAGACCACACTGGCCTCCAACTTACAGAGAGCCACCTGCCTCTGCTTCCCAAGTGCTGAGATTACAGACATGCACCACCACACACAGCTTTAACATTTTCTTGATTGAGGATTGATATCGGTAGGGCCTAGCCACTGTGAGTGTTGTCATACTAGGGGAGGTGGTCCTGGATTGTATAAAAAAGCAAATCATGAAGGCTAACCAGTAAGCAGCATTCCTCTGTGGCCTCAACCAAGTTTCTGTCTCCAAGTTCCTACCTCTAACTTCCCTCATTGAAGGACTGTAATCGGTAAGATGGAAGAAACCCCACCACCACCCTAAGTGGCTTTTGGCCAGGGTTTTATCACAGCAACAAAAACGTGAACTAAGACACATTCCAAACAATCATCCTCCCTTTATTGGAGAGGGCAGGGGATTTATAATGGGGAAGCCATGAAAACATGGCTGCTGTGATGATGTCATTGTTAGGATACAACCTGTCCCCAACTTGATAGCCAATACCGGTGCATGCGATGGAGATAACTGCCATGTGGTGATAAAGAATGACTTCAACCAGGGTCAATCTTAAGGGAGGGACCATCTGTCTCTAAAGCTGCCTTAGATCCAGTGCTTCACCATGCTGAGAATTGTCCAGATTGCAGAGGCAGAGGCAAAACACACACTGAGGCTCCTCTGTGAAGTTTTCCATGCCAGCTCTCTCTCTCCTCCATGTGCCTTCAACCCCTGAATATCTGTCTGTTCTAACTGCATTGAAATGGTCTTTACACAAGACTAGGGCCAGTTTTGAAATCCTACCTAAAAAAAAGAAAAAGAAAGAAAAAAGGAAAGAAAGAAGGAAAGGAAGAAAGAAAGAAGAAAAAGAACCTGATGTGGTGGTGCACACCTTTAATCCCAGCACTCAGGAGGCAGAGGCAGGTGGATCTCTGTGAGTTCGAGGCCAGCCTGGTCTACAAAACAAGTTCAGGACAGTCAGGGCTACACAGAGAAACCCATCTCAAAAACAACAATAACAACAAAAATAAGAATGAAAGAACGAACAAGAAGAAAAGAAAGAATGCCAAAGAAAACATCATCAAAAACCAGTATGATGACGTATACCTATAATCCCAGCCCCTGAGAGGCATAGAAAGATGTAGGACAATAAAGGACAGTTCAAGGCCAACCTGAGGTACAGAGTAAGTTCCATTCCAGGAAAGTTTCAGCTAAAAGAAGAGGAGGAAGGTATTTTTGTCATCAGAGTAATTGTCCCCACCACAATTGATAGTGCATAGACCTCTTTTATGCCTATATATTTCACAATTACATGAAGAACACCCAGGAAGAACTACCTAATGCTAGAACTTAAAGCATGATCCCACTTCCACCTGCTCACGCTCCTCCATTATCCTGTGCCATCTGTTGCCCTGCTATCCTGTGTCAATTTTTCTTTTCTTTTTTTCTTTCAAAGGGTGTGTGTTTATGTGTACATGTGTGTGTGTGTTTTAAGATAGAATCACTTCCCAGTCCTGTCTCAAATTTACAACCCTCTGGCCTCAGATTCCCAAGTGCTGGAATTACAGGTATGTGTCACCATGTCTGACACCCACATAGATTTTCCTTAAAATAATAATAATAATAATAATAATAATAATAATAATAATAACAATAATGTCTTGCTGGCAAGGTAACTCACACCTGTAATACTGACACTTGAGAGGTGGGAGTTCAAGGCTACCTATCAAGTTTGAAACCAGCCTGAGCTACTTGAAACATAACAACAAATGTCTCAAATTGGACGAGAAGCTAACAATAGGTACGAAGATTGTGAAGCATTTTATCTAACTATGGTTTAAATATGATAGGTCTGGTTGAAGAGATGGCTCAGAGGTAAAAAACATGCTGCTTCTGCATAGGACCTGGGTTCAATTTCCAGCAGTCTTGTCAGTCTCTAAATCATCTGTAACTCCAGCTCCAGGGGATCCAGCACCCTCTCTTGGACTCATGGGCACCTGTACCCATGTGTACATATTCTCTGCTATAAAGAAATTAAAAAAAATCTTTAATAAAAAAATAAACATGTGTTGTCTCCAAAACACATGTAGAAACTTGACTGCCACGGTAGCAGGATTGGTAAACATGGCCTGCAAACCAAGAACACTGTTTTTGTTGAGAAGGGATTAAGGGATTAGTTTATTCTGAAGCAATCCGAGTATCTGAAGTTCAGTTCACGGGTGGGAGGTGGGTCGCGTTTCTTTCTGATGTCCCTGTGGGCAGAGGGCTGGTGCAGCGCCACAGCTTGTTGGATTTTTCCCTGGTCCGCCTGGTCGCCGCCAGAGCGGCACCTTAAGAGAAAAACCCAGACGCAGCCGCGCATCTGCTCTTTTTCTGGCTGGTGTCTCCTGGTCGCAGTCGCCACCGGGACGTACAGCCACCAGGAAAAGCAGAGTTGCACCAGTTGCTACACCGGGGATGAGGGGGTGGTCCAGATGCCGAGTCATTCTCTCGGGTTTATCCTGGTGCACCGGGCTGGAGAGCATGCGGTGGATTCTGGGATGGGGCCGTGGAGAGGGGATGAGGTTCAGTTGAACCTCCCGTTCTAAGGAGAACTCTCTCTGGGGTCCAGAGAGAGCTTTTCTCTGATGGCCATGTTTCTTTAGGTGAAATCAGGACAGCTCTGAGGGAGGTTATTTTGTGAATCAGCAACCCTTTATTGCAGCTTTGGTATCTTCAGGTCTTAGCTCTTCCAAAAATCTCCAACTCTGGGATGGATGAGGATTTTTGAACCATGAGAAGTGGGTAGGAATTTTTTGGGCGTGAATGCATTCTATTGGCTGAGACTGATATGCTGGCAATGCCATATTTATATGTGGAAGGATCGCAGGGGCTGGTTATGTGACCAAGCCCAGCTATGACCTCCTGGTGAATTGCTTGGCTTGTGTGCTCCAAGGAAGGTAGCTACTCTGTGGGGTTGTTTTCATATACTCCTGAGGCAGGTATGTGTAACAGAAAATTTTTATTTAAAACACTTATATTTATTAGTACTTAACAAATACCTATCAAGCATCTATATCCTGTAACCTAAAACCTAATAATTATCTAAGAACACCCTAATACCTAAGAACACCCTAAAACCTATCTAAGAACACCTAACTAACCCTATTTTAACTTTCTTAAAAGGATATTACTATTCTTAGAATAGGTCTGTGCAGGGTGACTTGGTTTTAGCAGTGTGGATACTACAGTCCCAGCAGGCAGTCCCTTTCTAGCTTAGTGTCCACTGGACCTAACTTTGCCAGTTCGAATGGCCAGTTTATCTCAACTGCCAGATTGTGGCCACCTGATAACGTTCAGTTCATTCCAGCCGCTAGCTTGAGGTCAGCTTCTTCATCAGCCAAGACTCATTCCTATAGTCTCCTCAGCCTGTGTAGCTTCTGAACTCCGCCCACCTTTGCTGCCAGCTTTAATAGGCTGGATTACAGCAAAGGAACTTTCTCAGGCTAACTTACAGTGAAAAGTCTTTCTCTCTTGGACTCCGCCTTTCAGTCTATGACCACTGAGGCCTAATGGCTTGAGTATGCTATACCTTGTTGTGCACTTCTCCAACGTACATTGATTTCTCAGTCTGTGGAGGCAAGAAGAAGAAGAAGAAGAGAGAGAGAGGCCGTGTGGAGCACGCTGCCTTATAAATTGCATCATCTTGCAATCTTTGGTGCTCTCAAGGGCCCACAAGGTCTCTAGTGATATCCATCAGTTCTGTGGCTTCTCACAGCAACTGACATCATCTGTGGGGCTTCTGTGGTTTTTTTTTTTTTAGCCATGCCCCTTCAACAGGGCATTTCATATTTCTCACGTTCAAGGAACTCCCGGCTCCTCCTTATGTGGTGCCAGATGCTAAGCAGAACTACATACTAATTTCGCTGAAGAGGCCTAACTTCTACCACGGGTAGGAGCAGAGAGAGAGTGTTGTTCTACACCTTCCGTTCTCAGGATGAGGCATGTGGCCTCAGTTTTGAGATTTCCAGGGTTTGAACATATTCTTGTCTGACCAGCTCCATGCCAAATCCTCTGGAGCAACATCCCAACAAGTATCCATGGTAGGGAACCTGGACTCAGGTTACCTTGAATAACATGCCCTACAGTGCAAGAGGTTACATGAACTTTCATTATCAGACAGAAACAATCCAGTCATGAATCAGTGTATTTATCAAGCACATCAGAAAGAGTATCAGATGGATCGGTGTGGTGGTTTGAATAAGAATGGCCCCCACAGGCTCACATTTTTGAATGCTTAGTCATCAGAGAGTGCCACTACTTGAGGAGGATTCGGAAATGTGGCCTCGTTGGAGGAACTGTATCACTTAGGCTTTGAGGTTTCAAAAGCGCAAGCAAGGCCCAGTGTGTTTCTCTCTTCCTGATGCCTCTGGATCTGGATGCAGAACGCTCAGCTGTTTCTCCAGCACCATGTCTGCCTGTGTGCCACCATGCTCTGCACCATGATGATAATGGACTAAGCCTCTGGAACTGTAAGCTGTAAATGACCCATAGTCATTTCAGTTCTGATCAGCCAGACTGCACCATCTTCAGCTCAGATGTAGCATCTTCAGAGAACTTCAGCTCACAGGCCTAAGTGAGGTAGTTAGGCCGTTAAAGGAATTAATGTCTTCCATGCAGGACTGAATTAACTGTTGAGGCAGTGAACAAACCCTTGGTTGCTGCAAGTATGGGCTGTTAGAGAGTGAGGCTGCCCATTTTCTGTCTTGCATGAGTGCCCACTTGCCTTTCTGTTTTCCACCATGAACTTAAGCAGTATGAGGCCTTGAAACCTTTGTTGCTTCTAGAACAGGGAGCTAAAAAGACCTCTTTCCTTTACCGTTTGCCTTGTCTCCGGTATTCCATCATACTATGACAAACTGACTACAACATACTTACTGCCTTGGTTTACACTCACCAGGACCAAGAGCATGTACCACTTCAAGTGCTAAATGCTGATTCGCTGATGCTCAAAGGTAAGCAAAGTCTCAGACCATAACACACGTTCAAATCATGGCTGGAGTGCCCATCTTGTGGCAAAATGAGACAGCTCTCAAATATATTTTACATTATTTAAAAATTTTGTCTTGCCAGGCGTGGTGGCACACACTTTTAATCCCAGCACTCAGGCGGCAGAGGCAAGTCGATCTCTGTGAGTTTGAGGCCAGCCTGGTCTACAAAGCAAGTCCAGGGCAGCCAGGGCTATTACACGGAGAAATCCTGTCTTGAAAAACAACAACAACAAAATTTCGTCTTGCCTGGGATCTCCCAACCTCAGCAGTAAACAGATCGGAAGGAGAGGCTGGTTACTTGGGTGAGGGTCCCATGACTCTCTCCACCCCTCCTAAACTAAGATGAAGATGGTGGCAGTTTGACAAGGATCATACCCTGCAACTGTGGACTTAACAGATAATGGTTTGGAAATGAAAGCATTGAAAATTGAGTGAGACTAAAGAACAAAGGCTGGGACAAAGGCTGTCTAGGTACAATCCATTGTCCTCAGCTTTCCTGCAAAATAAGTCTTATGTTTTTAATGAAATTTTAGTGAGGGTGATCACAGGTACTTGTGTCTCTCTGGTATATCTGGGTTTTAAAAAGACCAGGGAACATCAGAGTCAAACCTCTCCTGGTGCTTAGAAGGAGGAGAAACAATGGAAGGCTTTGACACCTTCAGTGTAAGGTGCCCTGGGGCCTTCCAATTTTCTTTCATTCAGAGTACTTGGTGTGTCAAGTGTCATACTGTGGGTTATTCTTTCCTGAGTCCTGACAAAAGAGCTATCTTGTTATTTTATTTCTCTTTATTGTTAATTATGATGGTTTGAATAAGAATGGCTCCCATAGACTCATATGTTTGAATGCTTGGTCTATAGTTAGTGGCCATCTTTGGGAAGGATTAGGAGGTGTGGCCTTATTGGGGGAGGTGTGGCCTAATTGGAGGAGGTGTGTTACTGGGGGTGGGGTTTGAGATTCCAAAAGCCCATGCCAGGCCCAATATGTCTCTTCCTTCTGCCTGTAGATCAGGATGTAAGCTCTCAGCCCATGCTGCCTGCCTGCTGCCATGCTTTCCGCCATGATGATCATGGACTCTAGCCTTCTGAAGCTGTAAGCAAGCCCTCAGTTAAATGCTTTCTTTTATAAGAGTTGTACTGGTCATGGTATCTCTTCACAGCAATAAAACAGCAACTAAGACATTAAAATAATTAATTCTGATACAAGGCCTAACTATGTAGCCCAGGATGACCTCAAACTCACAAGCCTCCTGTCTCCACACTGTGAGAGTGACCTGTTCTTTATAAGAAGTTTATCAGTGTCTCGGGCTCTAATCACTAGAAGTCATTGCACCCCAATTTCAACAAATTCTGCACACAAACTGTCTCACAATATAAATCTGTTGGGGGATGGTTTTGTGCATTGTTTGTTCAAATGCTGATTTCTGTACCCAGAGATCTGGTTGCTGTGGGATATTGGCATTGTCCTTTCTATGAAGCATCTCCTCTCTCATCATTATGTAAAAGTTGTTCTCCATCATCCCCTATAGGTTAATAAAGAGCTGAATAAGCTATACCAAGATAGGCGAATTAGGGCAGTACTTCTGATCTCAGTTAGGGGGTCCCAGGTGGAGTAGAGAGAGAGAAAGAGAATTGCCAGGAGAAGGTTGTCATGAGGAGTCTCCATGAAGACACAGATGGAGCAGGAGCAATCAGGGTAAGACTGAGTTGGCGGGTAACAGGACATGTGGCTGGGTAGTAGGCCAGGCCAGCATAGTAGAGTTGGTTTAGATTGAGCTAGATGAGAATCTGTCTACCTATAGTGCCTGAAGCATATTAATAAATAATAACAGGTCTCCATATCATTATTTGGGAGCTAGGGCAGGTATTAGAAAAGCTCACACTTTTATTTTTACATAAATCCCTAAAAGAAGCCGGGCGGTGGTGGCGCATGCCTTTAATCCCAGCACTTGGGAGGCAGAGGCAGGCGGATCTTTGTGAGTTCGAGGCCAGCCTGGTCTATAAAGTGAGTCCAGGACAGCCAGGGCTACACAGAGAAACCTTGTCTCGAAAAACCAAAAAAAAAAAAAAAAATCCCTAAAAGAAAGTGCATGTACATTTGTGCCAAAGAACCTTGCTCAGCACAGTGTGATCTTCAGACTAGCCATCCACACAATACCCCAAAGCTTATCAGAAATCCTGCATCTCCCACCATACCTCAGACCTACAGAATCAAGATCTGGATTTTTAAAACTGTTCCCAGATGATTCATCTAAACAACAAGGTTTGGGAAGTACAGCTATAATGTTTATTCAAATTACTCTTTCTTGAAAATACTGAGTCCTTGTAGGCATAAGCTTATTGTGTAATTCAAATGCTGATTTCTGTACCCCCACCTCATGTCTGGTTGAAATCCTTGTCCTGAGAATCTCCTTTCTCAATGTTGTGTAAACACTGCTCCCCAATTGTCCCCTGATATGCCAATAAAGCAGCTCACAGCAAATAGCTGAGCAAAAGAGAGAATAGAGCTGGACTTCCTGCCCTCCAGGGGAGGAGGAGTTAGATGAGGAGAAGTAGGAAATTCAGTCATATGAGGAAGATTCAGAAGGAGCAAAGAGAGCACTAAAAAGCAAGTAACTCAGGGATTTTAGCAAAGAGGGAGTCAGACTAGCATAAAGGGTTAAGAACAGATTAAAACTGCTCAGGATTGTGCTGTAAACCTTGTTTAACATGTAATATAATTGAAACTCAGTTATTTTGGTGATAGCCAGGTTATGAGAGAAACAGAGATGTGGTATGAGTTTATTAAAATAACCAATTATGAGAATGTTTTTGTTTAATCTCAGGTGTGAGGCTGCTTTAGACATAGGTGTAAAGTATTAACTGTCTGGTGAGCTAGCAGGGGTGTGGCTTAGCCAGCTGAGCAAGCTTAATTTTGTGGACTTGGGAGAGAGGAATCAAAAGGCCAGGGCCCTCGAGGAGAAGGGGACTCTACAAAGAAGTAGGAGAAAGGGGGCTACAAAGAGGAGAAAGGACTACAAAGAAGAAAGAGGTCGCTGCTCTCCCAGTTGTTGGTGTTCCCCCCAACTGCTGCTTGTTCTTCCTGCTGCTGTCTCCTGGTTTGCTGGACTTCTACTGAGACTGGTATTACCCCCAAAGTACCCAACAACCCTAATCAGCAAGAAGTAGCTCAAAGAGACCTATGTCCCTTTTCCCTCTAACCTTCTTTCCTGCATAGTGTTGGGGGGTTGGGAGGAACAAGGGGTGGAAGGGAGGTAGAGTAATTAAGTACAGTAAAATAAATTAAGTATAGTATAAAAATAATAAAAGCCATCTTGCTACACAGAGAAACATTATATAAATTTACATGAACAAGTCCCCAGGTAGTGTCTCTTATTTCTTAGTGTGTGAATGTGGCAGGGGGGTGCTGACATTTTATGATGGTTAATTTGTTTGTTTTAATGATTTTATTTTTTATTATTTTCATGTGCATTGGTGTTTTGTTTGCATGTAAGTCTGTGTGAGGGTATTGGATCCCCTGGAACTGGAATTGTGGACAGTTGTGAGCTGCCATGTGGGTGCTGAGATTTGAACCCTGGTCCTTTGGAAGAGCAGCCAGTGTTCTTACATATTGAGCCTTCTCTCCAGCCGCATGCTGACATTTTGGGTGGGACATTCTATACTGTATGGAATTATCCCCCATTTTGCAAGACATCCTGTCAAAGCCCAGTGAGCTTCTTGTGTCCCATAACAAGGAGAAATGTCCTCTAACACTCTTAGGGACACACAACTAGGTTGGGGTGCCTTGGAGTATGACACTGGAGAGAAGTGTTCTTTGCAACCAGGTCAGCCCTTCCTCTCATAAGACCTTCCAGCACCGCCTGTCTACAGACGGGCCCTGGCAGTGAGGAAGGATGCAGTAGTTAAAACATCATGATGCTCTTTATCGTATCCTTTCCCTCCCCGTTGGTAGGGGCAGGAGATATAGCAAGATGGCAGGCAGGAGCCTGGCCTTCCTCAGCCAGTGTCCATGCTGTAGGCAGCAAAGCAGTGAAACAACAGAGACCCAGGAGCCCTCCGACCAGTCGGACCAGCTGGGCCAGTTCTCTTTGGCCCTGGCACTCTCAGTAAAGCAAACAAATGAGAACAACTTGACATCAGAGTTATGTCTGGGGTGAAGAAGGGAATACATCCTGGGGGGTGGGGGGTAGATGACACACATGCTTGCTCTGTGCCCTACCTGCTTCTACCCCATGGCAGGGCTAGGGGATTATCAGGCCCTTTTGTCAGGTGGGAGGACTAAGTGGCTCCATAGAAGAGCCACTAGAGAAAGAGCCACTCAGAGGAAGCACCCAGACTGCAGTTAGACACACCCCCACCCCCAGACCTGAGCAAGAGAGGCTGGGTTTGAAAGGGTGCAGGTGTGTTGGACTGGGTTTGGCCTCTGACCTTGCACTCAACTTGGGCCAGGATAGCTCCTGCCAGGACCCTATACCTCTCCTAGACTCCTACCATTGTGACTGTCAGCAGTCCTCAGATGTTCAGGGAGCTCTCATTTTCGCCCCTTTAGGGTTCCCCTTTTGCTTGCCAAGACCCCTCTTACCTACTCACACTGAGAGCCCCTAACTGGAGGCATGTTACAAGTTGTTTTTCTTGGTCACAGACTTACGGTTTCTTCACATTTCTGCCTCTGGTGCTTGGTACAGCAGCTGATGCAAAATATTCAAGAAATGTTTGTTGAGTGAACATATGAGATTTTCATGATGTAACAAGGCCATATGCTAGTCTTTATTGAGCTCCTGCCTGAGGGCAGGTGCTGACTATTTGATGTACAACAAAACCTGACATGCCCTGTGCCTTGGCTCCTATACTCCAGTCAGGAAACATTACTGATCCACAGCATTTGAATGCTAGGAGGTCTTCTGACCCATTTCTTTGTTTACAAGTGAGGAAGAAACTATAGCCCATGGGCTTGTCATCATAGAGGAGTTTTCTTCATGATAGCAGTCATAAGTAATTATGTTCAGTGTGAAATCTGCTCCCAGAATACATCTCACCATTGGCAGAAGCTAGCCTGTAGACTGCACAGTTGCCCAGCTGGAAACATGGACCAGAGTTACCAGACACCCCCTCCTCTCTTTTGGAATGCCTCTACAACTCCTTCCCATGGGTGAAAAGGTGGGTACAATTTCCAAAAGTAAATTAGGAAAACAAGGCCGATTTGTAGTGACTCGGATTGTACTGGTTTGATTGAGAATGACTCCCATAGGCTCAGGCATTTGAACACCACTCCCCAGTTGGCTATGCTGTTTGTGGAGGTTATGGAACCTTTAGGAAGTCAGACTACGTGGTGCATGCCTTTAATCCCAGCACTCGGGAGGCAGAGGCAGGCGGATCTCTGTGAGTTCGAGGACAGCTTAGTCTACAAAGTGAGTTCCAGGACAGCTAAGGATACACAGAGAAACCCTGTCTTGAGGGAAAAATAAATAAAAGTGAAGCCTTTCTGGGAGAAAGCTTTGGGAACCTATAGCGTCTCTTTACTTCTAGTTTTTTTCTCTCCAACTCCCTCTCACCCTCTCTCCTCTCCCTATGCTTTCTGCATGTGGATGAAGATGTGACCTCTCAACTTCCTTGTTTAGTTGCCTGCTGCCTAGCCACCCCCACCATCATTCCACTCCTCCTGGAACCATAAGTTAAAATAAACTCCTTCTTCTATAAGTTGTCTGTGGTCATGGTGTTTTATCACAGCTGAGAAAAGTAACTGATACAGGACCAAAGCCAAAGCCTGGATGGACAGCCAGAAACAGGCCCAGCTTGGTTCAGTGAGGTCTATGCCCCTCCCTGTATCTTTGACTATCAGGAGAAGATAGTTTTGTAATGCACCAACCTCTGGGTTCTTTTCTCTCTGCTTTGGCTTGGAGAATGTGCTGAAAGGAAGGCCATGAAATGTCCCAGAACCAAGATATCCTGAAGACCCCATGGAGGAGGTAAAGTGGTATGGTTCTGTATTGGCTCTTGAGACTAGTCATCATCTGTGCATGGTGAAGGGCATGGTGGGTCAGGGTCTCCTGAACAGCCCTTCTAGTACTCTCGATTCAGCATCTCCAATGGTCCTCAATCTCTCAAGGTTATTTCAATAGAAGCTCAATGTTGGCCAATTCTAGCTGGGGCCTACCCCCCAATCAAAGTAAGAGAGAGAGAGAGAGAGAGAGAGAGAGAGAGAGAGAGAGAGAGA
>CAJQZJ010032236.1:5375744-5407569 GCA_907164525.1 Lophiomys imhausi
GTATAGCCAATCAAGTAAAGCCACATGGTGCTATCTTAGAGGCCCACATACAGCCAATCAAGTAAAGCCACATGGGCGGTCTTAGCCAAACATGGACCCGCCCACCATCAAGAGCGCTCACCGTCAGGCTGGTGGAAGGCGGAGACCAGCGCCATTTTTAAGGCGCGGCACGTCGCAGCTCTCTACAATGTGGTTGATTATTTAGGAGCGAAGGTTGGACCTGAAAAGATAATACCTCAAAAGATTGAGATAAGAAAAGATAATTTAAAGACTCTAAATGATTTTCAAAGGTCGTTAGGAGATATCAATTGGGTAAGAGGCTATTTGAAGCTACCAAATTATGAAATAAGACCCCGATATGATATTTTGAAAGGTGATTCAGCACTTAATTCTCCTAGGCAATTTACAGAAGAAGCAAGAAAAGCTTTATGTAAAGTGGAAGAAAGGTTACAGAGTGCGTTCCTAAAGAGATGGCAGGAAGGACAGCCCATTGTATTGTGCATATTTGCCACCTATGGTCAACCTACAGGATTGTTATGACAGGACGGACCATTATTATGGACCTATTCAAAGATTTCTCTGAAAAAATCCATAGAACATTATCCCACTGCACTTGCTGCTTTAGCCTTGAATGGTATCCTACAATGCTTGCAGTCTTTTGGAGTTGCTCCTGCCAGTATAATAGTGCCCTATTCCAGTTATCAAATTAAGATTTTGTGTGGCACTGTAGATGACTGGGCAATATTGCAATGTAGCTTTGAAGGAGTGATTGATAACCATTATCCTAAGCATCCATTACTATCATTTTTTAAGGAGCACCCAGTGATATTCCCTAAGGTTACTTCAGCAGTACCACTTCAAGGGTCACAAAATGTGTTTACTGATGGCTCAAAGACAGGCTGTGGAGCCTATTTGATAGAAAGACAAGAGCCCGTGTTATGTCAATTTCAACTGGGCTCCCCCCAAATAGTAGAGTTGAAAATAGTAATTGAGGTGTTTAAAAGATGTCAATTTGCATTCAATTTGATTTCAGATTCAGTCTATGTGGTCAACGCAGTGAAAGTATTAGAATTAGCAGGTCCTATTAAGAATAGTAGTACTGTATGTGCCTTATTACAAGAGTTACAAGTTTTAATCTGGCAGAGAAAAAGGTGTTTTTATATTCAACATATCAGAGCACATACAGGATTACCTGGACCATTAAGTGAGGGTAATGATAAAGTTGATCAATGGACTAGGATGACATGCATTTTTTGGAGCTCATTCCTGGACCAAGCCAGACAGTTTCACCAATTATTTCATGTAAATGCAAAAACTCTACAGCAGAAATTCCATTTGTCTAGAGCAGATGCTAGACAAGTGGTTTTGGACTGTCCTCAGTGTGTGATTCATCATCATCCTCCCAGTGTGGGAGTGAACCCTAGAGGGTTGATGCCACTCAAAATCTGGCAAATGGACGTTACCCACATTTCAGAATTTGGAACCTTAAAATATATTCATGTATCCGTGGATACCTGCTCAGGTATCATACATGCTACACCTATGAGTGGAGAAAAGGCTTGCAATGTCATAGGACATTGCTTAGAAGCCTGGGCTGCATGGGGAAAACCACAGCAGCTGAAAACGGACAATGGACCAGCCTATACGGCTCAGTCCTTTGTCTCCTTCTGTAACCAGATGGAGGTACAGCTTAATCACGGATTACCATACAATCCTCAAGGACAAGGAATTGTGGAGCATGCTCATCGCACCTTGAAAGAATGTTTGCAAAAACAGAAAGGGGGAATAGGCCAAGGCCGTACCCCCAAGGAGAGAATGTCTTTAGCTTTATTTACTTTAAACTTTTTCAATTTGGATCCTCAAGGCCGCTCAGCAGCGGACAGACATCAGGATTCCCATGGTTCACCTAAAAGCATGGTGAAGTGGAAGGATATTTTGACAGGCTCTTGGCGGGGGCCTGACCCCGTGCTAACATGGGCGAGAGGGTCTGTTTGTGTTTTTCCTCAGGATCAACAAGATCCAGTGTGGGTGCCTGAACGCCTTGTGAGGAAGATTCGTCATGAAGACCTTCCTAAGGATCCTGGTGTTAGTAGCAGTGAGTATGTCAGGAATGACCGAGCCGAGATGGGGGATCCTGTCTATATTCCCAAAGCCGATGCCGGTCAGACATGATGCAACTGTGTTTCCACGCTTATTTAGCAGTAATAGAAGCTCAGGCTTACCCTACCTTCCCTTTGATGATCAGAAAAGCCCTATAGAGGGTAATAGAAATGTCATCTTGAAGGGTAGTCTGTGCTTTTTAATGAGCTTCAATAGGTCAGATGATACAAAATGCATTAAATTGTCTCAGCAGTCAGCAGATTTTTTACCACAACTGAGGTTTGGGGGTAGGAGTGGTGGTTTGTTTTCAGGCAACGGTTCTCGTCTTGAAGGATTGTGGCCCACACGAGTCTCTGACCGGGATCCCCCCAGACAGCCACGCTGGGCACCTTTTTGTAGAGGATCCACAGGAGAGGAAGGACCTTTTCCCTGGACTGGATGTCAGGAGCGCAGAGCAGTTTGGGTTCAACAAGATTATTTTTCCTTTAGCCCCATGATTAGTAATATAGTGAATAAGTCTTGTACAGGAATGCTTGATATATCTACTAGGGATCCTCAGCAGACTGCCACCAATCCTTTTGATTTGTGGCTTTTGTGTGGAGTAAATGGAAGTTGCATGGACTTGGGACCTGTCATTATGCTTGGGGGAGGAATTTATCAAAGAGGTAATTTTTCCCTAGGGTCCGCTACCAAATTGGATTTTTCTAGCGGTAGTGGCTCTGGTACTTGGAATTCTTTGTTTCATTCTTACAGCAACAAGAACTTTTCAGCTTCGCCAGTATGTCTCTGGCCTCCTTTTCTGTGGATTGTAAGTAATGGGAGTGCATTCTTAGGTGAAGAAAAGTTAGTATGCACTCCGGGCACATGTTTTTATGCCCTATGCTGGAATGCCACAGCCTTTCCTGTGGCTGTGGTGACTAGAATGCCTCGATATGTACCAGTTCCTGTAGAGGCCCCTAATACCATGATGCTATTCAGGTTTAAAAGAGATTTTGGCATCACTGCAGCTATTGTTACTGCTATCACTATTGCTGCTGTGGGAGCTACTGCCTCAGCTATTGCCTTGTCTAGTTCTATACAGACTGCCAATGCCCTGAATAACATCTCAGCCACTGTAGCACAGGCATTGGATACCCAGACCTCTATGAATTCTCATCTCAAAGGAGGTCTTATGATAGTTAATCAACGCATAGATTTAATACAAGAACAGATTGATTCTCTTTGGCAACTAGCACAATTGGGGTGTGAGTGGAAAATGCAAGGTTTGTGTGTTACTTCCGTGCAGTATCAAAATTTTACAAAGGCTGCTAATCTGTCTAGACAATTAAATTAAAGTTCCTCTTACAGGATTGGTCGGCTGAGTTTGAAAATTTGATGAGAGAGCTGAGAGCGACAATCGTCCACATCAATTCCACTCGGGTGGATCTGAGCCTGGCTACTGGCTTGACTTCCTGGATACAGATGGCTATGGATCATCTTAAGGAGTGGGCGGGCGTAGGCTCTTTGGCGATACTGATGATACTAGCCTGTCTGGTTTGCCTATGGTGCATCTACAAAATGAGAGCCACACAAAAGCGTAATGCAGCCATGATTATACAAGCCCTTGTCGCCATTAAGGCGGGCCAGTCCCCTCAGGCATGGCTCGCTGCCGTGAAGCCTTAAATCTTCACTGAGCATAGTCCCTGCCCACTGAGGTATTCGTTCCACGAATATTAGGGTCTGGCAAGTCAGTGACGGAGTTGACGGGTAAGTCTCGGCCACCTAAGACAGGGCAGTCCCGAGTGGGGCGGCTGACCCAGAGACGGGTAAGAGTTTGAGCACCGCCCTCCTACAGGCTCAGGCCCACCGTGAGATCCCCAGATATGGGGATTACGTAGCCTTTCCAGGGACTTCTACCAACTTTAAAAAAAAAAAAAAGGAGGAACTGTAGAGAGCTGCGATGTGTCGCGCCTTAAAGATGGCGCCGGTTTCCGCCTTCCACCAGCCGGACGGTGAGTGCTCTCAGTGGTAAACAAGTCCATATTTGGCAAAGACTGCTGATCTGGCTCGCTTCCGCGTACGTGGGCCTCTAAGATAGCACCACGTGGCTTTACTTGATTGGCTGTTCATATAGTATTTAGCCTGTGGGTTGGGTCTGCCCAGGCATTCGGAAGACTGTTTTCAAGGGACCTGAATAAACTGCTGGAGAAGAGCTTTTGCGAGTTGCGTCATCCTTGCTGGTCGAGGGGGACTCGACACCAAGTGACACACCTCCTCCAACAGGGTCACACCTCCTGATCCCTCCCAAATAGTTCCACCAACTGGGAACCAACTGTTCAAACATATGAGTCTATAAAGAGCATTTTCATTCAGACCACCACAGGTCCTATCCATTTATAGTCCAGAATTCATGTTCCAAGTAATTATCACTCTCATTCTTACTCTCACTCTCATTATCTCCCTCCCTCCCTTTTTTCTTTTTCTTCGAGTGTGGTTCTGGGGAGAAGACTCAGGGCCTTGACACATGCTAGACAAATGTTCTCCACTGAGCTATATCCTCCACCCCTGACCCCACTTCACCACCCTTAATTTTTTTTTTAAACTGGGTGGTGGTGGCACACACCTTTAATCCTAGTACTCAGGAGGCAAAAGCAGGCATATCTCTTAGCTTGAGGCCAGCCTGGTCTACACAGCAAGTTCCAGGGTAGCCAGGGCTACACAGAGAAAAATTGTCTTCAAAAAAACCAAACCAAAACCAAAACCAAACTTTTTTATTATGATATAAAGTCTCACTCAGTTGCCCTGTATGGTCTTGAACTTCTAATTCACATCACAGTCTCCAGACTAGCTGAGATATAGATTGTACCACCAAGCCTGACCTTTAGCCCCAGGGAAACAAGCAGGGGGCTTAGCCTGGTTGTAATCTGTGTTATATTGCAGTTTACAGGACATCTGGCTAGGCTGTATGAAAGAACAAATGGTACACTTCCAAGATAGTTTAAAGGAAGTTGATCAAAGTTGAGTATTCGTAGAGATGAAAGGGCTTGTTGGGGAAAAGGAAATATAGTGCAGAACTAGTACTTCTGTAAAAGACAGAATGAGAACTACAGCCGACTTTTTAAAAGTTAGATTCAAGGGTTCGACAGGAAACAGCTGGGTGAGAGTGGCCTAATGATCCCTGGACAGGTGTGAAACCTAGGGTGCAGTTATCAAGACCTAGGAGATCACAGTTGCTTGTTCTTAGCAACCCAGAAGAGCAAGGCCAGGCTTAGGCTTATGTACTCAAAGACATGTCAAGACACTCAAAACATCAAAGAACCCCTTGTTATTAAGGTGTCCCTCCCTGGGTTTGAAGACTTGCCTTAGTGTAGAAACAGAGTGAAACCTCAGCACCTGGATAGCCCTTGGTTCCAATACCTCAACCCCGGAACTACCACTCCCATTATGCTCCGCGCAGCGCGAGCTTAAACCCGGGATAAACTACAATCCCCAGAATGCTTTGGGAGAGGAGCGGGGATGGGCGAGGCTACGTCTGTGGCGAGGGACCGTTGAATTTGAAACTTGGCGGCTTAGGCGTGATGGAGCGTGCAGTGGTTCCTTTGAGAAGGAATCGGGTGCATGGTTTTGTTTAGGAGCAAGGGGTAACGGTCTCCGCAGCTCCAGAGCCAGCTGAACGTTGAAGAGGGAAGCCCAGAGAGTCGGCACCCCGAGGAAAAAGGTCTACGGACGAGCGAGAGCAAGAACCGGGAATGCAGGATGGCGGCGGCAAGGAAGGAAGGGTTTGCGGCGAGGTGAGGACCGGAGCCAAGCTGCTGCAGCTGCGTGCTCGGCGGGCAAGGGGAGGATCGCGGAGGTCGGGAATGAGCAGACCCTCCCAAGCTCCCTTCCTGACGGCGTGGAGTCCTGCATTCAGCCACAAGGCAAAACTGGGAGAGTTTGGAATTTGCCTTGTGATCTGAGCCTGCAACTCACCTCAGCCGTTTCTGTTTGCACTTGACCGTGTCTTATATGTGGGTCATGCAGATTTTTAATACTGTTTTATGGAGTTCTGGGAGAATTCAAGTTATTTGTAAATTTACCCCTTTCAACTAATAGATGTTCTCATTTTCCCAGTAGCATAGGGATCTATAAAGCAGAACACTTGGCTACTTTTCCTCATCTATAAAAATATAGAGCAGTTTTTCTTTTCTTTTTCTTTTTTGTTTGTTTGTTTTTCGAGACAGGGTTTCTCTGTGTAACAGACTGGCTGTCCTGGAGTTGATTTGTAAACCAGGCTGGCCTCGAACTCAGAAACATCCTCCTGCTTCTGCCTGCGATGTGTTGGGATTAAATTCATAGACCACCACGCCCGGGCTTAGAGCAGTTTTTCTAGTTTACAATTTAATATGCGTTTTAATTATGGAATCTCTAGTAACTGGGTCGTTGCCATGCCGTAAGCTTTCTTTTCATTCATGCAACAGCCTTTGGCCACCATTTCAGCACTGAAGGTGGACAATGAAGACACAAAATCTCAATCCTTGTGAAGCTTAAGTTCTGGGGAGGAATGACGTAAGGAAACAATGAATAAGACACATTTAACTCAGATGGCAATCAGTACGTAAGAGTATTAAGCAAGGGGTGGCAGGAGGCATTGGGGGTGGAATTTGTGCCATTTCTCAAAGGTTTGGAGCTGAGGATGTCACTTGCCCAAGAGACACAAGGTCTTGGGTTCATTACCTAGCACTGAGGGAGAAAAAGATTTTAATGGTGTCCTCACTGATGAGATGGTATTTGGGTCAAAACTAGAAGGTACTTGTCATGGACAGGCGAGATGTCACTGGGGATAGAGATGATTGCTACCAAGACTGAGGACCTCAGTGTGGTCATTGAACTCCAACATGGTGGGAGGAGAGAACCATCTCCTGAAAGTTGTTCTCTGACTACCGCACACTTCCTGTGGTGAACACACAAACACACACAGTAAATAAATATTTTTTGTTTTAAAAACAGACCTAGTCGGGCTGGGCGTGGTGGTGTATGCTTTTAATTCCAGCACTTGGGAGGCCAGAGGCAGGTGGATCTTTGAGTTCCAGGCCAGCCTGGTCTACAAAGGGAGTTCCAGGATAACCAGAGCTGTTACAAAAAGAGAAACCTTGTCTTGAAAAAACAAAACAAAAAAAAAACCAGACAAAACAAAGCAAAAAACCCCAAAACAGAGCTAGTAATGTACATATTATAGAAACTTGGGAATGGACGTTGCTATTGGCACAGTCATTTTCACTAGAGTACCATGAGCCTAGAAAGTAGAAAGGATTAAGGCAAGTATGGGGCTGGAGAGATGGCTCAGCCATGAAGGCGAGGTTCACAACAAAACTGTCAAAAAGTGAGTGTGCAAGCATAGCAATGACTGGGTTTTCCATTTGATTGTAATTGAAAATCATGAAGAGGTTTTTAGCAAAGCAGTGATCTAACTTCGGTTTAAATGGGACTTATGGGTATGAATGTTGATAGGATTAAAGGCAGAAAAAGATGGGAGACCCAGAGCTCAGTGAAGACCTCAGTTCACTAACCTAGGAGAGAAAGGGGTAGTTGAGCAAGACTGAAAACTGGACATGTTGAGAAGTGGTAGATTTCTGGATATGTTTTATTTTGGTTTTCCTTTAAGAATTTTGCCCTGTTTTTGTTTTTTAAGAGCTAGGACTAAAGACATGGCTTCTATTTCTCTGTTTTAAATTGAAAGTTGAAACATGACATCTTAATCTGACTAACATTAATTTTGAATTAAGCCAGATTGTCCCATGTTAGAAGCAAAACTGCTAGCTTTTAAAAACAAACAAGCAAAACTTACTTTCCTAAACCTACGAAGTGTTAAAAATTTTTTTCCTGGCTTTAACTTTATTCATACAATGCTGTCAGCAACACCTTTTCTTTCTTCGGTTGAGCATAAACTGGAAACCAAGTCACAGGGTCAGAAGCTTAAGAGAATAGTAATGCTACTACCAGTGTACCAGCTGTGTCCAACTCGAAGATCACAAAAATCACCTCTCTGAAGATGGTGTCACATTGCAGTGCTAAGACAATGTTGGCAACAGGTTGATTTCTGTTTCCTTCTTCACAGTGAAGCCATATCTCTGGAGGAAGATGAGTGGGAGCTGAGTAAAGAAAATGTACAGCCCTTACGACATGGACGGATCATGTCCACTCTTCAGGGAGCTTTGGCACAGCAGGAATCGGCCTGCAACACTGCTCTGCAGCAACAGAAACGGTATGTAGAAGAATGCTTCAGGTTCAGTTTGTTCTCTGCAGCAACAGAAACGGTATGTAGAAGAATGCTTCAGGTTCAGTTTGTTAGTCCCATCATGGAGTATGGGCGAAAAGCCTCAGTGCTTCTCAACTCTCCTAATACTGTGACCCTTTCACATAGTTCTTTATGTTGTGGTGACCCCCCAACCATAAGTTACTTTACAACTGTAATTTTGCTACTGTTAGGAATTCTAATATGGGACTCCTGTGAAAGGGTCCTTCGACCCCTAACAGTATTGAAACTCATAGATTGAGAACTGCTGTCCTAAGGAATATTATTCAATGATAGTATGGGAATCTGTTCTCCCAATTTTCTGATTACAAGGCTTTGCAATGTTTGTTACCTGTAACGTGTAGACAGTCCCAAGCTTCAGAAGATTCAGTTTATGATTTTATGGTTCTGTGAGTGTGGAATAATATTCATTTGGTAGAAATCATACTTTGAAATTTGATCTTTTCAAGGATGAGGGATATGCGGGAGAACTCGGCCTTGAGAGGCTGGGCAGCTGCGGTTCCCAGTGACCCTGTATAGGATGAATTTTTAAAATGGCAGTATTTCTATCCTGGCTAGGTCCCAAATAGTGAGACAGAGACCTATAGATTTTTTCAACAAGCTGTCATCTTAGTCCGGCTCTGGCTGTTCCTTTTCCCTCTGTGTCCTCATGACAGCTCTTGGTCTCCACCTCCCTGGGATCAGAAGTTTCCTTAACTCTCCTGCTCAGCTATTGGCTGTTCAGCTCTTCATTTGATCAATCAGAGGGTGGTGGATAACAATGTTTACAACATACCAAGGCAGTAGATGCCTCATAATAATGACAATGCTGTAACCAGATCTCTGGGTACAGAAATCAGCATTTGAATGCACAGTGCACAAAAAAACGTCCTCCAATGCTACAAAAACTCATCTGAATGACTGACTCTTCTTCATTGGTCTCTCATTCCCTTTTTAAAAAACAGTATTTACTTTCAATTATGTGTATGTGAGCACAAGTTCCCAAGGAGGTCCGAAAGGGCTTCGATTCCCCCCAAGAGCTGGAGTTAGAGGCTCTTATGAGCTGCACAGCAGAGCACACTCTGCAGGAGTAGTGTGCTCTCTTAATCCTTAAATCATCTCTTCAGCCCTCTCAGTCTCTCTGGGATTGGCCCTAGGGCCTCCTGAATACTAAGTATGCGTTTTACCACTGAGCCATTCCCATAGTGCTGAAATTTCTTTTAAGTATAATTTAGATACAGTGGGTGCTCAGGTTTTTTGTTTTTGTATTTATGTATTTGTTTAATTAATTTATTTATGTGCATTGGTCTTTTGCCTACATGTATGTCTGTGTGAGGGTGTCAGATCTTGGACTTACAGATAGTTGTGAGTTGCCATGTGGATGCTGGGAATTGAACCTGGTCCTCTGGAAGAGCAGTCAGTGCTCTTAATCACTGAGCTGTCTCCCCAGCCCTGAGTCCTCAGGTTTTTAAGTGTGATAGTAAATTAGTGCATCTTGTCATAACCCTAAGGGGTCATAACCTTTAGGAGGCTCTCCAGTTCTTCTTCTCAGTCCTTCTCCTCTCTCCATGAAGCACCTGCTTGTTTAGAGTTCTGTTCTTTGTTTGGGATAGGGTCTTGCCCTGTAGCCTAGGCTGGCCTCAGCTTGTGAGCCACCTCCATGCAGTCCCCCAGGTGATGGATATGCAGGTGTGTGTCACCGTGCCTGGTTTATTTTGGAATTTTATATAAATGGAATCATGGATCCTTCATTCAGCGTACTTTTGAGTACTTTTCATGTTGCATATATCTGTAGGCTGCCCCTTTTTACAGCTTAATAAATATAAATACTCTGTTTACCATTCACCAGTTGGACATTTTGGTTCCTTCTTTTGTGCTTTGTAAATCAAGACAGTGAGGATATTTGACAAAGCTTTTTGTCGACATAATCCCTCCACCATCATTGTTGGAATGGAATTGTTGGGTCATAGAATAGCTTAAACCCAGGACCATAAAGGCAGTTAATCTACTAGAAAAATTCCTGTTGTTTAAAAAAACTAAAATATCCCAGTCATTTGATTTTTACCAATGAAGACTCAGAAGTCAGATGCTGGGATGAAAACCTGCTAGCTCAGAGAGGCAGAGAAAGCACCCAGCTGACCCAAGCTGACTTTCTTACTCCAATGACATCTCGTAAGGAAAAAAGCTGTCTTAAATACCCTTCAGCTGTCTTCAGTGCCCTTCCTTTCTGTTTAATCCCTGTCAGCTGGTTTCTTGCTCCGCTTCTTGACCTAGGATTAACTTTAATTCTAAGTACAGAAAGCTCTTGGATTAAAGGCTGAGCCATCCCAATTAGAAACAGATTTTACAGTTCACAAACTCAGGGTTCAGAATGTGATCAAATATTCTGCAGCATTTTCCCCTTCTTGTCTAAATAAAAGACTTTCTCACATCAGTAACTATGTACTATCTGGTAAAAATTACATTCAAAATGTCCAGCCCATATGTATTTAGCAACCCAAAAACATCCTTTCAGACCTTAAAACAATTTTCTTAAATCTTAAGCAACTTAAGCTTAACTGTGATATAACTATCTAGTCTTCAACCCCATCAGAGACCTGAGAAGGATAAATATTATCTGAACAAACAGGAAGTGCAGAGCAAGCAGCTTCCAGAACTATAGAAATGGTAGGTAACTGGCTGCCTGGACAGTCTCCAGTTTTTCCTTATAATGTTGGAACATCTATCTTCAGCCTATTGGCCCAGTATTTCTGATAGACATTAATTGTAAAGCAGGAATTCTGAAGGTCTGCTTATCCTGTCTTGGTAGAGCTTGGTGCTGGACTTTGCCTACATCCAAGTTTGCCAATTTTGGACTACATTCTGTCTACAGTTGAAGCAACTTTTTCTTTGCCCCATGGCTAGCTTGCCACGAAATTCCTCTTTTCCTTAATATATTATGGTTGCTTCCTAGTTCCTACCCCAATTTTCACTTCTTAAAACCTTTACTATCTGTTCTTGGCAAGTGCCATGCTGATTTTGTATTTTTGGTTTTTTTTTTCCTACTTGTATACTTTGCCTTTTTCATTAGGAGTATATATATATATTATATATATATATAAATATATAAAATATATATATATTTTAATGTTTTTTGATACAGGGTTTCTCTGTGTAACAGCCCTGGCTATCCTGGAACTCATTCTATAGACCAGGCTGGCCTTGAACTCACAGAGATCCACCTGCCTCTGCCTCCTGAGCGCTGGGATTAAAGGTGTGTGCCACCACACCTGGCCACTACAGACAGCTGTGAACTGCCCTGTGGGTGGTGGGATTTGAACCCAGGTCCTTTGGAAGAACAACCAGTGCTTTTAATTGCTGAGCCATCTCTCTAGGCCAGGAGTATGATTCTTTTGTGTCAGAATCTGTTTATGATGCTTTTTAACATCCATCTCTTAGAATCTTTCAACACTTTCTTCTGTGATGGCTCCCAAGCCTTGGATGGGGTGATACAGATGTCCCACTCAGAGCTATGCACCCAACAGTCGCTTATTCTTAGTGTTTTGACTAAGCACTTATTATAAGAATAAATTTTTATTCTTTGACCAGTTATGAGCTTCTACCTTCACTGTCCCCCACTACAAAAAGACCCTTCTCTAACCAAGGCTGATGTACATTCCCTCCTCTGACCTCCATGGGCAACTATATACCCACATAGACAAGTATTATTAACAAGAAATCTTTAGCTGGGCATTGGTGGCACACACTTTTAATCCTAGCACTCAGGAGGAAGAGACAGGCAGATCTCTGTGAGTTCAAGGTCAACCTGGTCTACAAAGTGAGTCCAGGACAGCCAGGGCTACACAGAGAAACCCTGTCTCGAAAAAAACAAAAAAACAAAACAAAACAAAACAACCAAAAAACCTTAAAAATATGTATATAAATAAGAAGTAATTTTGTGATCTCTATTTTGTAGGTGACAAAACTGAAAAGAGAGAAGTACCTATCTGTTATCTGAATTAATGATGGTAGAGATGGGTTTTGTTTTATTTGTTTTTGGTTTTTCAAGACAGGGTTTCTCTGTGTAGCCCTGGCTGTCCTGGACTCACTTTGTAGACCAGGCTAACCTCAAACTCACAGAGATCCTCCTGCCTCTGTCTCCTGAGTGCTGGGATTAAAGGCGTGCGCCACCATGCCTGGCTTTATTTTGTTTTTAATAAGCTTTCATGTGGAGCCCTGGCTGGCCTGGAACTCACTGTGTAAATGAAGCTGGCCTCAAACTCAGAGAGCTCTCCCTGCCTCTGCTTTGAGTGCTGGGGTTAGATGAGGCCTGCACCATCACTGGCTCAGAATCTTAATTATGTCTATTCTTTTTACGTACATATTTAAGATTTATTTCGATTATTTAAAATCGATGTATATGTGTATTTGTGTATGTGCATGTGGGTACAGGTGCTTGCCAAGGCCAGGGCTATTAGATCTCTGTCACCTGGAGTTCCAGGTGATTGTGATTTACCCTATGTGGGCGCTGAGAACTAACTAACTTGGCTGCTCTTTAAGAGCCCTGTTTTGTGAAAGATTATATTTTTGGAAGGTTGGGACTGGAGAGACGGCTGAGGAGTTAAGAGCTCACAGCCATCTGTACTTCTCTCATATTCTCTTCCAGCCTCCTTAGGCACTGCACACATGTAGCACACATACATACATGAGGCAAACGCTGATATACATGAAATAAAGCTGTAGGTAGTTGTGAGCCACCTGATGTGGTTGCTTGGAATCAAATTTGGGAAGTCTGCAAGAGCAAGCACTTAGTCTGCAGTTGTTAGAATGGTTTGGGAAGGATTCGGAGGTCCGTCCTTGTTGGAGAATGAGTGCCACTGCGGATGCTGTGAGGTTTCCAAAGCTAATACCAGGCCCAGTGAACTCCGTCTGTCTGGTGCTCGTGGGTCAGCAGCATAAGCTCTCAGTCATGCTGTAGTCATGCTGTAGTCATGCTGTAGTCATGCTGTAGTCATGCTGTAGTCATGCTGTAGTCATGCCTGCCTGCCTGCGCTCATGCTCGCTGCCATGATGGTCATGGCCCCTCTAATCATCTGAAACTGTTAGCCCCCAACAAACTCTTCTTTCAGTTGCCTTGGTCATGATGTCTTACCACAGCAACAGAAAAGTGACTGAGAGAACACTTTTAACTGTCAAGCCATCTCTCTAGCCTAAGTAGTATTCCATAATTAATTTGACGTGTTTTTTTTTTAAGCTGCCTACTGAATCTACTAGGGTCTTGGGTAAACCTTTAGTCTATTCTTTTTCTATTTAAAAAATTCTCAAACTCTAGTAAGTTGTTTAGATTAATATGAGCTGTTTCAGAAGTGAATAGAAATGGAAGTGAGACCTCTTTACTGCTGTAATCAGAAGTGCCTCTGCCAACATTTCTGTTTCAATTCCAGGGCATTTGAATCTGAAATTCGCTTTTACTCTGGAAATGACCCTCTGGATGTTTGGGACAGGTGAGTATTTTTATATGGAAAGAGCAACAGGCATTCACAGATGAGTGTTTTTGTATCTCAGATTGAGGGGTACGAGCTAGTAAGCAGAGCAGACAGTGGGGTCTTGGGGAGACAGCCTTCCAGAGCAGCCACAGTGGTTTTTCAGAGGGTGGTTTGTGTTGCAGGGCTGTGCATAGAGCCCAGAACTTTAAATGTGTCAGAGAGGGGCTGTTGAAGCATGATACAACTTTGAACACTATCTTTCTGTTCCTTTCCACAGAGCATTTGTTACAATCCAGAAACTGTGAGGGATAGAGATTTAGCATATGTCACTGAGGACTTCTAAAGAAACATACTTTGACTGTATTAGAAGTCACCGTAGGTCAGGGTAAACTGAGGTAGTAGGTGTAGACAAGTGGCTGGCTGGTCACTCGGCAGACTTTCTCTGAGAGTAAAAGATTTAATTCTCCGGGTCGGAGCTGGTAGCTGCTGACTGGGGCTTTCCACTGGTGGTGAGAAGTGGGGGCTAGAGCTCATGTCTTCCTATTGGGACCTTCCACAGATGGTGGCAAGTGTCAAAAGAAAAGAGAAGAAAAAAAGAAAGAGGCCATACCCACAACACACACACTAGATGATGAATCAAGACAAGCTCCAGTGAATAGTTCCAACAAGCTTCAGATATTTCACACATATACATACATAAAGACAGACAGACAGACATATAGACATACAGATACATACCCATTCACGTGAGTGGAGCAAAACTCCAACCAATTTACATATATACATATACACTTCTTTGGTGGATGGAAAAAAGTACCTGCTTCCACTCCTTTATTTTTTCTCTCACAGTTTATATATCCCAGCAACATGTTTCAAGCAGTACAAAAAAATCACAATGTGGTTACAATGTATACATACAAAAACACACAGTCCCCAATACCTTCACATGATCAAAAGTTTTATGTATTATGGGTGAAAAACAAATTATTGCCAAGAACCCACATTTGTGACTAAGCACCTTGTCATAGGTTAGCCAAGTGTAAGCAAGCAAGGTCACTTTCTCAGCCAGTTCCTCTCATTGGCAGGCTCCAATTTGGGGTTACAAATAAATGACAAATTATCTTAAAAGGCAGTCTTATAAAATCTTAAGAGTCACAAATCTAAACTTTTAGTTATAAAAAATAATCAGTTGCCGGGCGGTGGTGGCGCACGCCTTTAATCCTAGCACTTGGGAGGCAGAGGCAGGCGGATCTTTGTGAGTTCGAGGCCAGCCTGGTCTACAAAGTGAGTCCAGGATAGCCAGGGCTACACAGAGAAACTCTGTCTCAAAAAAAAAAAAAAAAAATAATCAGTTACTTCTACTTTGAATCCTCAAGGTGCCTACCTACTCATTAACAATTTTGTCAAATCATATCAGGAAGCTGAGGACGAAAATGGGTATAATGAGTCAATCATCACTCTGACCATCAACCCAGCTTTAGCAAGAAAGAGAGGCACGTCATCCAGTGCCATTCAGGCTGCTATTGTTCTTGTTTTCTGACCATAAAAAGTCCCTAGCTCAACTATTAAGAATGTGTCTACCCGGGCATGGTGGCACATGCCTTTAATCACAGCACTTGGAAAGCAGAGGCAAATGGATCTGTGAGTTCAAGGCCAGCTTGGTCTACAGAGTGAGTTCCAGGACAGCCGGGCCTACACAGAGAGACCCTGTCTCGAAAAAACAAAAACCAAAACAAAACAACAAAAAAAGTGCCTTTCAGATGGGTGTGGCAAGGCTTTAATCCAGCTCTCTGGAGTCAGAGTCAGACAGATCTCTGAGTTTGAGGCCAGCCTGGTCTACAGAGTGAGTTCCAGGATGGCCAAGGCTACACAGAGAAACCCTGTCTTGAAAGCACCCCTCCCTCCAAAAAAGAATTTCTACATCAGAGCCATAACAAAACATTTTAACACTTCACTAACAATCTATTTTTCCAAATTCTTTCTAAAGGTAGTGGCCATTGCTAACAATCTATGTGTCTAAGTTCTTTCTAAGGGTGGTGGTTGAATCACTAATCTGCTCCAGCGGCCATACCTGAAGAAGATCAAGTGCCAGTGATAACTGCCCAGTGAGGGGCCGGAAGCTTCCTGAGAGTTTTCATATAACTCATAGACTGTGAGGGGCGTGGGCTGGAGAGATGGCTCAGCCGTTAAAGGCTAGGCTCACAACCAAAAATATAAGACTGTGAGGGGCGTGAGGTGAGGGCAGCAGTCCTCCGGGCTCTGCCTTTCGGAGACAAACCATCATGGTTGTGTTAACTGGTGGGCTGTATTCCATGAGTTCTAAAGCTATTCTGTTGTTCCTCCTATTTTGCCTGGTTCTCAAGACCACAAAGACCACCAGGAGCCAACTCCATTATAATTGCATGAGGATTGTTTATTCAAGCTCAGAGCTTGGGCTCTGAAGGCTCACAGATGGAGCCGTGCTAGTTGAGAGCCCTGAACTCCAAAAATACAGGGTTTATATAGGGGCTTAAAGAAAGGGGTTCCTAGCATAGAACTGGATGACACTTGGACAGACAAACCTGTCTATCCCTAATTGATTTGTTATTGTTGCTATACCATTATCGGTTAGCTTGACTATCCGAAAGTTTGTTTAGAATTTTTGGGTTCTTTCTCAGAGTGAGCTGTCCAGTGATGATTAGGGAGCACCCTGGAATGCAAGATCAGGTACATTTTGTTATTTTTCTGGAACTGGAAGTCAGCTCTGAGTCAAACCTAATACTAAATGGAATCTTTTTTCAAGATGGAGTCAGTCAGGCTCCACACCTCCACGTGGCCCCCAACAATAGAAGGCTGGAACACTGCTCATCTGGCAAGAGCTCTGTCTGCTCTACCAGAGAATTGGGTTTGGTTCCCAGCCCTCACATGACTGTTTACAATCCTATGTAACTCCATCCCAAGGGATCTGACGTCCTCTTCTGGCCTCTGATGGCACTACAACAATGTACACACACACACACACACACACACACACACACACACACACAAATAGGGTGTGATGGCACACGCCTTGAATCCCAGCATTCAGAAGACAAAGGCAGGCAACTCTCTGAGTTGAGTCCAGCCTGGTCCACATAGTTGAGTACAGGCCAGCCAGGGCTGCATAGTGAGACTCAAAAACAAAAGCAAAAAAAAACCCCATTTAGAATGAGCCTTAGAACCACAGCAAAAGTATGTATCAATGCAATATATGTTCTTTTCTTTTTCCTCCCATTCAGGTATATTAGCTGGACAGAACAGAACTATCCCCAAGGCGGGAAGGAGAGTAACATGCCAACTTTACTAGAGAGAGCCATAGAAGCCCTGCAAGGGGAGAAACGCTATTACAGTGACCCCCGGTTTCTCAGTCTCTGGCTCAAATTGGTGAGTATCATCTGAATTCAGAATAGTAAGTCAATATTTTCCCTGTAGAAATATCTAATATATTTTGAAGGCAAAAATGGAGCCAGTTAGCAGGTAATGATTAATAAGTATTTTAGATTTGTTGAGTTGCTTTGACTTAAAGACTTAAATATGGCCAGGCGTGGTGGTACATGCCTTTAATCCCAGCACTCTGGAGCAGAGGCAGAAGCTTGAGGACAGCCTGGTCTACACAGAGAAACCCTGTCACAAAAAGCAAAACCAAAGAAACTTAAATAGAACATCCTGAGGCTTTGTATGCTTTAAGATTGATTATAAAGTCTGCAGTGTTTTCTTTTTTATGAATATAGGCTTTTTGTCTATTCATTGTAAACATAGTTGAACCATGTAACCATCTTAGAGGAAGAATATACAGGACCAGCTTCCCTGGTGAGCCTGGCATCCCTCTCTCTCCTTTTTGAGAATTATTGCCATAAAAGGTGATATTTTAATGTTTTATTGGTTTTTGGACATCTTTTCCCAGGATATTGTGTAGCCAAAATTGTCTGCCTGCCCACTTAGTACTTAGTACCTAGGACTCTTGGCATGCTGTGCCTTTATATCTAGAATATGCCTGAGGAGTTTCTTTACAAGCATATATATATGTGTGTGTGTAACAGAATGTTTTTATTTATAAACACTTACATTTATTAATACTTAACAAACACCTATAATATACCTAAATCCTATAACATAAAACCTATAATCTAAAATCTATAATCTATCTAAGAACACTCTAATATCTATCTAAAAACATTTAACTAACATTTTAACTTTCTTTTTTTTTTTTTTTTTTTCTTTTTGGTTTTTCGAGACAGGGTTTCTCTGTGTAGCCCTGGCTGTCCTGGACTCACTTTGTAGGCCAGGCTGGCCTCAAACTCACAAAGATCTGCCTGCCTCTGCCTCCCAAGTGCTGGGATTAAAGGCGTGTGCCACCACTGCCCGGCTTAACTTTCTTAAAAGGATATTAATATTCGTAGCATAGGTCCGTGCAGGATGATTTGGTTTACGGCAGTCCTGGCAGACAGTCCTTTTCAAAGCTTAGTGTCCATTTGGGCCTAACTTTGCCAGTTCTCAAGGCCAATTTATTTCAACCACCAAATTGTGGCTGGTTTATAAAGTCAGTCTGTTCCAACTGCCAAAGGAGGCCGGCCTTTTCCATGGGCTTCACGGCCTAAAGCTCCGAGCAGCCTCTGAACTCCACCCGCTTTGCTCACTTTTTTGGAGCTCTGGTGCTCCAAGACAGCCACTTTCAAGAAGTCCTCTCTCAGCAGGTTTTATGCCATGTTTTTGCTTCATGCTGTCGACGCCTAAATTCTCTCAGTGGCATACCTTGCTGTGTACTTCTCCAGCTTAACTTCTCAGTCGGTGAGGGCAGGAGGAAGAGGGAGACCTTGAGGAGTTCTCTCCACACACAGGGGTACTTGTGGAAGCCAGACATCACTACTGAATTTCTCCTTAATTTTTTGAGACAATATCTCTCACTAAACTCATTTTGGCTAGGCTGACTATCCAATGAACTCTTAAGGATCCACCTGCTTCTGCCTTCCCTTGTGCTGGGATTATAGTTGCATGCTGCCACGACTAGCTTGATTTTTTTGTTTGTTTCATTTTATTTTGTTCTTTTGGTTTTTCAAGACAGGGTTTCTCTGTGTAACAGCCTTGGCTGTCCTGGACTCACTTTGTAGAGCAGACTGGCCTCGAACTCACAGAGATCCACCTGCCTCTGCCTTCTGTGTGCTGGGTCTAAAGGCGTGCACCATCATGCGCAGCTCACGACTAGCTTTTTAATGTAGGTCCTGGGAATCCAAATGCAGGCCCTTGTGCTTGTGTGGTAAGCACTTTACCAACCCTTACATGTGATTCATTCAAGACTATATAAACCTCGAGGTTTTTTTTGTTGTTGTTTTGTTTTTCGAGACAGGGTTTCTCTGTGTAACAGCTCTGGCTGTCCTGGACTCGCTTAGACCAGGCTGGCCTCGAACTCACAGAGATCGCCTGCCTCTGCCTCTGCCTCCTAAGCGCTAGGATTAAAGGTGTGCGAGACCACACCCGGCCACCTTGAGTTATTTTTAATCCTAGGAATTCATGACTATATTTAATTAGAATTATTTAAAACAGCAAATAGAGGTGTTGTTTTTTTAAGCAAAATCCCAAACATTCTATTTTATCAATAAAGACTCAGGAGCCAGATGTAGGATGAAAACCTGCTAGCTCAGAGAGGCCCAGAAAGCACCCAGATGACCTTCCTCAACCTACATCCCAGAAGGAAAAAGCATGTTCTCCTTTTCTATGCTGTCTTAAAAACCTCTCACACTTGCCGGGCGTAGTGGTGCACGCCTTTAATCCCAGCACTCGGGAGGCAGAGGCAGGCGGATCTCTGTGAGTTCGAGGCCAGCCTGGTCTACAAAGCGAATCCAGGACAGCCAGGGCTACACAGAGAAACCCTGTCTCGAAAAACCAAAAAAAAAAAAAAAAAAAAAACTCTCACACTGAATGTCCCTCCTTTCTACTTCCTGTGCGTCTCTATCCATCCTCTTACTTCCTCTCACTCTCTATGTTTTTCCTATGTTCACTCCCTGTCAACTGGTTGCTTGTTCCTCCTCTTGCTCCACAGTTGACTTTATTTAATCTTGTTTACAATAAACAGAAACCTCTTGGATTAGAGGTGTGTGCTAGGGCTGAGCCACACCACAACTAGCAATAGATTTTTCCAGTACACAATCTTGGGGTTCACAGTGTGATCCAATATCCTGTAACATAAAGGAATTGGAAAGATGGCTCAACAGTTAAGAAAGAGTTCTTGCTTCTCATCCAGAGGACCCCAATTTGGTTCCCAGCACTCACATCAGGCAACTCACAAATGCTTATAAACTCCAGCTCCAGGAGATTCAACCCTTCTGGTCGTGAGGGCACCTGCACTCATGTGCACCCACCTCCTCACCTCCACCAAATTAGTAATTTCTTAAAAATCAATTAGAATACTTTGTTCAGTTATGTTGTCTTGATGTCAGTAAAAGGGAAGAATGATATTACTGTGAGGTGAAACCATAGTGTAGGGCTGGTTGATATAACTCCAGTAGAGCACTTGCCTAGCTTGCAGGAAACCCTAGACTCGGTCCCTAGCACAAAAAAAGAAAAATGCATAGTCTGCATCGATAGAAGTTATCTGCAGACTGTTCAAGACACTACGAAGATTAAAAGTAACATTTGAGAACTTTGGTAACCATTTGCACTTTGCGTGGGGATGCCAGTCTCAGCTACATAGTCAGACCATGTTTTATGAAACTAACCAAACAAAAAAAACCTTGAAAAAACCCAAAATGTGTTGAGATTGGGAGAACATCTAAATGCACCACCATTTTTTAGTAGTGGCTGTGTTTATTTTTTTTTTACAAGATTTTATTTATTTTAATTTTATGTGAGTGTTTTTCTGGATCTACATGTATGTAAGTGTACATGTGTGTTCAGTGCCTTTGTAGGGCATTGGATACCTTTGGAACTAGAGTTCTAGATGTTTATGAACTGCCATGCTGGTGCTATGAATTGAGCCTGGATGCTCTGCAAGAGCAGATCCTCCTAATTACCGAGCCAGCTCTTCAGCCCAGGGAAGTCAGTAAGACCCTGTCTCAAAATACAGAAAGTAAGAGCAGGCTGGGGACACACCTCACGGGTAGAGTAAGCAGGCTGGGGACACATCTTACGGGTAGAGCGGTGTGTCTGCTCTGTGCCTAGTGGTGCTTCACCACGAGCTTCAGTGCCAGGTTCGAATCTCAGTAGTGAGGAAAGTTATCAGTCCTCAGGGAGGCAGAAATCTTCACACGCACATGCATCTATAAGCATGTTTATTGCATGTGCGCACACACACACTGGTTCCCTTCCCACAAATAATTTGAAGCTGTGATCTAGACAACCACCACATTCAAATACTCAGTGGTGAAATTATCAGCAGTCACTGACCTTTGTACACGGAGTGTCAAGCACATATTAAATGACTTTGCTTTTTCTTTCTTAGTGAGAGTGGTTAACGGTGTAACTGAAGGATTCCTCACACTATCCCTTTCTTTCACTTTATGAAATGATTTTCTAGTCAGAGTTGTTTTATAAATTATTCCTATAATCTACCTATAAGAAAAAAATGTTACTAGAAAGTCAGTATTTTTAGTTAAAGACATAAAATTACTATTTAGAAGTTGCCAGAAAGTGTTTAAACTTTTGAATCTATTCATCTAGCCATATTGTCTTTTTATTTGTGTTATGTCTTAAATGTTCTTGTTCAACACTGAGTAATTTGGCCTTTACTGACTGTGCCATCTGTAGAGCAAAGGTTACTTAGAAAGCTGCATAGAGCCGGGCGTGGTCGTGGTGGCATGCGCCTTTAATCCCAGCACTCGGGAGGCAAAGGCAGGTGGATCTCTGCGAGTTCAAGGCCAGCCTGATCTACAGAGTGAGTCCAGGACAGCCAGGGCTACATACAGAGAAACCCTGTCTTGAAAAACCAAAAAAGGAAAAAAAGAAAGCTGCATATATTAAATTGTCAAGTGTTACTTGTGCAATGACAGAACAAAACAATGGATCTTAAAGTGACATCACACTCAGAGTAAGTTTCCCTAGAATACCATCATGAGAAAAAAAAATCACTAGTTTAGGTAGGCAAAAAAAAAAAAAAATCAAATCAAAGCATTATTTACTGAATTACTACAAACTTAAACTATGAAATAATAATTGTTTTGTTAAAAATAAAATGGAAACTGAACAGGGTAGCACAAGTCTGTAGTTACACTACTCATAATTAGAAGCAATAAGATCCTCACAAGTTTGAGGTTAGCCTGGTCTAATAGGGAACTCCAAGCCAGCCAGAGGTACATGGCAAGATCCTATTTCCAAAAGCCAAAATAAAGTAAGATTAAAGATTTGTGGATGGAGCCGGGCAGTGGTGGCGCACGCCTTTAATCCCAGCACTTGGGAGGCAGAGGCAGGCGGATCTTTGCGAGTTCGAGGCCAGCCTGGTCTACAAATTGAGTCCAGGACAGCCAGGGCTATACAGAGAAACCCTGTCTCGAAAAACCAAAAAAAAAAAAAAAAAAGATTTGTGGATGGAATGTTTGATTCAGTCTACAGTTAATCAAATGGAATATTTCATTTATTCGAGACTAGTCATATAAAACCCTGGTTAGAGACAGAGCTGTTTGTAGGTAGCAATGCTTTCTACCTTTGTGGAGCCTATTTTATTAGAGTAGGTAAGTTTGAAGACATTGAGTTTAAGTTAGCAAAGTCATTCAGAAAAGGCTGCATATGTTACATTGTTACACGGAAGGAATAAGAACGCATGTGAGGACCTGAGCTAGTATTGCTGGATAGGAATGAATAAACATGAGAGCAAAGTGTGACTTCCTAAATTTTAGTGTTTTAAATTTATATAATCCTCTTAAAAAGCAACATTATTACTTTTAGCATAATTTGATCTAGGGCTTTGCTTATTTGTTTCCTGTATGTGTTACTGTGTATTTCTACGTGTGTATTTCCCCAGCCTGCTTCAGTTATTTTTAAATGGATGCATAGTGTTACATCTAGTTGCTGTTCTCTAGTTTGTTAACCAGTTTTTCTGCATTTAAACAACTTCTAATTTTGCCCCATTATAAATAAATTTTAAAAGTCTCTTCATGCATTTTACATTTGTCCCTTAAACTTCTAGAGGGGCTAAAAGGGGGGCTTGTTTGATAAAGAGCTTGCTGTACAAGAGAAGGACCTGGGGGTCCTGATCCCCAGCAGCTGCAGAGCATCAGTGGTCCTAGTGTGGGGGAGGTCCTGGAGCTTGGTGGCCAGCTGATCCCACAGAATCAGTGAGCTCCAGGTTGAGGACCTTGTTTCAAAAGATAAGACAGTTATGGAGGGCGACACTTATCTCTGCGCGCCCCCACCCCCATGCACCTACACACACTGGTACCCCAGCGTACATCCAACACACAGGGAGAAAGGGGGAGACAGACAGGCAGACACAGACACACAAAAATAATTGGAAACAGTAACAGCAGCATGGAAAAATGAGCATGCTTCAATTGCAGTAGCTTCTTAGGCTGCATATACCTCACCTCACACTTCCTTTTTTTTTTTTTCTTATACTTACTTTTATTGTGATAATATTGGGCACTGGACCCAGCTGCTCATCTAACCTTTCAGCAAGTCGGGGGTGGTGGCACATGCCTTTTCACTCAGGAGGCAGAGGCAGGTGGATCTCTGTGAGTTTGAGGCCAGGCTGGTCTACAAAGCGAGTTCCAGGACAGCCAGAGAAACCCTGTCTCAAAAACCAAAAAAAAGAAAAGAAAAAAAAGAACTTGGTCTCCAACTGCAGAAAGTACTGCTGCCTACTTCCCAGCTGTCAGTGTTCTTTGGGAATTTTCCACGTTGAAGAGTCCTGACTTACCCTAAGGTCATGCTCCCTTCCTGGGGCCTGAAGCTCTTGGCTGCTTTGTCTAGATAGAAAGGCCCAGCCCCCCTGTCTCAACTGGCAAAACCTTTTTAGATCCATCCTAGCCCATGAGCTCTCCCCCACAGGGGTCATTGTGTCTGCATTAAAACTTAGTACATCTTGTCCTGTTCCCTTCCTAGGTGTTGATCCCCACACTCCTCTGTTAACCTTCCTGCAGTGTCTGCTGTCAACCAGACCTGACTCTCAACAGTGACAGTGCAGCTTAAACTCTGATTTCGATTAGTTTCTAGCAGTTGAGTGGAGTGAGTGATTGACTTGCTCTGTGTGATTGATACCAGTCACAGTATTAAGAGCTTTGTAAGCTTACTGTTTATTCTGAGTGCAGATTTACACTTATTCTATTGACTTCTTGTGTTAACTGACCTTGAAGTGTTGCTCAATAAAAACTTGAAGCAGGTGTGGTGACTCTGTCTGGAGTACTAGCACTTGAGGGGCAGAAGCCAGAGGATTGCCACATGTTCAAGTCCATCCTAGTCAACATAGTGAGTCCAGGTTATCCTGGACCATGTGTGAGTCCATGCCTCCAAAAATAAATAAATAAATTCATATATATGTATAAATGCATATATATATATATAACAATGAAATAATATTTTCTTATGGCCAAGAAATGTAGAAATATGTCAAAACACTTATAGTATGGAATTTTTATTTTTCCTCTTTTACTGTTAAAATTTTCTACACTAGAAATACCACCACAGGTAGTGGTGGTGCATGCCATTAATCCCTGCACTCAGGAAGCAGAGGCAGGTGGATCTGAGTTCAGGGCCAGCTGGTCTACAGGGTTCCAGGGCAGCCACAGCTACACAGAGAAACCTTGTCTGATCAAACAAACAAACAAAAACAAAATAAAACCCTACACATTATACCTGAGTTCAAGTTCAGACTTTTTAAAATTAATTAAATTAGTTTGACAAGTAAGATCTGTGGCAACCTTTTACTCCAGATTCCCCACCTGGCCTTGCCAGTTTATATCTTACTCTTGTTTCTGTCTTGTGTCCTTATCCCAGGTATATTTTAATACTGGGATAATTACAAGATACATATTCTTCAATGCAAGAATTGCAGGTATCCCCCAGTGGTTGGTTGGCACATGATAGGCATTTGATAGGTGGAAGGACATTGGTTGACTGTTACCACATTTACTGCATTGCAGGGGCACTTGTGCAGTGAGCCTTTGGATATGTACAGCTATTTACACAGCCAAGGGATTGGCGTTTCCCTTGCCCAGTTCTATATTTCATGGGCTGAAGAATATGAAGCTAGAAAAAATTTCAAGAAAGCAGACACAGTATTCCAGGAAGGGATTGAACGCAAGGCTGAGCCCCTGGACAGACTGCAGTCCCAGCACAGGTAACCTGCTTTTCCTGTCTTAACCCTTATTTAAGTATCTAAAGAATGCTTTGTATGTTAAATCTACTTAATTACTATTTGGCTTTTAAAATTACTATTTGGGCCGGTCATGGTGGCGCACGCCTTTAATCCCAGCGCTCAGGAGGCAGAGACAGGAGGATCTCTGTGAGTTCAAGGCCAGCCTCGTCTACAGAGTGAGTTCTAGGACAGCCAGGGCTACACAGAGAAACCCTCATCTCCCCAGCCCCATAGTCTTAACTAGAATAAAAATGTTCACTTTTGAAAAGCTCCATTGTGTGAAGTAAGGTTTTTTGTGTTGTATCTATCTAGTCTAGTTCCTAGCACTGAAACATGGTGGCTTATATTTTAGAGGATCCAAGGATCTGATGCCCTCTTCCAGCTTCCACAGGCCCCAGGCATGTGCGTGGTGCACAGGTACACATGCAGGCAAAATACACAGATATGTAAAATAAAAAAAAGAATTCTTTTACTTTTATCTGATAGATCATAGTTTTAATAGCTATTTTTGAATCTCATCAACATCTGGGTAGTCTTGATGCTGGTATTTTGTTATTAGTTGCGTTTTCCTCTTCTTTATGTGTCAAGGAACTATGCATTCCATGCAGGGCATTATCCTGACAGGGTGCTGGATCCTGCTGATAGACAGTCTCTGGAGAGTGAGTGGTGGTCTTGGGCAATATTCCGGATGTCACAATTCTCTCCTTATGGCAACGCTTGTTGTCAGTTCAGCTTTAAGACTTTTGTGACATTGTTTTGGTCTGTATCCTTCATGTTCTGCTCAGGTTAATATGAGACTTAGGCAGTGGGTTATGTCTTAGTTGAGTTCTCAAAGCCTTTTCCATGCAGATAGCTCAGTAGTGAGCTCGGGGGAATTAGGAGTTCATTCCAGGATTCTAATAGTTTTTGGCCCTCAGATTCTCCTGCTCCCGTTCCTTTGGCCAGAAAGATAGGGTTTCTCAAGGAGTTGTAGGTTTCCCCAGTCACAATCACAGTAGGTCAAAACCATAAGAGAAAAGAGCCCAGTGGCGGATAAATGAGCTCCACTTCTCCACAGTTCTCTTGCTTTTGTTGTCCTTTCAAGAGTCATGGGTTTCTGTTTTTATGTGTTTCGAGTTTTAAATTTAAGTGGTGGGAAAAAGAGGCCTCAGCACCGACAATCTATTTTCTGTTTAGTTTTTCTGTTTACTTTAAAATCATAGCAGCACAGAAGTTTAGTTTTGAAATTTCTACCAGCCGTGCTAAAGTAAAATGCCATGTTGTATGTAGAATCATTTCCTATAGATAAGAAAAAACTGTGTGTGTTGGCGAGGAGATAGATGCGGCAGGGTACTAACAATTGGTTGGTCAGGGTGAAGGGTGTTTGGGTACTTGGGTGTTTGGGTGTTTATTCTTTCCATGATTCTGCAAATTTCATTTTCAGATTTATAATAAAAAGTTGCTGAGAGTGTGAATTTCCTGATTTTCCAACCTTAGCTCATCCTCAGATCATCCTAACGATGATTTTAGTGTTTTCAATTGGTCGAACTTGTACTTTTTTTTTTTTTTTTTTTTTTTTTGGTTTTTTCGAGACAGGGTTTCTCTGAATATCTCTGGCTCTCCTGGACTCGCTTTGTAGACCAGGCTGACCTCAAACTCACAAAGATCCGCCTGCCTCTGCCTCCCAAGTGCTGGGATTAAAGGCGTGCGCCACCACCGCCCGGCTCGAACTTGTACATTTTAAGGGACTCTTAAGTCAGCCTAGCCAGTCAGTCCTTATGGCCTAAGCCTGCTCTCCTTATTCCTAGAGAATTAAATGTCCTTGGACTAATTCTACATTTTTTTCTCTAGTCTGTTCTTGTTGTTAGCTTTTTTTTTTTTTTTTTGGGTTTTTACTGGAGGGGTTTTTCTGTGTAACAGCCCTGGCTGTCCTGGACTTGCTTTGTAGGCCAGGCTGGCCTCGAACTCACAGAGATCTGCCTGCCTCTGCCTCCCAAGTGCTGGGATTAAAGGCGTGCGCCACCACGCCTGGCTCTTGTTGTTAGCTTTAACAAGTTAGAAACTTAAAGTCTGATAAGAACTGGTCATTTCTATTAAAAGCTGACTGTCCTTTGTCTTGCTTTAGACAATTCCAGGCTCGAGTGTCTCGACAAGCTCTCTTGGCACTTGGGAAAGAAGAGGAGGAGGAGGAGGAGGAGGAGGAGGAGGTCTTGGGGTCTTCTGTACCACAAAGAAGTACACTAGCTGAGCTGAAGAGCAGAGGGAAAAAGATGGCAAAAGCACCCATCAGCCGTGTTGGAGGTGCTCTGAAGGGTGAGCTTGTTATGTGTTATTTTGGAGAGCTCGTAGTCTCTTGTAGGCGGATTATATAAGAAGGAAACACATAATATATGTGTGGCCGATGCCCTAGTTTTCTGAATACTAGGAAGCAAAAGGAGAGCCAGCCAAAGGAGGTGGCTTTTTGTTTTGGCTTTGAATGAACCTAATATTTGAGATACAACATTTTCTAAGCATTGTAGTTGAAAGATGTATAGTAATGTGGTAGATATTATCAAAAGAAAGCTTAAATGCACTAATTCCTTAAGGAATGTTGTTAATACCATCTGAAGCTGATTAGCATCAGAAATGATGCTCTTTGTACACCCTAGGATGGTCAATAGTAAGGTTTTTTTTTTCCCCTCTCTCTCTTTTTTTTTTCCTAGACAGGGCTTCTCTGTGTACTAGCCCTGTTGCCCTGGACTTGCTTTGTAGACCAGGCTTGCCTCTGCCTCCCCATGCTGGGATTAAAGGAGTGCGCCACCACGCCTGGCTAAGTTTTTCCTCTCTATTGAGTCAGGGCTTCAAGTTTGTTGTAAGAATCTGGCCTTGAACTCCTGACTCTTCTGCTTCCACATCCAAGTGCTAGGATTACAGGCATGTACCCCACACTTGGCATAAGCTTTTTTTTCTCTTTTTAATTATCAATGACTTTTTCAGAACTGTTCTAGGATCACAGACAAATTGTTCAGAGAGTACAGAAGAAGAAAAGCTTTTGTTACCTGAATTTATAGCAATTAGACATGTTAACCAGACTGGTTTTCATTATCCCTTTCCTGGTATCATTTTATCAGTAATCAAAATGTGGATTGGAGAGCCTAGAACTAGAGAATAGGGAGTGTGTAGTGATAGAGGCTATTTTATGATGATAATCACAACGAAGCTTAAAAAATAATTTATCTCACGATAGTAGGTACCCCTAATAAGTGGCCTAGTTTTGTGTTCTGTGGTTCTAGTACATCTCCATTAATTTCAGTTAAGAGAAAATGGAAAGCTGAAAAATAGTTTCTGATAAAACTAGACAATGTACTGGATGTGGTAGTAAATGTAGTTGATCCCAGCACTCGGGAGGCAGAGGCAGAGGCAGGGAAATCTCTTGCATTTGAGGCCAGCCTGGTCTACAGAGTGAGTTTGACAGCCAGGGTTACTATACAGAGAAACCCTGTCTCAAAAAAAAAGCAAAACAAAAACTAACCAAACAAACAAAGATATTAGGCAGTGTTACAGTGATGACTGAAAGAAGTTGTAGGACTTCTAAGTTATGAATAAAAGACTAGAAGTGGGCCTTGTGTGGTAGTGGACTCCTTTTATGTAGTGCTTGGGAAACAAGAGGCAAGCAGATCAGTGTCTGAAGCCAGTTGAGTCTACAGAGCGAGTTCCAAGCCAGCCAGGGCTACACAGTGAGACTGTCTCAAAAACAAAGACAAAAATCCTGAAGTGGGAGTGGGAGAGAAGGAGGCTCAGGAGTTAGAAAGTGTTGAGGGGCTAAGAGCACTTGCTGTTTTTCCAGAGGACCTGAGTTCTGTTCTCTGTGTCCGCATCAGGTAGCCCACAGCCATGTGTAACTCCAGCCGCAGGGGACCCAACACCTCTGGTCTCCATAGACACCTGCACTCACATGCAGGCAGACACACACACACACCTACACATAATTAAAAACAATAAAGATAAATCTTAAAAAAAAAAGAAAAGACTGAAGTGTTAGGACAAAGGGAAAATTAAAGAGAAAATAAGATAAAATGTATAAAAATGTTACTAGTTGTATCACTGGTAATTTATTACTATTTTCCTAAGATTTATTTTATTTTAAATGATTAGTATGTTTGTGGGTCTGTGTATAGGTGTGTGCATCTGAGTACAGGTACCCTTGGAGGCCAGAGGAGGGTTTCTGGAGTTTCAGGAATTATGAGCCACCCCATGTGGGTACTGGGAACTCAGCTTAGGTCTTCTGCAAGAGCAGTTTGTGCTCTTGGCTGCTGACCCATCTCTACACCCCAACTTAAGGTTTTTGGGTTTGGTTTTGGTTTTGGTTTTTGGGTTTTTTTGAGACAAGTTTTCTCTGTGTATCCTTGTCTGTTCTGTACTCACTGTGTAGACCAGGCTGGCTTCTGCCTCCCGAGTGCTGGGATTAAAGGCATGCGCCACCACGCCCAGCCTCCCAACTTAAGGTTTTAAAAGAAAAAAAAAAAATTATTAAATCTCATTTGACTCTGTGGTAGATAGAGGAAGTACTCCTTAATTTGGATCACAGTGGGTATATCTCATACGGCATCTAAGTCTATAATTAGAACTTTTACATGACATTGTCATCTTTTTCTCCTAGCTCTGGGTCAGAGCAGAGGACTCCAAAACATGGTTCCTCAGCAGATGCGCAGTAACTGCAGGATCACTGTTTTTGATGAGAATGCTGACAGCACTTCCAGAGGAGAGTCATCTAAGCCTGTGGTCCAGCCGTGGATGGCTCCCCCTGTCCCGAGAGCCAAAGAGAATGAGCTTCAGCCAGGCCCGTGGAACACAGACAGGCCCTTGGAATATAGGGTAAGAAATCATAGTATTTGCCAATCTAATGAAGACTTGAAATTGGTCTCCCTTGGTTTGTTCTTGTTTGTTTGTTTGAAAATGGTTCTCATTTAGCTTAGGCTAACCTTGAACTCGCTATGTACCCCAGGCTGGCCTTCAACTTTTCATGCTCCTGCCTCAACTTTCCATGTGCTAGCATTATAGTCGTGTATCACCCTGCGTGGCTGGATGTTAACATCATGTAACTCATTGACTATTTAGAGATTGTCTGCGTAAGTTGTGGTAGAATGTAAGATGACCATTTAAATTATTTCTTCATTTTTAGCCTCATGGCAATCCAGTTTCTGCAACATTTGTCCCCCCTGTGCTTCCCAGCTTCACTCCATATGTGGAAGAGGGTGCTCAACAGACAGCGATGTGAGTGGCTTGCGGATCGTTTGCAGTGGGAGTTACTAAGGGTGGGCAGGGCTCCTGCTTCTGTCCCCAGTGCATCTTTTGATGGGAGCGAAGGCAGACAAAGCCCTGTGTCTCCTTTGTGTTCATTGTATCTGCTAGCAAACTTAATGATTAGAGTTATTGTCCTGTTGCTGTAACAGTCATCACCGCTGTGATCCAAGTGACACTTTGTTATTGACAATAACTAGAAGGTGGGTTTTCTCTTACCCTGCTTTTCTCTTTTGGGTGTTTCTTTTCTCCTTCCTAATCCTTAACTGAAGGATTAGGATGTTACTAGTAGAGAATTTATTACTATTTTTACTAAGATTTATTAGTATGTCTGTGGGTGTGTGTAGGTGTGTACATGTGAATACAGGCACTCTTGGAGGCCAGAGGAGGGTTTGTTCTTGTTTGTTTGTTTGAGATGGGTTCTCATTATTTAGCTTAGGCTAACCCTGAATTTTCTATGTACCCCAGGCTGGCCTTCAGCTTTTCTTGCCCGAGCTTTCCATGTGCTAGCGTTATAGTCGTGCACCACTGTGCCTGGCTGGATTTTAACATCATTTAATTCCTTGACTATTTAGAGGTTGTCCCCATAAATTGTAGTAGAATGTAAAATGGTCATTTTATTTTTATTTTTCTAGATTAAAAAGATTTTTTAAAAAATGTGTATGAGTGTTTTGCCTGCTTATATGTATGTCGTCCCCCCCCCATGCATGTCTGGGGTCCACAGAGGTCAGAAGACATCATTGAATCTTGTGGGACTGGAGTTACAAACAGTTGTGAGCTACCATCTGGGTGCTGGGAATCAGATGTGAACCCTCTAAAATAACAAGTGCTCCTAACTGCTGAGCCGACTCTTCAGCCCACTGATATTTTTGTTAGAAGAAAAATTAGGCTAAATGACAGATAAAAGATCAGCCCAAGCTTTAGTCTAATCTTTAAAGATTGTGAGTTCTAATACTAGATTCAATTTTGTGTTTTAGTGTAAGAGTTTCCTCATAACTAACGCATGTATTTATTTTTTTTAAGACAAAGTTTCTGTGTACACCATGCTAGCCTTGAACTCACAGAGATCCACTTGTCTCTGCTTCCTGGGGTATGATATTAAAGTTACATAATACTGTACTGACTCTTACAGCTGCTTTATAACCCACTCCATGTGATAAGAACCATAGGAATGCAGAATCGCTCTAGTTTTGAGCAAAAGTTCTGTCTAAACATAAGACACACGAAGTCATTGGAACCTTTATAGAATTGACATTGAACTTTTTGTCAATCCCATTTTTAAATTTAAATTTGTTTGTTTGTTTGTTTTTTGAGACTGGCTATCCTGAAACTTGCTATGTAGAACAGACTGGCCTGAAACTCACAGAGATCCACCTGCCTCTGCCTCTCCAATGCTGGGATTCTAGGCGTGCACCACCACTCTGGCTCCTTTTTAAAACTTTATTTTCA
>CAJQZJ010032236.1:5415402-5449663 GCA_907164525.1 Lophiomys imhausi
TGTGTGTATTGACTTATGTGTGTGTACTTGCATGTCACGGCACAGGTGGAGGTCAGGGCAGTTTCAGGAGTCACTTCCCTCTTCCATGTCCATTCCAGGGATCAGACTCAGGTTGTCAGGTATAGTGGCTAGAGCCTTTTATCCACCGAGTCATCTCATTAGCTCCAGAATGAGGCATTTGAGTCCTTGAACAGATACAGATCCTATTAGGCATTTCCAATTCAAACAAAACACTGTAAACTGTTATTAAAATGTAGAACTGGCTAGATATTCAGAGATTGTTAGTTATATAGATATCATGCCCTAAATAATAAAAAGAGCCTTTAAAAAGCCGGGCAGTGGTGGCGCACGCCTTTAATCCCAGCACTTGGGAGGCAGAGGCAGGCGGATCTTTGCGAGTTCGAGGCCAGCCTGGTCTACAAATTGAGTCCAGGACAGCCAGGGCTACACAGAGAAACCCTGTCTCGAAAAACCAAAAAAAAGCTTAGAAAAACTTAATAAAATATTTGCATATGAAATGAAGTGCTCTGGATCTGCATCAGGACCATGTTGGGTTGGAATAGGGAAGTAGTAGCATTGCTGGGGAACATAGACAAAGTAAGATCATGCATGTTTTGATAATTACTATGAAATGGTCTCTCTTTTTTTTTTTTTTTTTTTTTTGGTTTTTCGAGACAGGGTTTCTCTGTGTAACAGCCCTGGCTGTCCTGGACTTGCTTTGTAGACCAGGCTGGCCTCGAACTCACAGAGATCCGCCTGCCTCTGCCTCCCAAGTGCTGGGATTAAAGGCGTGCGCCACCACGCCCGGCTGAAATGGTCTCATTTTTATATGTTGTTTTCGTTATAAGAACAAATTGGGAATCAGATGCCTTAAGCCGGCGTGGTGGCGCATGCCTTTAATCCTAGCACTTGGGAGGCAGAGGCAGGTGGATCTCTGCGAGTTCGAGGCCAGTCTGGTCTATGAAGCAAGTCCAGGACAGCAAGGGCAGTTACACAGAGAGACCCTGTCTCAAAAAAAACAAAAAAAAAAAAAAAAGAAAGAAAGATAGCTTAGTGGTTAGGAGTGGAGTACATGTTGCTTGCAGAGGACCCAACTTTGGTTCCCAACATATATGTTGTGTGGCTTCAGGGCATCTGATGGCCTTTTCTGACCTCTTCAGACATCTGTATGTATATGTCATGTACCCAAACACAAGACAAGCACATACATGCATAATTAAAAATAAAATGTTTTCAATAGTTTTCTTTGAGAATTAAACATTGATAAAACTTTTTTCTCTTTCAGTAGGTCCCAGTATACCTTTCTCCATTTTTGATGAGTTTCTTTCAGACAAAAACAATGAAAGGTTTGGTTTTATTGGTTTTTGTTTGTTTGCTTGTGTGTTTTAAAGAAATAGATCTTCCTATATATGTATACTTTTTTTAACTTAAAATTTTAGATTTAGGGGACTGGAGATATGACTCAGAGGTTAAGAACACTGACTCTTCTTCCAGAGGTCCTGAGTTCAATTCCCAGCAACCATATGGTGGTTCATAACCATCTATATTGAGATCTGGTGCCCTCTTCTGGCATGCAGGTATACGTGCAGGCAGAAAACTATACATAATAAATAAAAATATTTGTAAAAAAATTTATATTAAAAAAAAAATTTTAATTAAAAAATGCTATGTGTATGGGTATTTGCTTGCATGTACATCTGTGCACAATTTGTGTACCCACGGTGGCCAAAAAGGGGTAGTAGATCACTTGGAATTGGAGTTACCAAGCAGTTATGAGTCTCCGTGCGGGTGCTAGCGATTGAACCCAGGTCCTGTGCAAGAGCAGCCAGTACTTAACCACTGAGCCATTTCTCCAGCCCCTTATGTTAAATTCTTTGAAATTTTTTATTAATATATAATTTATATTAATATATATATAATTATAAATTTTATTGTATATAGGAGATATGTACATATATATGCATACTTACACACATGCACACGCACACAGGGATGGGGGTACATGCCATGGCACACAAATGGAAGCCAGAGGACAACTTTTGTGAATTGGACATCGCTTTCTACCATTGGGTCTTTGGGATAGAACTCCAGTTATCTGTTACCTGCTGAACCATGCTGTTCCCCAATATTTCCGACCTGTGAGTGAGGTTAGCTGGGCACTTTTGTGTAAACATTAAGGGCTGAGAAGAAAGACTTGAAAGCAGCATCATGAGTTAAGGCCAAACTAAGAGACATCACACAACTTTATCTCCACAAACAACCAAAAAGCCCAAGTCAGAGGCTTGCTGTTATCTCTGTATACAGTAACAGGGAGTGCTAACTGGAGTGTGTCTTTTCCCAGTCCTGCTGCAGATCCTCTACAGGTTCCCAAAGCCCAGCGCAGACCCCTTGCAGTTCTCAAAACTACAGAAATCATCGCCTCAAACGAGGACATGTCTCCTGATGCTTGTGTAAGTTAACGTAAGAGGGCTTAATGAGTTACTTCACTCAGACCTCTCAGAGGTTTAGCATCTGGCTGGTTAGCCAGCTCATCAGGGAAAGGCACTTCCTGCCAAGCCTGGTGACCTGGGGCTAATCCTGGGTCCCAGATGGTGGAAGGGGAGGACTGACTCCCACAAGTTGTCCTCTGCCCTCCACATGACTCTCCCTCACACACACAAACATGATAAATTTAAAAGAGAAGTATGGAAGTGCTGAGGGTGTTGGATCACGTTTGTTGGGGTCTCAATGGGCAGTGGAAGTAGTGGAGTATCTTGAGTTCTAAGTGAGCCTAGGCAGTGTAGTGAGTTTGAGGCCATCTTGAGTATATAGCTAGATCTTGTTCAAACGGAGATCAGGGTTAAAATTAAAATCACGAGTTTGGACTAAGCACATGAAAAGATTTTTCAGAATCAAGTCACTGGGAAAATGTAGAACAGAACCACAGTGAGACACTGTACCCACTGGAATGTCTATAATAAAGAGTTTAGGGGCAAGGATGTAGAGAAATTAGAACCTTCATACATTGCTGGAATAGTCATTTTGGAAAATTTATTAGCCATTCCTTAAAATGTTAAACCTAGGAGCAGTTAAGAGCCCTTGCGCTTGCAGAGGACCAACGTGAGTTTGGTTTCCAGCAACAATTGGCTGCCACAACTGGCTGTAATGGCAACCATCCAAAGCCTTCTTGTGACTCCCATGGGTACTGCACACACACGATATGCTAGCATACATGTAGGGAAAACATTCATACACATAAAATAAATTAAAAAAAATAATTACTAGCCATGCGGTGGTAGCACATGCCTTTAATCCCAGCACTTGGAAGGCAGAGGCAGGTGGGTATCTGTGAGTTCCAGGCCAGCCTGGTCTGCAAAGCAAGTTGTCAGAGACAGCCAAGGATACATAGAAAAACCCTGTCTTGGGGAAAAAAAAATTACTGGTTAAACATAGCATTTCTCAACCACGACATATACCCACAATAACTAAACTCACACACAAATACTCATAGAAATATTATTCATGATAGAGAAATCAACCTAAATGTTATCCATTGATGAATAAATAAAATATGTATCAACACAATGGCATATTAACAATTCAAAGAAATGATGTATGTAACAACATGGCTGAACCTCATAGGAAGTGAAGGAAACTGGAATTTCAAGTAAGAGGGAAGTCATGTGTCTGGACGTGGCTCCCATGCTCTCCTTGCCTAGTGTAGGTAAAAACTTCTCCATTCAGAAACAATGAAATGTGTGTGTCTGTTATGATAAAGAAACTTATGGTAAATATTTTTCCATGTACATGAAGTGACCATAGTAAAGCAGAGTAGTTGGGAATTATGGAGAGCAGAATGGAAAGGGGCTGGTAGTGTAGTGTGTTATGGTTTCTTTCTGAGGAATGAAAATGTTCTAAAATAGTATACTGGTGTGAACTCACGGGGACACCAAGATGCACACTGTGAAGTGATGATTGTATCTCATCACTTAAAAGGTTGTAGGAGGTCGCTAATCTGACAGCCTTTTCACATTTCCAATTCTTTTTTTTTCTAATCCAACACATGTATAAAATGCCTTTTGTGCAATGGAATCATGTAGACCAACCATTTTGCTTCCCGTTCTATTTTTATTTATTTGCATTTAATTGTTTTGTGGTTCTGTTTGTGAGTGCTTGCATGTGTGTAGAGGTCAGAAGTTCTGTCTATGCACCATGTGAGTGTCAGGATTGAACTCGGGTCATGAGGCTTGACTCTAGGAGCCCTTACTCACTGAGCCCTCTCATGCCCTTTCCTATTCTGTCTTGACTACTGTCATCTAGTGACTTGATGATAGCAGGGATAAGAAGATACTTTAGGCTCATGTGATGACCAGGTACCATGACCGCGCTTCCTCCACACCCAAGGAAATGAGCAAAGTCACTGGGAGACACTGTTTTAAAATACATTTTTGGGTTTTATTTTGTTTTGTTTTTCGAGACAGAGTTTCTCTATATCTGGTAAAATACACAGGAGTGTGTAGCTACATAGATGTGAATATCAATTCTATTTTATATCCAAAATGTAGAAATTTCTCCTGAATCAGAAGCTGCCTGGGTGACTTTTATGACTGAAGGAAGATACTCAGGCCCCACTCCAGTTTTATGGGATTCAAATTTCCAGAGAAGGAATCCAAGCATTATTTTCCCCTTTGTTTTAAAAAAATGTTTGTTTATATATGTATTTTATGTATATGAGTGCTTTGTCTGCGTGCATGCCTGCAGGCCAGAAGAGGGCACCAGATCCCAGTATAGATGGTTGTGAGCCACCATGTGGTTGCTGGGAACTGCCCTCAAGCCCCGGAAGAGCAGTCAGTGCCTTTAACTGCTGCGTTTTAAATAATTTGGGAAAGTTATTCTGTAGTTCTGATAACAATTAGTTCCCTTGTTGCTATGAGTGCATGTATACTGTGCCGTAGAGAATACTGCCCGATGCATGACGGATTAGATAGGATAGGTCAGGCAATGAGTCTAGGTTCAGCTCCTCAGAGATGGCTGCCATTATTATTTTTTTTAAAGCCTTTTTTTTAAACATTTATTTATTTATTTATTTGTTTATTTATTTATTTATTTTACATATATGCCTGGACAGCAGATCTCAATGTAGATGGCTGTGAGCCACCATGTGGTTGCTGGGAATCGAACTCGGGACCTTTGGAAGAACAAGCCAGTGCTCTTAACCTCTGAGCCACCTCTCCAGCCCCCGATGGCTGCCATTATTAAAGGGGTTATTCTCATTCTTTTTTTCTCTCTCTTTCTTGTTCTTCCTCCCTCTCCCTCTCTTCTCTCTTTCCCTTTTCCTTTTCTCTTTCTCCCTTCTCTTTCTTTCCTTTTCCTTTTGTAATCTCTTGCTTAGTTTTTAAAAGAATATTTTAGCCCCGCTCCCCGAAGTCATGTCTTAAATATCTAAACTAATAGAGAGATTCATAAGTAGTATTTTATTTTACTTTAAATGTTTTCTATTTATTTTGATTTTGAGTCAGGCCTGGAGCTCTCTATGTGGACTAGGATACTGTATTTCTTTCTTTCTTTGTTTATTTGTTATTCTTAATTATGTATATGGGAGAGAATGTGCACATGAGTGCAAATGTCCACAGAGGTCCAAGATGCCAGATCCCCCTGGAGCTGGGGTTACAGACAGTTGTAAGCTGCCTGAGGTGGATGCTGGAAATTGAACTCAGGCCCTCAGGAAGAGCAGCATATGCTCTTAACCTCTGAGCCGCCTCTCTAGCCCTGGACTGGGCTGCTGTAAACCTACATTCACTGTCTCTCTGTGATATACCTCTACTTCTGCTTCCTTGATTTTGAGTCAGAAATTGTGTCAAATATGTCCAATTGTAGATAATCTAGGAAATTAATACCTTGTATCTTCAAGGGTTAAATGAACTGGGCATTTCTTTTTTTTTTTTTTTTTTTTGGTTTTTCGAGACAGGGTTTCTCTGTGTAACAGCCCTGGCTGTCCTGGACTCGCTTTGTAGACCAGGCTGGCCTCGAACTCACAGAGATCCGCCTGCCTCTGCCTCCCAAGTGCTGGGATTAAAGGCGTGCGCCACCACCGCCCGGCTGAAGTGGGCATTTCTTATAGGTAAATATATAATGGTTTAATCTCTTAGGCAGCTGAACGATACATGCAAAAAAAAAAAAAAACCCTTAGTGTTTGTAACCTTTCAGCTTGCTAATTATTTTAGGAATATTTATCCTAGAAACTTAAATGATCATTAAAAATTGTGTATATTTTAAAAAGCTTTGAAGTGGTGGGAAATAGGGAGTAGCCAGGAAGGACTAAGTGTTTAGAGCCTCATGCTTATTTTACTGACTCCGTCACTCAGTTACAGCCCTCGCCTCCTTGGCTAATTTTTAATAAACCAACATTGTGGGGCTGGCAAGATGGCTTGGTGGCCTTCACTGCCAATTCTGAAAACCTGAATTCAATCCCTAGGACCCACATGGTAGAAGGAGAAAAATGACTCATGCAGATTTAAACATGACTCATACAAAGTATCCTGTGGTTTCCACATGCATGTACTTACGCTCTAATTAATTAGTTTAAAATACAGCCCACATGTGACCATCCTGGTTTTTATTTTTGTTTGTTTTTCAAGACAGGGTTTCTCTGTGTAGCCCTGGCTGTCCTGGACTCACTTTGTAGACCAGGCTGACCTTGAACTCACAGAGATCTATCTACCTGCTTCTGCCTCCCGAGTGCTGGGATTAAAGGTGTGCTGTAGGCAGTTTTTAAAGAGTAATTTTATTTGTATGTATGTATGTGGGTATGTAAGTGAATGCCATGTGTGTGGTGGGGTACCTATGGAAAACAGAAGAGGATATCAAACCCATTAGAGCTCAGCTGCCGGCCTGGGTGCTCTGAACCTTTGTCCTCTAGAGAGGCATCAAGCACGCTTTGAGGCATCTCTCCAGGCCCCAGAATACTTTTTTTTTTTTTTTTTTACATCACAAAATGTATTTATTGGGCTGGAGAGATGACTCAGCTGTTAAGAGCTCTCTCTGTCTGCTCTTCCAGAGGTCCAGCCAGAGTTCAATTCCCAGCAACCATGTGGTGGATCACAACCATCTATACTGGGATCTGGTGCCCTCTTCTGGCATGTAGGGGTACATGCAGATAGAGCTCTCATATATGTAAAATAAATAAATCTTTTTTTTAAATGTATTTATTTTTATTTTATGTGCATTGATGTTTTGTCTGCATGTGTATCTGTGTAAAGGTGTCAGAACAGTTACGACAGTTGTGAGCTGCCATGTGGGTGGTGGAAATTGAACCTGGGTCCTCTGGAAGAGCAGCCAGTGCTCTTAGTTGCGGAGCCATCTCTCCAGCCCCCAGAATACATTTTAAGTGAGAAGAGTAGTGTCAGTTCTCCAACTTTCAGGTGACATTGTTTGGGAGGGGGCATCCAGCAGCTTTCTGTGTGTACAGAACTCAAGGGCCAATTTTTGATGAAGTATAGTTTTCTTTGTTAACAAAATCTTTTCCTCAGTGCTATCCTATGCTTTTTAAATTGTCATCAACTAGATAGAGGTCCTGGTATGCTATTTATAAATCCCATGTCAATGATCTGATGTCCAAGTTAAACAAAAATGTGTGTGTGTATATGTGTGTATGTATATATATGTATGTATGTATGTATGTATGTATGTATGTATGTATGTGTGTATATGTATATGTGTATGTGTTTTATATCACATATTTGTTGGACTATCTTAGCTAAATTGTGTTGTTTTTTATTGTTGTTTTTTTTTTAGGATGAACTTACAGGAATTGAACCTTTGAGTGAAGATGCCATCATCACAGGTTTCAGGAATGTGACCCTTTGTCCTAACCCTGAGGACACTTGTGACTTTGCTAGAGCAGCTCGTTTGGCATCTACTCCTTTCCATGAGATACTCTCCTTGAAGGGTGTCCCTTCCGGTCCCGAGGGACTGTTGCAGGAAGAGGATCCGGATGGGAAGACCGCTGGGGGTCACCACACTGTGCGGGCCACTGTTTATAACCAAACCCTCAGCGTCAAGAAGCTAAGGTGACTGGAGTGTTTGTGCTCTTGGTCTGGTCTGTGTGCTTGTCAGCTAGAGTAACCAGGTAGCAGACTCTCTTGTCTGCCAAGTACCAATAAGAGAGTGAGTCTGTCCCGGGTACAATGTCCCTGGAGTTTATTGACTGGTCTGGATTTGAGGGTTAGAAGACACACATTTTGATGGTCATGAGACTGAGAGTTATAGAAGGAGAGGTGGCTCAGCACTTAAGAGCACTTTCTTATAGAGGACCTGGGTTTGATTCCCAGCACCCACATGGCAGCTCACAACAGTCCTTAACTCCAGTTCTCTTCTGGCCTCTACAGGTACTAGACACAAACATGGTGCACAAATCTGTGAGCAGAATACTCATTTTTTTTAATCTATTCTAACTTGGAAAAATGATATGCTCTAAAAATGAGACTAATACAAATCATAGCAACTATAAATTATTTTAAAATAAACTTTTTTATAAGATGAGTTCAATGTGAAATTTATAATTTAAAAAATGTGTAAAGTTGGGGCTGAAGAGATGGCTAGTGGTTAAAAGCACTTGCTGCTCTTGCAGAGGTCCCAGGTGCAGTTCTCTCTCTCTCTCTCTCTTTTTGTTGTTGTTGTTTGTTTTTTTAATTTATTTATTTATTGCTTCAGGTTACATCTCCATCATTGTTGTTGTTTTTTGAGACAGGGTTTCTCTGTGTACCAAGCCCTGGCTGTCCTAGACTCCATTTGTAGATCAGGCTGGCCTTAAACTCACAGAGATCTGCCTGCCTCTGCCTCCCGAGTCCTGGGATTTAAGGCCTGTGCTACCACACAGGGCTCTAGGTTCAGTTCTCAGCACCCACAGTGGCGGCTCACAATCTTCTGTAAGTCCAGTTCTGGGGGATTTGACATCCTCTTCTGGCCTCTGTGGGTCTGCTCTCAAACATTGGTTCACTGACACACATGCAGGCAAAACACTCATAAAAGCAGATGGATCTTTATTAAGATAGAGAGAGTTCCAAGGGAACTTGGTGTATACTATCCCCTAGTACAGCGTCACTTTTGTTTCTTGCAGCCCAATTATTGAAGACAGCCGTGAAGGTACTCAATCCTCTGGCTTTTCCGGATCTTCGGCCTCAGTTTCAAGTACATCCTCCATTAAAGGCCTTCAGATCCCCGAGAAGCTGGAGCTGACCAACGACGCTTCAGGTAGGTCTGTCAGCCTATGGGCAAGCTTCTGAATCTGCCTGACGAGCATAGACCCCTCAGCAGACTGATCTGTGAACTAGTGATGCTGCCACAGTGATAGTCACCAAATGAACCAGCAGCAGCTCAACATAATGTCATGTGTACCCAAGTCAAATGAATGTGGTCAGATTAGCAGTGTTGACTTTGTAATGTTGGATTCCACCAACCCCTTTGTGTTTTTTGTTTGTTTTTGTTTTCGTTTCTTTTTCTGAGGCAGGGTTTCTCTGTGTATCCTTTGCTAACCTGGAACTCGCTCTGTAGACCTGGCTAGCCTTGAACTCAGAGATCTGCCTGCCTCTGCCTCCTGAGTGCTGGGATTAAAGATATGCATCACCACTGCTGGGCCCCCTATTCTGTATTTTTGTTTTGCTTTTGTTTTCTGAGACAGGGTTTCTCTGTGTAGCAGCTCTGGCTGTCCTGAACCTGCTTTGTAGACCAGGCTGGCCTTGAACTCAGAGGTCTTCCTGCCTCTGCCTCCCAAGTGCTGGGATTAAAGGCAAGCGCCACCACACCGGCAATTGCAGACAGCTGTGAACTGCCATGTGGGTGATGGGATTTGAACTCAGGTCCTTTGGAAGATCAGCCAGTGCTTTTAACTGCTGAACCATCTCTCCAGCTCCTGCATTCTGTTTTTTAAAATTCTTTTTTATTTGTATGAGTGTGTGTGTGTATGTTAGAAAGGGAGAGAGAGAATGAGAGAGAGAGAGAGAGAATGCAAAGGCCAAAAAGGCATCAGATGTCCTGGAACTGGAGTTACAGGCAGTTGTGGGAAGTGAGACATGATCTGAACTCAGATCCTCTGAATTATCAAGAAGTACTCTTACTCACCAAACCATCTGTCCAACCCCTTTAGCACCATGTTTTAAACATTAGGTTTTATGTCTCTTTCAACTTCTTTTCTCTGCAGAAAATGCTGTTCAGTCACCCTGGTGTTCACAGTATCGTCTACAACTATTAAAATCCCTACCAGAGTTAAGTGCTTTTGCAGAGTTTTCCATGAAAGATAGACTGATGCCTACGCTGGAAATAGGGAAGGAAATTGAGTTAGGTAAGTATTGCTGAGTACCTGTCCTTTTTCTTGGGATATCATACAAATAAGTGATTTGAACACCAGAAGCCCTTGAACACTGTAAATGTTTCTAGGTTGTAATAAATAGCATTATAGAGGTTAAAACATTGATAATTTCATGCCACAGTAAAAGTAGTTCTTTTATTTCCCTCTTTGTAAAAAAAATTTTTTAGATTTATGTATTTTACTTTATGAGTGTTTGCCTGCATGTATGTGATGCCTGTTGGATACCTTACAACTGGGATTACAAATGGTTGTGAACCTCCATGTGCTGGGTGCTGTGAATTAAACCCAGGTCCTCTGCAAGAGCAACAAAAGTCCTCTTAACTGCTGAGCCATCTAACTAGCTCTCCTTTCGAGTTTTAAACAAATGATTTTGAAAAGCATTCTAGATGTCACTTACTGGCAAAACCACCAGCGCATCTCACGCGTAAGTCAGGTGGTAAAGTGTTAGGACCTACATATATTCACAGTGACTTTTTAAAATGGAATCAAACCTTTTCAACAGGTAATGAAGATTACTGCATTAAACAAGAATACCTAATATGCGAAGATTACAAGTTATTCTGGGTGGCACCAAGAAACTCTGCAGAGCTAACCATGATAAAGGTAAAACTGACCCTTTGTAATTTCATTAGCTTGCAAATAAGCAAAGAGGACCGTTGTGTCTCCATGGTACTGTCAAACCTGTTCAATAGTCTTCTGGCTTCTTTACTGGGAAATCAGTGAGCCATCAAAAAAATCATCACCATTCTAGATCAAGATCAGAGATCAGAAATGAGGGACAGTTGTGTAAAGAGTGTCTTGTATCTAAGCATACTAAGTATTGTGTTGACTTTATTTTTCTGAGGAAATATAACACCCTGGAGTGTGTGGGCTGTTCACTGGATCAGCTGTATTCTAGTCTTGACACCATTACTGTAGGGTAGTCTCATTATGTTTTTCTTTTTTTTTTGGTTTTTCGAGATAGGGTTTCTCTGTGTAACAGCTCTGGCTGTCCTGGACTCGCTTTGTAGACCAGGCTGGCGTCGAACTCACAGAGATCCACCTGCCTCTGCCTCCCAAGTGCTGGGATTAAAGGCATGCGCCACCACGCCCGGCATCATTATGTTTTTCTTATATTGGACACCCAGATACCTTTTCCCTCCCATTTCTTTCTTGGCTTAATTTCTCTTATTTTGGAAAAGTACATCTCTTAGTTTCTTTTTCAGGAAAAGGAGGCAAAAGTTTTTAAAGTCCTCTGTTTCAGATAATTCTTTATTCTATCTCTTTTCTTGATTGATAGTTTGACTGGATATAGAATTTTTTGTTTTTTGTTTTTTTACTTTACAATTTTAAAGCCTTCTTTTGTAACCTTGCTTAGTTTTGTTTGTTTTTTTGTTTGTTGGTTTTTGATTTTTCGAGACAAGGTTTCTCTGTGTAGCCCTGGCTGTCCTGGACTCGCTTTGTAGACCAGGCTGGACTTGAATTCAGAGATCCTCCACCTGCCTCTACCTCCTGAGTGCTGGGATTAAAGGTGTGCGCCACCACGCCCAGCAATTACATACAGCTGTGAACTACTATGTGGGTGCTGGGATTTGAACCTGGGTCCTTTGGAAGAGCAGTCAGTGCTCTTAACCTCTGAGCCATCTCTCCAGCCCCGGTTAATTGGTTTTTGGTGAATACTTTTTCTACAGGTTTAGAAACTGAATATAGGCATCTCATAGGTAAATGTCTCACCACTGAGCCACCTCCTCAGCTCCTAAAGTAAAGACTTTACTTTTAAAGTCCTTTGCTATCCTAATCTTTTTTTTTTTTTTTTTTTTGAAGATCAGCAAAGCAATTTTGTTTTCAAAAAGGGAGTGCTAGAACCCAAACCAAGCACCCCTAGGCACAGACATTCACTTGGTTTTTTATTCAAGTACATGTGGTGACTGTGTCTTCCCCCGTTGTTTGAGGTCCAATTTCACAAACTTTAGCTTTTGGCTAGTTTTAAAATAATCAGCACAAAAGGAATGACGGAAAGGGGTCAGGGCTCAGCCACTCCATACCGTCGAGTTCTAGAAGAGCAGTGGGCCTTTTGTGTGAAGATATTTTATCCTGTGGGAGTCAGTTGTTTTAAGACTCACTATGTAGGCCTGGTTGGTCTTAAACCAATAATCCTCCTGTCTCTGCCTCCTGCATACTTGGATTACAAGCATGTGTCCCCATGCCCAGCTGTCATTTTAATTTTAGTAGCTCCCTGTCTCTAGATCCTGTAAAGTCTTGTTTGTCTCCAGCATATAACAGTGATATAAGTGTTATCACCTATGTGTTAGGCAGATAGTCAGTAGACATTCAGTCTAGCGGCTCTTTTGGTCTTGACGTTTTCTTTGATTGAAAAAAAATTGTTTCAGCTTTCTGCTCCCTCAATTTGTAATTTCTCATATTAGAGTATAGGTTTTCCTATACAATTATTTCTTTGGCAGCTCACAACCACCTGTGACTCCAGCTCCCGGGATCTGAGACCCTGTTCTGAGGGTACCTGCCCTTGGGCGTATATACACAGACAAACAAAATTAAAAGTAAAATATTTTTATTCGTCCTGTAGCTTCTCTTTTGTCTTACTTTCTGTAGTGCAATTGTCTCTTGGTAGCTGTAGGGGATTGCTTCTAAGACAACCCCGACCCATGTGATAAACCCAAACCTGAGCGTATTCAAGTCCTTTATATAAACTGACATAGTATTTGCTAATAACCTGCACACATCCTCCCATATGCTTTAAATTATCACTAGGTTTCTTATAATACCTGACATAATGTACATACTATGTTACTTATTGTGTGTTGTTTCAGCCCCCCCACACACACACACACGCACGCATGCACACGCACCCCAAGTATTTTCCATCCTTTAGATTAAGATTATTTTAGAACCATAGTTTTAGTCTTTTTATAGGTTTTACAGTTCTTTCAAAGGGAGAATGTTTTTATTTTGCTGAGATACTAATGAAGTTTTAAATTGTTTTTCTTGGCTCAACAAAATGGCCCAGTGGATAAGGCTTGTTGTCACCAAGCCTGACAACAACCTGAGTTCAATACCTGAAGCTGCCATGGAAGAACATTGTCACCTCCCACAAGTTGTCCTATCACTTTTATGCCCATGCCTTCTCTCTCTCTCTCTCTCTCTCTCTCTCACACACACACACACACACACACACACACACACACACACACACACACAATAAATAAGTTGTTTTTGAGTGTTTGGCTCTCTTCAGAGTTAGGCGTGTAACACTAAAAGCTAATTGAAACCTGTGTGTGTATAGGGAAACCTTGACAGCCATGGGGCTTCACCGTAGACGGTGTAGTTTTGGCATTTTCCTGGCATACCCACCCGCTGTTCAATCTTTTCTCTTGAGCTGATTGGATCTCTGAAAGAAGGCTTCTCATTTCCTGCGCAGAGAATATGTCCGACTGCTGGAGGGAGAAGCAAGTAGTGTAGGTGAGAAGTAACATGGAAGATTCCATATGTGACGATAAGCTTTTGTCCTAGAAGCAGTTGCAGAGCTGGGCTACAGGGACAGGAAGGAGAATCTAGAGACTCGGCTCTTCTATGGTTCTGGCACCCTTGCAGGCGCTGCAGCCTCACTCACCTTGCTGCTGCTGCTTGTATGCAGTAGTGTCGTGTGCGCGGTACTCTGGAGTTTCCTGTGCTGCTGGGACAGCGTTGCTGTGTCTTGTTGGTGCACTGACCCTATTGTCTTTCCAGTGTGCAGGCCTGTATTGCTCCTGTGTCCTTTCTTTTTTTTTTTTTTTTTTTCAAAGATTTATTTATTATGTATACAGTGTTCTGTCTGCAGGTATATCTGCAGGCCAGAAGAGGGCACCAGATTTCATTATGGATGGTTGTGAGCCACCATGTGGTTGCTGGGAATTGAACTCATGACCTCTGGAAGAGCAGCCAGTGCTCTTAACCGCTGAGCCATCTCTCCAGCCCCCCTGTGTCCTTTCTTAGAGCTTATGCTTTGTTTTTGTTGCTGTTGGTTGGTTTTTCTCATGTTACACAAGGTCTTACTAGGTAACCTCACGGGGTAGAGTGCTGGGATTAAAGGATGCATCCTATGCCTGCCCACATGATGCTTCTATTTCTTGATATTTGCTGGAGGGTAGAAGGGCTGTGTGGTGGCTTCAGCAAGGATGGCCCCCACAGGCTTATGTATTTGAATGCTTAGTCACCAGGGAGTGGAAGTCTTTGAAAGGGTTGGAAACTTTAGGTGTGGCCCTGTTGGAGGAAGCGTGTCACTGGGAGTGGGCTTTGAGGTTTCAAAAGCCCATGCCAGGCCCAGAGTCTCTCTCTGCCAAACATCAGGATGTCACCATGCTCCCCACCGTGATGGTAAAGACTCTGAAACTGTAAGCCACCCCCAATTCAATGCTTTCTTTTATAAGAGTTGTGTTGCTCATGATGTCTCTTCACAACAATAGAACAGTGACTAAGACAGACTAGAAGAAATATGGAGGGTTTTGTTGTTTTTGTTTGTTTGTTTGTTTGTTTGTTTGTTTGTTTTAGACAGGGTCTCACTCCGAAGTTCTGGCTGGTGTGGAACTCAGTGTGTAGACCAGGCTAGTCTAAACTTGCATTAGTCCCTCCTGCTTCTGCCTCCTAAGTTCTATAATTTTTACTGTTATGGTTGTGTTTTGGGTTGGTTGGTTGGTTTTAGTTAGCATACAAAATAATGGATTTTGTTATAACATAGATATGTATGTGCAAATAATTGTACTTTACCCAGTCTGGCGTAGTGGTATACTCCTTTAATCCCAGCACTCAGGAGGCAAAGCCAGGTGGATCTCTGAGTTCAAGGCCAGCCTGGTCTACAGAATGAGTTCCAAGACAGCCAGGGCTACACAGAGAAACCCTGTCTTGAAAAACCAAAAAAAAAAAAAAAAAAGTACTTTACTCATACCTGCTCCCTTTTTGTCACCCTCTCCTGTCCTCCCCATTGCTGCCCTCCTCATAGTTCCCCCTCTTGCTTTCGTGCATATATACTTAAACTGAGATTCTGCTTGTGATAGAAAACATAGTGTATTTGTCTTTCTGTGTCTGGCTCACTTCACTTACATAATCTCCATTTTTTATAAATAATGTGATTTTGTTCTTTATAACTAAGGAGGCAGAGGCCAGTAGATCTCTATGAGTTCAAGGCTAACCTGGTGTACCTAGAGAGTTCTAGGCCATCCGGGGCTATGTAGTGAGATCATATCTCCAATTGCATTTTCAATCTGCCGACCATCAGCACATGTTCTGATTGCCCTTATACTTCAAATATCATATCTTACAGGCGTCTTCTCAGCCTATCCCGTGGGACTTCTATATCAACCTCAAGTTAAAGAAGCGTCTGTCTGAGGACTGGGACGGGCTCTGCAGCTGTTGTCAGTACCAAGACGGCCATATTGTCTGGTACCAGTACATAAATTGTTCCACCCTTCAGGTATGTGATACTAAATGCATACAATTGTAAATCAAAAGAAGAAACTTATACTGCATTTATGAAAGACACTTAATACGGGGGTGGAGAGATGGCTTAGCACATGGAGCACTTGCTGCCAAGGCTGACCTGAATGTGATCTTTCTGGGACTCAAATTGTGATGAGAGATAATTAAATCTTGTAAATCGTTCTCTTCTTTCTACTCACATCATAGCATGTACACACACACGTACACACACACACACACACACACACACACACACACACAAATAAATGTAATTAAAACTTTAAAGTATTTAATGTACAAAATTCCATTCAGTCATCTAGAAATAGACCAGCCAGGCAGTGGTAGCGCACACCTTTAATCCCACCACTCGGGATGCAGAGACAGGCAGATCTGTGAGAGTTCAAGGCCAGCCTGGTCCAGAAACCAAGTTCCAGGACAGCCAGGGCTACACAAAGAGAAACCATGTCTCGGAAAAAAAGAAAAGCAGTAGACCAGTTCTAAGTTTTACTCTTTTGACATTTATTGTGTCTGGGTGTGCCATGGTATGCATGTGGAAATTTGAGGGTAATTACAAGTCAGTTCTCCTTCCAACACACGGGTTCCAGGATCAGACTTAAGTCAGCAGGCTTGGGGGTTAGTGTGTAGACCTGACTGGCCTGAACTCGGGGAAGTTTTTCTGCCCAGCCTTCCAAGTGCAGGTTACAGGTGTGCACCAACACACCATCTCTCGAAAAGGAGAAGTTCCATTAAAATTTAAAAGCACCGATCGATGACTTTTATCAGGCCCCACAGTCTAGGCAGTCACACTTCCACAGTGCTACATCCTTGGCCTTCTTTTCCAAGTGGCTGTGATCTAGCACCTATTTGATATGTTTTAACATTTTATCTTGAGTGGGGGGCCACTGAATAAATCACCTAACTAGAATAGTTATTAACTCTTTTAAAGCAAAATGAAACTGGTCTTGCCTATACTGCTTCCCCTGCATCTTCTTAAAAATACAGACACAAGATATCATTTTACTCTTTGCTGTGTTCTTCAGGTTTTGCTATCAAAATAATTTTTTTTAATTTATGTATATGTGTGCACATGTAGGTTGTAGTTGAAATTATTATTCTGGGGGTTTGCTATTTCCCTTAAAACCCCCTGGTTCCCAAGTAAACAACACAGAAACACTATATTTTATGAGTAAGTTGTAGGCCTTAAGCGGGGCAGGTTCTGAGCTATAATAATTCTACTACCCTTAAAACCCAGATAAATGCCCATCACTTGCCAATCTGGTGACTCTTTGATGGCTTCTGCTCCATCAGTCTGTCCTCAGGGCATTTCACTTGGCCACGTGTTCCTAGTCCATCATGTCTAATGGAGACCTCCTGATCTCCGTCTCCTTCCTCCTCCTCTCTCATGGTCCCTCTGAGACCCTAGACCCAGGAACCTTAGCTTCACCTACCTCTCCTGCCCAGCTGTAGGTGTCAGCAACTTTTATTAACCAATCAAGGTTTAGCAACATCATTTTGTATATGTGAGAATCTGCTTGTGAAACAGTGAGCAGATCTTGGGGACCAGTATTTAGCATTTGAATACATAGCCGCTCCAGACCAACCCCAACAACAGGTGAACATGCACGTGCATGTGGCCATCAAAACAGCTCGCAAGAGTCCTTTCTCAGGGCTTCTGGCTTGGCAGCAAGAATCTTTACCTTCATGCTCTTCACCCACAGTCTCATTAAATCCTTACAGTCTTCAGGAGACCTCAGTGTTAAAGCTGGGGCAGGGTGCAGTCTGCACTCCAGTGGGGAGCACTCAGCAGCCCACATCAGGGCATGTGCTGCAGATGTGACAGCTTGAGAAATAGTTTTCTGTCTTTGTGTTTCCAGGATCTTCTCCAACACAGCGAATTTGTCACTCATGAAATAATAGTGTTGATTATTTATAACCTTTTGACAATAGTGGAGAAACTACACAAAGCTGAAATAGTTCATGGAGACTTAAGTCCAAGGAGTCTGATCCTAAGAAACAGGTTGGTCCTTTTTATTTTCCTATATTGGCTACTTAAAAACAAACAAACAAAACATAGCTAATTGTCATATTTATGTCTTAAAAAATTGTGTGTATGAGTGTTTTCCCTGCTTGTATGTCTGTGCACTACATACATGCCTGGTACCTACCAAGGACAGAAGGAGCTAGGTCCTTTGGAACTGGAGTTACAGATGGTTGTAAGCTTCCATGTGGGTGCTGGAAATGGATCCTGTCTGTGAACACATAGATGAGAGGTGCTTGCCTTGCGTGTATGAAGCCCTGGGTTCCAACTGAACACCAAGAAAAATATACAAGGACATTATCTTTTCTTTAATAAATTTCACAGTAAACATTTTATGGAGTCAAAAGATATTAAAAGCCAGAAAAACCTTTTTATCATTATAAAAACTTGTCTGTATATTATACATATATATGTTTTTATGTCTGTTTGCATGTATGGATGTACACCACATGCATGCTTGATGCCAGTAGAGGTCATGGGATCCCCTGCGACTGGAGTCGTGGATGGATGGTTGTAAACCATCATGGATTCCAGAAGTTGACCCCTGGTCCTCTGCAAGAGCAACAAGTGCTCTTAACCTCTGAGCCATCTCCATCCCCCGAGAAAGAGGTTGTTAAAGTCACTTAGTTTATTGTGTGCGTAGCTTGTGAGGAAGATGAGATCAAGGGGTAGGAACTCTGCTCAGTGGTAAAGTGATGGCTAGCCCGCGCTTGAGCTCCTGAGGGGAAGGAGGAAGAGAGGCTTTGCCCATGTTGGCATTAGTAGCTGATAGAGAGCAGAATGGTCATCCTCCTTTATTAATTCGTGAAACGCTTTCTCAAGCTTAGAAAAAAATTGTTTTAAGCGATCATAGTTTATCAAAGCAAAATTAAGTTGGATCTATGCCAAGGAAAAATGGGAGCTGCTATAAATTGTAAAACCCTTCAGCTGTGGAGGTTTGTGATTCAGGTCATGGAAAGCCTGGGTCTGAGACCTGCATTTGTACCAGTGGGGAACTGGAGGCGCCCATTGAGAAGGGCTGTGACACCTGCATGGGTCAGAGTCTGCTTCTAATGCCAGTCCTTGAGAGTGTTCTGTGGTGACACCATGGTTTAGATCAGATGTGTGATCAAAGCAATCCTAACCTTTTGGGCTGTCATTGCCCTTGCTTCTGTGTGTGCATTTCCATAACTGACCACTGGAGGGTACTGTTGGGAAGGCTAAGACACACCTGCAGTCCTTTAAAAACAGACCAGCCTTGCAGCCGCAGCCACAGTCTGCTTCCGTTATGTCCTCTCGAATCTGTCCTCAGAATCCACGATCCCGATGATTGCAATAAGAACAATGACGCTGTGAGGATAGTGGACTTTTCCTACAGTGTTGACCTGACAGTGCAGCTGGATGCTTTTGCCTACAGTGGCTTTCGGACTGTGCAGATCCTGGAAGGGCAAAAGATCCTGGCTAACTGTTCTTCTCCCTACCAGGTAAGTGGAAGACGAGCCTGGACAAATATGGAGATCATTTCTTTTTTTTTTTTTTTTTTGGTTTTTCGAGACAGGGTTTCTCTGTGTAGCCCTGGCTGTCCTGGACTCAATTTGTAGACCAGGCTGGCCTCGAACTCGCAAAGATCCGCCTGCCTTTGCCTCCCAAGTGCTGGGATTAAAGGCATGCGCCACCACTGCCCGGCTTGGAGATCATTTCTTAACCTCTTCCTTATCTAGATAAGCTGTGAGAGCTGGTATTTACCGGCACTGACTTGCCTAGAAAAGATGGCCTTGTTTTCAAATACTGTATCACCATGCAACTTATAGTCAACCATTTTCTTGTCATAGCGCCCAAGAATATAAATATACACATGCAAATACATAACTCAGTAACTTAAGTGCTCAGGCACTTCTGTCACTCACCATCCACGTCATGTCCTGTGAATCGTTCTCTTTGCTTTTCACTGTACAGTGAGGATAGTACCCTCTGCTCTTTGTATATCAGACTTGTGAAGATTAAATGCAATGAAAAATTAAAAAACACTAGGACAAATGTGAAGTGTCTTATATAACTGTATTGTTGCAAACATATTCTGACTAAGCTTTAGACATTCAGTATCTGCTGTCTGGATATGCAGTTTATGTACCTGAAGTGGTCTTGTGGGCCACATTAGATCACATTTGGAGTCCATGCAAATATAGTATGCTGATGTGATTTGGTAATCCAGGTTTTCTGTTGTCTTTGACTCTTGAAAATAATCCTTTAAGACAGGTGGTGGTGGTGCAGGCCTTTAATCCCCAGCACTCAGGAGGCAGGGGCAGGTAGATCTCTGTGATCTACATAGTGAGTTTCAGGACAGCCAAGGCTACACAGAGAACACCTGTCTCAAAAAGCCAAAATAATAATAACCCCTTAAGTTATCTCTGATCATTTCTTTGAGGAGCTTCTCCCTATCCTGTAAAGATAAGGAACATCTACTAAAATACATAAAGTCATAAAGTTAAGCTCTGTCATGCTTTTCAGCTTTTATATAAATAGGTTCATAATAGAAGCAGAGACAACTTTAGTTCTTGGAACGTTTGTGATTTCAGGTAGATCTGTTGGGTATAGCAGACCTAGCACACTTACTATTGTTCAAGGAACACCTACATATCTCCTGGGACGGACTCCTCTGGAAACTCAGCCAAAATACTTCTGAGTAAGTACTGGATCCTGCAGGGTTGCCAACCGTCCTGATACTTCCCTCTCTTCGGTAGGTAACTGTAATTTCCAGAACCAAGCACTGCGATTCCAGGGACTTCTCTCTGTGGTCACTTTAGCATCCACAGGGCACCTAGTACAGGGGACAGGAGTTGTCAACTAAAGATAAGAGACGGACTCTTGAGACTTTAGGGCATTCAGACCTTGGCATGTCATGTAGGAGTGTGGAAGTTTCTTAGTTTAGAAATATTGGGAACATTTTAGAAGAATAATTTTCTAACCACTTGGTATTAGTCTTTTTTTAGCTCTGTTTATCAAAAGTTAATTATCTTTTGAAGAGAGTTACATTTCCAAATTATATACTGATTTTAGACTATAATATGTTTAATGAGCAGGTAGAAACAAACCATAGAGCAGAGTCTCCTGATGCAGAAATAAGAGAACTCTCAGGTCCTTAGTACTCCTCAGGCCTGCTCGTGAACTGGTTAGGTATCTTATGCTCTCCTTAACTCATCTTCACCAATGACTTCTGAGCATCAGCTCTCCAAGTAGTGACTTAGGGCCCATTCTTAAGTTTGTTTTCATTTTAATTCAATGTTGAAGATTTAATGTCCCTCCCCATTTTTCTCTCCAAAACATTTAAGTTGGTTTTTTTTTTTTTTCTTCTTCATTTGATTCAGAACTTGGCCAATCACATTTGTTTGTTGTATGTATTTTTAGAATAGATTTGAGCCTGACATGGTGACTCATGCTTTTAATCTTAGCACTTGGGAGGCAGAGGTTCAGGGCCAGCCAGGGCTACACAGAGAGACCTTGTCTTAAACAACAACAAAAATAAATAAGTTAATGAAATAGCTTGAAGCACACTTTGAGATGTGTGTGACTAATAGGTACCTCCAGTTCCTGTGAATCGGCTAGGTATAACTAACACAGGCAGAAATGGATGCGTGAGCTGGCCTCTCTCAACACCCTGCCCTCTGCAACAGTAGATGTTCTCAGAAAAAGACCAGACGAATAAGAAAGCAAGTTACTTTAATCAAGTTCAGGATTCAGAGAAAGTGCAGTTGATGAAGCTAGCAGGGAAATAAGTTTCTTTGTACCATTTGTAGAGGAGAGGCGCTGTCAGGTGTGAGTGTATCTCAGCATACAGAAGAGATCTGTGGGCTCAGAGGAAGTAATGGCTTTTCTCTTGTGTGCCCTCAACACCACCTTGGTAGACTTATTTTTGTAGTTCTTCCCTTTGCTTTGAGAAGAGTGTTTGAATTATATCCAGTCTTAGATTTCTTGGTATTACCCTTCATCTCTTTGGCACATTAATGTACTGCTGAGTTAAACTAAGAAAGAATTCTCATTTTCATATGCCTGATCCTGATAGAAATGATTTTTATATTTTCTTAGGCTAAAAGACGGTGAATTATGGAATAAGTTCTTTGTGCGGATTCTGAATGCCAGCGAAGAGTCCACAGTGTCTGTTCTGAGGGAACTTGCAGCAGAAATGAATGGGGCTTTTGACCCCACATTCCACAGCCAGCTGAACAAAGCCTTATGGAAGGTGGGGAAGGTAATTAGTCCTGAGGCTTTGCTCCTTCAGCAAGACAGGCAGGCAGGCAGTCTCCCACAGATCCCTGCCGAAGCATGACTGTAGTGTGGAGAGCCGGCCTGTAGATGCTATAATTTAACTTAGGGTGCATTTACACACATTGCCAGTCCGGGCGACTCTAACAGCAGCTGTGCCCTGGCAGCCTCATCTGCTTTTTTCAAGATGGATTCCATACCAGTGGGTACTTTTTAATCCTTTTGTTTCTACTTTCCCTCTGCCTTTCTTCTTTGTAATTTTGTAACATGCACTCTGGCATTCACCATGTATTTTATAATAAAATAGTCTTGCTAAACTGGTGCTTCTGAAATTTCATCTACATTCTCAAACTAAGGTGATAAGTGGTTTAATTTTTTTTTTTTTTTGGTTTTTCGAGACAGGGTTTCTCTGTTTAACAGCTCTGGCTGTCCTGGACTCGCTTTGTAGACCAGGCTGGCCTCGAACTCGCAAAGATCCGCCTGCCTCTGCCTCCCAAGTGCTGGGATTAAAGGCGTGCGCCACCACCGCCCAGCTAAGTGGTTTAATTTTTGAGAGGAATTATTTTACCATGGTAACTCGTATATCCTAGATTTAGAACAGCTGCCATCGGGTTATAACAAGCCAGCTGGCCAACCATTTCTTCAGGTATTTCTGGCCTTCTGGCAGGTATCCAGATGGAAAGCAGGTAAAATGGTGTACATAAGACCAACTTAAGTTTCAAAGTTGTGTTTCATATGTGGCTCATGTTTGAGTATTTTCAGTTTTATTTGGTAGTTGCCGAAAGCACTTACCAATCTTTAGGAATGTAATAATCAGTGTTCTGTCTTTTTGGTTTGTTTGTTTTTTCAAAACACAGTTTCTCTGTGTGTATTCCTGGCTGTTCTAGACTCGCTTTGTAGACCAGGCTGGCCTTGAATCAGAGAGCTCTGCCTGCCTCTGCCTCCTGAGTGCTGGGGTTAAAAACGTGTGCCACCATGCCCAGCCATGTTCTGTCATTTCATGCAGAAGGAAGCAGGCAGTGTTGAGGGGATAGGAGACAAGTTTTACTTAGACTTGAGGAAGCAGGGGTCAGAATAATATAAAGAGTACTGAAGTGTGGACTAACATGGAGGACAGTAAGTCTGGTGAAACACTGGACACCCAGAGGGGCTCAGCTCACAGTAGCTGCATGTGGTCTTGAGGGTTTTGTTTTTCAGTGGGGTAATAAAAGTCATCTATTTATTTCATATTAAAACGTCAGCTGTCTAATGTTCATTCATGCTGGTACCTGATTTTTCCCTGCTACTTTTCACTTTATTTATAAGATTGCTAGAAAGCAGGATATCCTAAGTAAATGTCTCAACTGGAACTGTTAAGCAAACTGTGCATGGAAAGTCAGAAAACATTATTTGGATCTGAAAGACAATTAAGAAATACTTTCTTTCAACCAAAATACAACTCTTCAAACATCCTCAACTTGCTTCTTATACTGAAGACATAAAATGATTAAACTGTCTTTCTATAGTCAAATCCTTTCCTCTCTTCTCCTTAGTTCTCAGTTCCCTACATCGCCCAGGAAATTTGGAATCTTTAACTTAAGGACGGACGCTTCCATCTAGTGAATTCTTCAGCAGTCTAGGCAGCCAAGTCCCTGTATGGATGAACCTTTGTTTCTAAAAGTACAAGCCGGAGTGGTGGTGGTGGCGGGGGGAGTACCTTGCAGCTGTGTTGCCAGCCCTCTACTCTCTGACCTCAGCCAACTCCAGCCTTTGAGGAGAGGAGAGAGTGTCACCTTACCAGCAGTGCCTGTCATCAGTAGTGCCTGCCATCACTTAGGTTTTCTTTACAAAAACATAAAAGATCCATACACATACATACACACAGGTAAAACACTCATAAAATCTAATATGTTTTAAATTAAAAAAAAATTAGTGAGGTTTAGTGATCACTCATTAGCAGGTGAGTTGTACATTGGTTCATTCTTAGAAGCCAATTTGTCAGTCTTTTCTAAAATTAAGTGTTCTCTTAGCTGAGAAATGTAGGGAGATAGTTTAATATAAATTAGATTTAGTAAATATCTAGGTTTCTGATACAGTCTCTTAATCCGGGGCATGAAGATCAACTTGGGTGTGAGCAATTAGCTTATCAGCTTATGGATGAAGTCACGTGAAATGAGGGGAGTCTATGGACTGAAAAACAAGCAAAGACTTTATGACCTGGCATTGTTTTCAACTGCTAAGTGGGCAGAGCCCAGATTAAGCTGAAGCAGGTGGAACAAGGAGCGATCCTATTAAAGGACAAGTGGATGAGCCCGGAGAAGGTCGTGCTAAGGGCCCCGATACTAGAGAGCTCCAATGCTAGCGAGTCCTGCTGAAGAAAGTGCTGGTGAACTGATGGCCGGATTTCCCTGAGGCAGAAAGAAGCTGGTGAGCAAAGAAAGCCTCAGCAAGACAACAAAAGGCCCAGGACTAAACCCTGTGGCTCAGCTTTTGCCTAGAGGGATTTGACCTGTCCGAACAGTGGCCTGAACAAAACTGTGGCCAGCTTTAAAGACTGAGGCAGAGCGGCAGAGTTGCTGATACGAAGGAATTAAGTTGGCCTACAGTTGGCTGAGGTCTCCCCGAAAGAAGAAAGCCTCAAGCCTTATTTAAGGTGAGACTTCCATAGCCAATTTACCCTGACGAACCTGCATCTGAGATATTCCAGAATAAAGACTGCTAAGTGCATTAAAGGGTCTACCCCAGAGACTGGTTTCCTGGGGACTGAGGACCTGCCCCAGAGACTGTATCCTTTTAAAAGTTTATGAAAATAGTGGTAATAGTTATCAATAGATTTAGTGGTTAGGTCTTAAGGGTTGTAGGCATTCATAGGGGTTGTAGGAATTTATAGGAATAGTAATTAAGTAAGTGTATTTGTTATAAGTAGATATAGTTATTAATAAATAAGCGTTTAATTAAAAAGGACGGTTTCAGAGAAATTTCTCTAAGAATTTATGCTACCAGAACATTGATACAGTGGACTAAGACTCCTTCCAAGTCTCAGTTGTCTCCTCTGGGTGACCCATGTGACACCCAGACATCTTGTCATTAACACCAGTTTGCCATGAGTCCTCCTTAGAGATGACAGAACCCGAGGCAAGCAGTCACTTCCAGCCTATGTTTTAAAAAAGCTAGAGTGCTAGGCATGGCTGTTCACACTTTTAATCCCAACACTGGTGACAAAGGCAAGTGGCTACATAGGCAGTTCTGGGACAGCCAGGACCCTGTTAAAAAAAGAAAAGAAAATTTAAACCCTGGGAAATTGAAGCTTTATCATTTTTGTTTATTTATTCTTAAGGATTTGTTTATTCTGTGTGTATGGATATGTGGTGGTTTGAGTAGGTTTGCCCGCCCTGGGCCCCTCCCCCCCCATGTGTTTGAATGCTTGGCCCAAAGGGAGTGGCACTATTAGGACATGGACTTATTGGAGGAAGTGTGTCACTGTGAGAGCGGGCTTTGGGGTCTTCTGTCCTCAAGCTAGGCCAAGTGTGGCACAGTCTCCTCCTGCTGCCTGCGGATGGATCAAGATGTAGAACTCTCGGCTCCTTCCCCAGCACCATATCTGTACGCACACTGCCATGTTTCCCACCATGATGACAATGGACTAGACCTCAGAGACTGTAAGCCAGCTACAATTAAATGTTTCCTTTATAAGAGTTGCTTTAGTTATGTTGTCTTTTCACAGCAATAAAACCCTAAGAATATTTTGCCCGATTGTATGTCTGTGCACAACATACGTGCCTGCTTCCTGTGGAAGTCAGAAGAGGGTGTTGGATCCCCTGGGACTGGAGTTCTAGATGGTTATGAGGCCATTGTGGGTGCTGGAAACCAGACTCGGGTTCTCTGCAAGAGCAGCAGGTGCTCTTAACCACTGAGCCAGCTTGAAAATGAAAATACTAGGTGGGCTGGGTGTGGTGGCGCATGCCTTTAATCCCAGCACTCGGGAGGGATAAGCAAGATCTCTGAGTTTGAGGCTAGCCTGGTCTACAAAGTGAGTCCAGGACAGCTGAGGTTATTACAAAGAGAAACCTTGTCTCAAAAAACAAAGAAAATAGTGGGAGGGGTATGACTTCAAAGTCAGAGATAAATTATTGGTTCTGAGGTTAATGTCATCCTTAGTGTTAGATGTCACTTTCAGTATACCATTTTATTAATCTGCTTTAGTGTGCTAACTGACTGATGAGTTCACATTACAATATACTTCACTGTCTTGGTTACACTTTTTGGATTAAATGTTATGCTGGGTGTGGTGGTGCATGACTGTAATCCAGAGGCTGAGCTGGACCATAAGGTTGAGGCCAGCCTGGGCTACTTATACAGACTATCTCTAAAAAGAACGTTTTTTCAGAAGGGTATTGTCTGTGGCATGGACTCTTCTTTTGCAAGCATACTTAATTTGGACTCACACTCAGCTGCAGCAGTTAGATGTTTCAGAGGTGTTTCAGCTTGCCCGCCTGGTCATGTGATGCTTTTCATCTAATTGCTGCTGTTCTAAGGTGTGCAAATTAAAGATTGTACTTCATGAAAACAAATACTGGACTAGGGGTGCAGTTCACTGGTAGAGTGCTTGCTGGCATGCTCCACATCCTGAGTTTGATTCCCACACTCAGTGGTGCTCCTGTAATCCTAGCACTTGGGAGGTTGAGGCAGGAGGTTCAGAAGCTGATGGTCCCAGCTGTAGAGTGAGTCTTTAGCCTGGACTGACTGTCACAGAGTAAATAAAAAGAGCCATGCTTGGTAGCATACACATTTGGTCCAGCACTCTGGCAATGGAGCCAGTGGATCTCCAAGGCCAGCCGCAGCTACCTAGTGAGACCCCATCTATAAATGAGTAAAACCACCTAACATCTGTAAACAGGAGATGAATATGTGTTTGTTAGCTTTCATATTTTAAAACTGAAAATGTGTAGTGCTAACGCGCTAATAAAGATGCACGTGAAGTCTCGCCGAGGCTGGCTCCAAGGAAACACTAGCTGAGGGTGAGTGACGGTGGCACAGTGATGAGAAGCTGGAGTAAGCGTGGGAGTCGGCAAGCTGTGCCGGGGGACACGCTCACTGTCAGGGAGGTAGCTTCCTCCAGATCAAGGGCATACCCTCACCACATAGACAAGAAAGGCGGTGCTCAGGGTTCAGACAGGCACATCCCAGCCCCCAGTGCGGACCACTGGCGGGGTGCTGTGGCTAGGCCCTATGCCTTTGCTCCTTCGCATGCTGTGTGATTAGTTGCATTTGCCTTGTGTTTGCTTTGCATTCCCAGTTCAGGTGAGCTCTGTGGAGGTGTGGCCGGACTCTTAATATCTAGTTAGGATTTTCATTATGGGGATCAGCTGTGCAGGTCCAGACCTGTTTAGTTCTCAGTGTGATTTCCCTGCCAGAGAGGACAGTGTGGTGGTCGGAGAGCTGCCCTTTTTGTTTGTTTGTTTTTAAGATGCCCTCACTTATATAGTGCTGGTGGCCTAGAACTCGCTGTGAAGACCAAGGTAGCCTTGAACTTACGGTGATCCTCCTGCTTCCGCCTCCCAAGGCTGGAATTATGAGTGTATACCACCTCACCAGGCCTAGAAATGCTGCCTTTGAAGCCAGAATAATTAGATTTGAGTTTTAGCTGTGTACTTTGACTTCCCTGAGCCAATGCCATCTGCTAAAATGATGGTACCGCAAGAGCCTGCTTCCCGGTATTGAAAGCTGATGATCTCAGCATACGTGTTCGTGTCTAGTTTGTGTCTAGAATGTGATTTAGTTCTAATGTTTAATGGTCTGAGGTTTCATGAAAACCTCTCAAGATTGGGATCCCAGCTAACTGATTGGAGCCTTGCTATCACAGATCCTTGTGCACACCAGTGGTCTTCTGTACTTTGTTATAACCTTTATATCAAGATACTCCATTGTCTCAGTTAGGGTTTCCATTGCTATGAAGAGACACTATGACCAAGGCAACTCTCAGAAAGAAAAACATTTCATTGGGGCTGACTTACAGTTTCAGAGATTCAGTACATCATCATCTTGGGTGGGAAGCATGGCAGTGTGCAGGCAGATATGGTGCTAGAAGAGTTGAGAGTTCTACATCTTTATCCACAGGCAACAGAAGGGGACAGTTCCACACTGGGCAGGCATGCGCATAGCAAACCTCAAAACCTACCCCAATGGTTATGCACTTCCTTCAACAAGGCCACACCTCCTAATAGTGCCACTTCCTGTGGGCCATGCATTCAAACACACGAGTCTATGGGGGCCAAACCTATTCAAACCACCAAAACCATAATGCTAGCAGGTTTGTATTTTTTTATTACATTTATGTGTTTGTGTGAGAATATGTGTGTGTGACACATGCATACCATGCACTTGTTGAAGTCAGAGGACAACTTACAGGAGTCAGTTCTCTCCTACCATGTAGGCTCAGGGGATTGAACTCAAGAAGTCAAATTTGAGTCAGTGTGTGTGTGTGTGTGTGTGTGTGTGTGTCCATCCCCATATCTGGTCTTTAGACAGACTCTCTATGTAGCCCTGGCCCTCCAGGAACTTGATATGTAGACCAGGCTGGCCTTGAACTCAAGAGACTCGCCTACCTCTGCCTCAAGAGTGCGGGGATTAAAGGCGTGCGCCACCACACCTGCCTCTTTTACAGCCTCCTTTCCACAAACCTGTTTGTTGAGGTGCTGCAGAGAGAACCCAGGGCTTTGTGTGCTCTGCAGCCCTTTTCAATTGTAACCTGGTGGTCCTACAGTCCTAGGAACAGGATTATTTACAGATAGAATAAAGCCACTAAAACTTTTATGAATCCTGTCTGTGCCCAGGCTTCAAATAATTTGGGTTCTTTCTTTGGCAGAGTAACACTGTTTAAAAGGAGATACACTATATACAATATTTAACCACCATGTCTTAAAAAGCTGGTGGCTTATTAAAAGATTGGTGACAAAGACAAGACATAGGTGATGGGCAGTGGTTGTGGGGGGGAGGGTTAAGATGGCAACCACCTTCTGAGACCGGTGGCTGCCTTGCTTAGGTGTTTGTGAGGTTGCTTTGACACACCCACTCCTTCCAGAGCAATGGAAGTGACAAGGGCCGTTCGTTTGTTCCCAGTGCTTTGAGAGAGCCGAAGCAAGATTAGCACCAAATTCTACAACTCCAGCTCTTCCTCTCACCTCATCGAGGTGTGTTTAAAAGCATTTGGGAGCTGGAGATGTAGCTCAGCGGCAGAGGGCTTGTCTAACATTTGCAAGGCCCTCGGATCCACTGCCAGCATCATGAAGATAAATCATTAAATTTTAATGAAAGTCACATTGGCACCAGGGTGAGTGGCTCAGCGAGCAGTACAGCACTTGTTTTGCACATGTGAGTCAGGGCCTGATTTCAAACCCAGCAGCACAAAAGCAAAATAGGACAACTTGGAGGAATTGTTCCTTCAACCCTCAGGTGGCAAGGGAGTCATCAGGGGAGCCACCTTCTAGGTCACCAGGATTCCTGAAGGTTAGAACAAAGGCTGTTGCCAACAGCAAATGCCAGCAGGATATGGAAAGGCTTGGAACTGTGTGTCATATCTTCTGGGAAACTAGTGTTCTGGAATTTCAGCACTCAAATGCCAGCACCAACCGTAGAACTCCCAGCCACGAGGACAAACTGTGAGAGTCACGTCTCAGGAACACACTTGCACTTATCTGCCTGTACTTCAACATGGCAAATGGGCACGCAGAAACGCCCAGAGATAGGGATAAATTGGCCTGGGCCGTGGGGAGCAGTAGAAGGAGCAAGAGCCAGGGACAAAGCTCCCTGTGGATAGTAGAACACCCACAAACAGTCCAGAGAAACCCCAAGAGACTCTGAGTGGGAAGAGATGGTATGGAAGAGCCAGGAGAAACTGAGGCAGAGCACCACTCTCAAAACATCCCAAAACTCGCTGGGCATGGTGGCGCATGCCTTTGATCCCAGCTCTTGGGAGGCAGGGGCAGGCGGCTCTCTGAGTTCAACGCCAGCCTGGTCTACAAAGTGAGTCCAGGGTGGTCAAGGATACACAGAGAAACCCTGTCTCAAAAAACTGCCTTTCAGGACAGCCAGAGATACACAGAGAAACGCTGTCTCGAAAAACCAAAAAAAAAAAAAAAAACTGCCTTTGGCTGAGGAGCTGTGCAGGGTGTATATGGCCCGAGTGCAGTCAAGTTTCCTAACATAAGGAACATCACAGACCCTGCAGCTGGTTCCAGGTACATCCTTGAAGCAAACCTGAAAGAAGGATGCTGCGGCTCTCGACAGGAACAGAACTGAGGGAATGAATAAATGTATTAAGTGACCTTTAAAATCATGACAACAGCTAAATCACACTTGAGGGGCTGAGGATCTGGTAGTTACTAGGTCTTGAAGCCCGATTCCTCAACGGTCAAAGTAGTCCCACGATAGCTGTCTCAATGGGGGGGAGGGGCGGGGAGGCAACAACCCAGTTACTCAGTCCATAGGACAAAGTGCCTTGGTTGTCCCAATCTAGCCACTGGGAGCCTGGAAGGCTCCTGGAGAACCGCTGGTTTCTAGCCTACCACGGAAGCTTGGACACTGGTTTTACCATCAGCAACAGGGAAAATCAAGTTGGTGAAGAGAGAGAGGCCAAGAGGACAAAAAGTGAGATGAACATCCTTCTGAACTAGCTTTCTATATGGGCTGCTCCCTGACGGTGTCCCCCACAATCGGGGTGTGCCTTCCCACATCAAGGCAGTCAGGACACTTCTTCAGGTGAGACTCTTACTTAGGTGATTGTAATTTGTGGCAAGTTGACATTAAAACCAACCATAATAGAGGACATGGGTGGCCTGTGGCCAGTTGAAGCACATGCTATGGCATGGCTTGGCCCTCCAGTGTTTCTCCCAGACCTTATACCAAGCTCCCACCTCTCTGTGTTGTTGGCCTGCTGGGTAAGCCAGGACCTACACCATCCACTCCCCTCCCTGCTTTCTGGAGCATAGGCACATCTGCTTTCCGGCTCTGCTTGCACTGGCCATTACCTACTTATTTTCTGTCAACTAGCCCATTATGTCAGCTCCCCTGTTACTGGCAGCAGCCCTGTTGCCCTGTGGGAACACATGGGACTGGTACCTCAATACCCCTTACCTTCAGCTTGGAGAAAGAGTGGAGTCTTCAACCCCAAGGGATAGAGGTCCCTGTGGGTAGAAAGGCAGTTGGACTCTGTCAGGGGCCATATTTTCCCTCAGCACTGGAGACAGCCTATGGCCAAGTGACCTGGACATCAGGGTCCTCTTGGCACTGGTCATTCAGTCCATACCCAGGACCCTCTGCATCCTAGACATACCCTCAGCCCACTTACTGTCTTGCTTAATTGGTCAGTGTAGATAAACTTGGACTGTAATGAAGACAGGTCAATAAATTGTTCTGAAACCTAAAAGTTGGAAGTAGTATCAAAAGAAACAAATGCAAGTAATTAGGAGGATGTATTATTCCTCCATTTTGGCCCATAAGTCTGTTTGGATCTACTGGTTCGCCAGTGGGGCTTCTGCACTGTGTGCTGATTGCAGGAATCTTTTTCTCACGCCCTATCTACCCTCATGCATCAGGCTGCCCTGCTGCCTGCTAGCCACACAGACACATGGTGTCTCGTTCCTCCCCCCCTCCTCCTCTTTTCCCTTCAGGGGAAATACTTGGCTGGCTTAGGGAACAGGGTCCAGATGACCTCACATAAGGTCTCCTGCTTGAATTGGGCTTTAGGAACCTTTTCTCTTTTGTGCTCTGCTAGATCCCTCACTGAGTCAATGAATGTGAGGCCATCCATTGCTTAATAGGAAAAGTCGGGGGAAATAGGAAGTTCAGGGAGCTTGATGCAGGAACTGGAAAAGCAGCCCTGCAGGTGACTAGCTGTCATGGGGCAGGCCAGTCTGCCCTTGCTGTCCCTCAGGGCCTGTGCTTCCTACCTCCAGGGCTGTGAGAGTGAGCCAGAGAGAAAGGAGCAGGACACAGATTCACCTGCCTGCCTGGCACACAGCCCAGAGAGAAGCAAGGCTAGAGCTGTCCCCTTGAACCCAAGCCATCCAGTGAGTGAGAAGCCTCATGTGCCTTTGTGCCCAGGCCTCCAGCTGCAGCCATTGACTCCTGTTTTACTGCTTGTTGGAACCACTTCATGGACCTCCTCCAGGGCAAATGGTATCTTGGAATGTGGAAAAAAAATCAGCCAGTAAATATTAAGTTCTATCATGGCCTCTCATCTATGTTAGGATTTAAAGAAATGGAAGGCCTATTTACTCCCTGAAAGGAGTTTATAATGTAGAATTAACGGGGATACAACAACAGAATGGCCGAGGAAGTACATGAGAGAAATAAATCCGTCAGAAAGAGTCAGTTTAGGCCCACAAAATGGCTCATGGGTAAAGGTACTTTCCACACAAGCCTGCAACCTAGATCACTCCCCCAAATGTATGCGTGGTAAGAGAGAACTGACTCCACAGAGTTGTCCTCTGACCTCCAGATAGCCACAGCATGTGTGTGCCTTACCGCCCACATCGTGCACACACACAATAATAATAAAAAAAGTAAAGGGGATTGTTATCTGTGTGTATATGTGCCATAGTATGTGGATGTTCACCACGGGTGTGCAGGAGCCAGCGGAGATCAAAAGAGGGAGTTGGATCCCCTGGAAGTAGAGTCACAGGCAGTAATGAGTGTCCATGCCAGTGCTGGGAGCCAAGCTCAGGTCCTCTGCAAGAGCAGCAAGTGCTCTTAACGGCTGCACCATCTCTTCAGCTGGGGTGTGGGGGTGGAGGGACTTTTCAGAGAGACATCTCAAGGAAAGCCACAAGCAAGAGCTAAAGATGTGGAACCTATAGTCTATGTTAGGACACTCAGAAAGTGAAAACCAATGGACAGGATGTCCGGGAGCCACCACAGTGGAAGCTACCTTGAATTAAGTAGTCTGGAACGGGGAAAAAAATCAGAAATGCCAAGGCTACCTTACATAACAAAGCCTGGAGCTCAGCAGATAAATGTCATTGAAGTGTCTTTTTGTCACCCTCCTGTCCTGCCATTAAATGTTGGCTTTTGCCTTAGGCTGGTCCCCTTATGAGAGTAGTTGGCAACCACAGTTTGGGCAACTTGAAGCTGTGAACCTCCCCCACAAAAAAAAAAAAAAAAACAGCACTTGCAGAAACCCAATCTTGCCATGCCTCTCTTGGCCAGAATGTCACACATTTGAGGCCTAAGCCAATCCCTGCCTAAGGGAGAAAAGGAAGTTTCTAAAGACTGTTTTGATCTAATCCACATTCATCCGAAGGGCTGGGAAGGGACTTCTCCCTGGGCACAAGGGTAGAAGGTATACATTCATATAAATGACTTCACCCCCAAAGAAGGGAGGTGAGCCTGGTTTAGAAGGGCACCCAATGGTGTCCGCTACATGAACAGCACTAGGAGGCAGAAAAGGCAGGGACAGAAAGGGTGTTTCTCAGCTGCGCTGTCACTACCGGAGTGGGTGAGTTAGCCTTAGGAAACCTTAGTTTCCCCATCTCAAAAATGGGATAATAGTTTTTGCCCAGGTTGAAAATTCCATGCAGATGGGGACGTGGCTAAGTTATCTCCAGTGGTGGGCAGCCACTCAATAGATGTTTGTTGAACAGGAGGATGCTGTTAATTCATTGAGGTGTTGTGAGGTTTAGAAGACTTCATTTTGTTTAATGAGGGTTTACCACAATGAGTGACCTATAGTATGTGTGAGGAGAAATTCCCTTCAGCTAAAGCTCTTGTGGGGTTACAGGAGCTGCCCTCTGCATGACCCCTGCTGCCCTTGCTCTTCTAGAAGCTGGGAGGTTTTAAGTAGGTTCTGCTTGGTGGGTGGTGCTGGAACTCAAAGGCCCATCACTTTGGTAGGGGGCCCTACACATGAGTACCTGTCATTCCTTAGCTTCCAGCCAGTCCATACTTGGCACTTCAGTTTTTAACTCTCCTCTGACTGACTTCTGAGCAGCTCTCTGCATTGTCCTTAACCTCTCAGCATTAACCCCGCCCCTCCCTGGACCAGACTCACATACTTCCAAGGCCGAGATCTAGATAGGTGCCCATCACTGACAAAGTCTTTCTTTCTTTCTTTCTTTCTTTCTTTCTTTCTTTCTTTCTTTCTTTCTTTCTTTCTTTCTTTCTTTCTTTCTTTCTTCCTTTCTTCCTTTCTTCCTTTCTTCCTTTCTTCCTTTCTT
>CAJQZJ010032236.1:5449673-5505637 GCA_907164525.1 Lophiomys imhausi
CTTTCTTCCTTTCTTCCTTTCTTCCTTTCTTCCTTTCTTCCTTTCTTCCTTCTGTCCTTTCTTTCTTCTTTCTTTTTTTTTTTTTCCTCATCCTTTCGAACTGAAATGCCAGCCAGTTTTTTTTTTTTCCCCTTTCCCTACTCTGACAGCTGTGGCCTCCTTCCTGGAGCCACTACTCCCAGAACAGGCTCCTCTGTAGGGATTGAAGTACTCAGTCATCAATAAGCTGGCCTGCTGCTGCTGCTAGCTGCCAGAACAACTAAGGACTAAGCCATTCCCACCTGAGGTCTCAGTTCCTGGCTTTCCTGTCCCACAGACATGAGACCTCCAGCCACAGAGCCAGGCAGTTCCTTGCAAATGACACAACCTCATGCTGTGTCATCTGAAGAAAAGAATGCAAAGCTCCTCAGTCAGTCTAGCCTCTGCCCTGAACTGTCCCTGTAAAAGCAGAACTGTGACCCCAGATCCTCTTCTTACCAGTCCCCATCTAACATGGGACAAATTCTCCAGACACTGAGCTATTGGCGCCTCTGGGGTAATCGCACTTGCCTTGGGTGCTTTGAGGAGTCAGCATAGAAATAAGGCTCAGAGTGCCTCACCCTACCATGCCTGACCGTTATATGCCTCACAATGAGGGATTTTCTCTGTGTTGTCTCTATCTCATGACGCTGTGTATCTTCACAGCTCCACACGTCCTGGGAAAAATAATTCCATCTCCTAAAAAAGAAATCTTGAAAATTCCTGTTCCTGGTGAAACCTCCCCTGAGGAGAGTCCCTTACCAGGGTCACTCCTGACCCTGTGACACTCTGACTCACAATCAAAAAGGGAGCTGGAGCCGGGCGTGGAGGCAGAGGCAGGCGGATCTCCGTGAGTTCGAGGCCAGCCTCGTCTACAAAGTGAGTCCAGGACAGCCATGGCTCTGTTACACAGAGAAACCCTGTCTCGAAAAACCAAAACTAAATTTAAAAAGTGGCTAGTAAGGGAAGAACAGTGCTCTCCTGCTGTGCTTGCCCTGGGTCTGGGCTTACAGCCACTTCCCCAGCTCCCTGACAAGGGTGTTGTGGGTGTGGAGGCTTCTCAGGGAACAATCCCTGTCCTCCTTCAGGTCCCTCACAATTCCTCCCCACCTGCTTCTACCTGTTGGCAGCCAGGACTGCAGCCCAGCCCTGGACATGGGAAGGCTTCCTCCTCTTTACTTCCAGGAAGAGAAGCAAGCTCCCCTCAGGTCAGGGCTGGAGAGATGGCTCAGCAGTTAAGAGCACTGGCTGCTCTTCCAGAGGTCATGAGTTCAATTCCCAGCAACCACATGGTGGCTCACAACCATCCATAATGAAATCTGGTGCCCTCTTCTGGCCTGTAGATATACCTGCAGACAGAACACTGTATACATAATAAATCTTAAAAAAAAAAAAAAAAAAGACTGAAGGGGCGTGACCCACAGCGGCCTCTATCAGGTGGTCCCTTCTCCTGTCATCCCTTGCCTCAGTTGCTGTTGTGTGTGTGGGGAGGGGGTGAGGTGTGTCTCTGCCGACATTCCCTAAGCTGCTGCCCTTTGCATTCACATCTAGAGAGGAGAATGGTGGCGGGCTTGCTATCAGACCAGGCTTTTCTGGCTTCTGCATCCCATAGGGAAGAGGGAGCAGAGTCCAGAGAGAGCGCCCAAGACACCTAGAGCATCCCCACCTCCAGAACCCTGGAGTCCTCTTCCCTCTAGGAACACCTTGAATGGACATAGTTACTCTTCCCTCTGTGGCCAACACCCTAGAGTGGGAGCAGAGCAGTGGTTTTGGATGACTGATGACCTCTGCCTCCTTGCTGACACCCCCCACCCCAGGCCAGGAGCAGGCCAGCTCTGAAGCCCAGGACACATGGGCCTCCAGTGGCCATGCCTGCCCATGTATCCAAGCTGTTCCTCTCAAGCATGCACTGGGTTGGGCTAGGGTGGGGTAGGTGTGGCAGAAAGCCTGTTCCTCCCTTCCAGGCACTGCCAGTGTAGGCAGGTGAAGACAAGCCTCACTCAGTCAGCAAAAAAGCCAATGTGAAGGTGGCTGGGGAGTGCGGAAGCATCAAAAGATCTAGACATTTGGGGCTGTAAAGGGGAAATTTTTGGACACATTGGAACCACAAAGTTTGTATTCAACAGTTTTATTACTTAGAAAAATGTTGGAATTACTGGTTTATGAGAACTTTAGATTCCATTATTGGCATGTCTTTTCCAAATGCACCCCCAAATGTTTAAAGCCATGAAGTGGGACCATGCAAGTATTAGCGGTTGTTCCTGCCTAGCCGACTCTGTGAAGTAAGGTCGGTTACTACTGAGTTTGTAAGTATATATTCATTCACAAAAAAAAAACAAACAGAAGAGAGCAAAGCGAAAGACTTTATTTTGAAGTTGTAAGGACACAGGCTTGGCTGACTCACACTGCGGCAGATCTCTGGGAGCCAAAATGTCCACAGGGACAGGGCTGCCTCTGCCTTGACAGGGTTACTGAAACATCACACTCAGGGACCTCGTCAGCCGTAAAGAGAACACCCAAAGCTATGAGTGGGAAGGTTAAGTTCTAGTCCTGACCGCCTCTAATTTCCTCTGTGTTTTCGCTGAGTCACCTCACCTCCCAGGGCTGCTGTTGGCATTTTTAGAAGGCGGGTGGGGCTTCCACCAATCCATTTGAGCTCAGAATCATGTGTTCTAAGTAAGGGCGGCTGGAGCATGGGGCCTTTTCAGATGTTCACTCATTCATTGAACTAAGTGACACGAGCAGCTGCCGCATCCTGTCCTAGAGAGCTCACAGGCTGCTGGAGTGAGAGAGGAGGGCACGGGCTTGCCCAGGACTTGTAGCTCTTTCTTTGATATGGCGCGCACGTGGACAGGTCCAAGTTTGCAGATATCTCACCACATCTCCCAGCCAGGCAACACACCAGAGCACTGGGTCTCAGAGTGTGCAGGCCGTCAGTTTTCACAAGTCCCTAAAGATATGAGGGATCTAAGAGTCAGCCTCTCACTCAGGAATTGACCTTAATTAGAGAAAGGTGGTGGACGGGTTGTGACGATCCCTGGCTGAAGTATTTGTTGTTGTTGTCGCGGGTAATTTTTTGTAGCAGCCTGGCACCCAGTTCCCTTTCCTTTCATGCTGGCACGCTAATTTTCCAGCCCAAATCGTGTGTGACCCATGAACACGTCTCCAGCATCTCCCTCCCGGTTGTCAGAGAGGCGGGCACATGACCGAGCCAGCCAATCAGAATCCCCTCAGCCCTGGGCGGGGCTGCAGTGGGTGCTGGCGCGCACCTTTTGTCCCGGTGTGAGCATCTGTGGGGTCTGGGGTCAGAGCCGACGCTCAGAGGCCCTCAGGCCCTGACTTCTCAGTCCCGTCCTCAGTTCCCGGGGCTGGTGTTTGGAGAACGTGGCTGGTCCAGAGGGGGACCCGGCTTGTGTTGTTCTCTTCCTGCGCTCGGTGTTATCTGTGACAGCTGGGATTGCAGCAGAAGGGAGAGTTGTCTGGATCAGGGTTGCTGACAGTGTCTTCAGAAATGTCTGTAACATCTCATAAACCGACAGGAAGTGAGAACTGCTACATTTCCTAAAGAGAGTGACTGACCATGTTGTCCCAAACAATTAGTCTTTCGAATTTAGCATAATAAACAACCCACCTTCAGTCTTCACATTGCTCTTCCTTCTAGAACATATCATTTCTGGAAATTTTAAAGAAGGAAAAGGATTTTTCATTTGTCCACCTTGCCTTAAAATGGAACGGAGGGTGGGGTTCAAATGTACATGTTTTAGTACTCTTTAGCTTTGCATTCTGAATTTTAAAACTCTTGCTTATTTCTTTATAGCTTTATTTTATGTGTATAAATGTTTGCCTTCATGTTTGTCTGTGTACCACGTGTGTGTCTGCCCATAGAGGCCAGAAGAGGGTATCGGATCCTCTGGAATTAGGGTTTCAGGTTCTTCAAGATATCAGGTGGTGCTGGGAGTCAAACCTCAGTCCTCTGGAGGAGCAGCTTGTGTTCGTAACCATTGAGTTATCTCTCCAGTCCTTCTTGCTTATTTTTTAAAAAATAATTTATTTTATATGCATTGATGTTTTGTCTGCATATACATGTGAGGGTGTCAGATCTTGGAGTTACAGGCAGTTGTGAGCTGCCATGTGGGTGCTGGGAATTGAACTCTGGTCCATCGGAAGAGCAGCCAGTGCTCTTAACTGCTGAGGCATTTCTCCAGTCCACTTCTTGCTTATTTTTAACTTTATATTTTTAAAGCTAAAAAATATGTTCTGTTAACATTTCAGTTAATGCAAAAGTTTATTTTATTTTAAAGTAAAAGATTCACTGGATCCCATCTCAGGGGTGACAGCATGAAATTTTGTTTGTAAAACAGGTGTGGAAATATCTTTTACTTTTCAAGGAGCATGAGGTGATGTTTTCTGATTGTCTTGCAGAAAGTGGTGTCTCTTCTCTCTGTTGCCACTGCCATTCTTTCCCTACGAAGAAGCAAATAAAAAATTAAAATTTTATTTTATTAGTGTATGTGTGTGTGTGTGTGTGTGTGTGTGTGTGTGTGTATGAATGCCAGGGCACATGTGGGGGACTCAGAAGATTGCTTCTCTTCCTCCCCCTTGGGATCTGGTGCTTTAACTCAGATTGTCAGGTTTGTGTGGCTAGCACGTTCACTCGCTGAACCATCTTGCTGGCCTAACTCTACCTACTTAAGGATCCAGGTATTCTGTTGCATGAGAAAATACCATCCTATACTAGTCCATCCCCTATTTGTGGGACTTTCTACAGCTTTCGTTGTTTTAAAATCATAAACAATACAAATATAGTGGGGGAACAAGAGAGATACAAGATTCCCTGTATCCCTGGCTGGCGTAGAACTCTTTGTGCACCCCAGGCTAGCCTCAGACTAACAGTAATCCTCCTGCATTAGTTTTCCAAGTGCTGAAACTGCAAGTGTGAGCTACCCTTGATTTGCTTCTGACTTAATCTGCCTGGTTTTTAGAGCCTATGTGGATCATTTATAACTGTTTCCTCACAATGTTATGTTGAAGAAATACAAGTAAACAGAGTTCTCCAAAAGGAACTGCCTACTAGTTAAAGGGAAAATGCTTCCGGTTGGCCCCTGAGTGACGTTTATATTTTGATTTTGAGGTCCATGACGTGGGACACTGACATTGTCCCCATGTGCAGCCAGAGACCTTTGCACAGGCTGTGACTGGGAGTCACGGTTTTAGAAGAGTGACTTGGTGACTGGGTAGATGAGAACAAGCAACAAATGACATAGGCCAATTGAGAAGAAAGCAGATGTTTTATTGAGCTCTTGGATGAACAGTCCCTGAGCCGGGAGCTCTGTTCACGGAATTCCCACAATCCTGGGAGGCAGGTGAAATTGTCTCCATTTTAGAGATGATAACACTGAGGCTCAGTTAGCTAAACAGCATGCCAGAGTCACTCAACTAATGAACTATGGAGCTGAGATGTGACCTCAAGACGGTAAATTCAGAGCTTAGGGTGCTAACCAAATTTTATGAATGAATATTCAAAAATAATATGTACGCCGCCTTAGTGCCTCCTTGGGCATCAGGTAGTTAGAACCCAGAACTCCCAGCTTTTTCCTGTCAGTACTTGTGGGTCTAGAAACATGTGCTGGGCAGTGTGGAGTGGGTTACCCACAATGGGACAGCTACTACATAGATTCGAGGCTAGCCTTCACCAGAATTTACTGGAAGTCACAAAGAGGAGGTCTTTCAATGGAGTGATGGATGGGAACAGGGACTTGGGCACTTCCCAGATGGATGGAAATGAGAAAAAAAAAAAAAAAAGGCCAACGAAGGAGGTAGGATGCTCAAGACAGGAAGGGAGTGGCCAGGCTTTCCAGGGAACCGGCAGGTGGGCATCCCGAGAGCCCACGTCTTCTTTCCAGCGAATGTAACTGTTTCTAGTCATGGGAGGGGCAATGCTGGGGCAAGGGAGAAGGGAAGTCTGGTATCCATAGGGCAGAATACCGCACCCTCCAGCCTCACCTTTTTTTGCCCTTTAGGACAAAACCAGATGAGAAGCAGTAAGGGGTGTGCAGCCCAGCTGTGGCCACGCCTGCCAGGGTTGAGACTCACAGCTGCAAACCTGGGGCAGGAAGGTGGGGGGTTAGGCTTGGCGGTGAGCCAAGAAGGTCTGGCTTCTGGGGAACAACGGTGAGGTGGTGAGGTGAACTACAGGAGGCTCCCTGAGCCCCACCCCTCAGTCCGTCCTCCCCCTCCCCCTCAGCAAGGGAAAGCAGCGAGAAACGTGTTTTTATAAATAGCTCCAGCCCCAGCTGATTTGTAAATTCAGTGAGTTTTTTGTGTCAATGACATCACCCTCCTCCCCATGGCAACCCCCGACGATATCAAAATTGCCAGGCAACGTTGGAGCTGCTCGCGCCCTAAAGGAGCAGGTCGCTGCTTGAGGATCTAATGGAGAAATCCCAAAGTGAACTGGGGTGCACGGTGGAGGAGGGGTGCACCGCGGCCAGGGCTGCCGGGCCCTGATCGGTTGGCCAGAGGAAGGCGGGAGAGGCTGCCGCTTGCTCCGCAGCCTGGACACGCCAGGGGCTCCACGCCAGCTCCGCCTGACAGCAGCGGCCGACCACATCAGGTGGGGGGAGGGCACTGCTTGGTCCTTGACGTGCCGGGAGCAGCAAGCAGCCATCCAGGTGACTAAGCCGGCCCACCGCCACTGAGTCACCCACCCGCCCTGGCTTTTCTTCCTTCCCCCTTTGCAGCTGATTATTTGGGGAGCTGAAAACTTGGAGGTGTACCTGAGGCCCGCCCCTTCTATCTCTCTCCCTCCCTACCTCGGCTTGGAGGAATGAAGATGGAACTCGCTGGGAAGCTGCCACTACCCCCTGAGGACTTGGAAGGCACGGAGGGAGCCAGAGGTGCCCAGGGAGAGACCGCAGCTGGCAGAATACAATAGCAGACATGGTAATCAGGCTGCTCATGTGTCCTCTGGAGGTGCTGGGAGAGAAGGGGAGTCTGGTCCGCACCGACTGGAGTCCTTCTGGGCTGGCTTTGAGCTCACCTCTCAAGGGGATCTTTCTGTAAAACGAGTGGCTTCCAGGGTCATTGGTATTTGGAGAACAAGACTGGATTGGCATAGGCAGGCCTGTTCAGGTAGGTGGCTCTGTACTGGGTGTGGACCCACGTGTGTGAGAGGGTGAGGGTGTGTCACAGTGTGTGAGCCCAGCCAGATCTGAGGACAGGGCTGGTCAGCAGAGAGCTGGCCATGGGGACTTGACAGCAGTTGATCCTGGCTGATGCTGGGGCGGGGGGGGGGGGGGGTAGTCTTGAATGCATGTTGGGGAGAAGGGACACCAAACACATGACCTGAGCAGACAGACTGAAGGACAGCTCAGGCAGGCCCAGGCTGGGCCCACAGGACAGACACATGGCCAAATGCCAAGATGGGAAGTGGTCCTGAGGCCTGTCAAGTGTAGGGGCTAAACTCATAAGGTTTGGGGCTACAGGTCAATTGCATGGTCTTCCTGGCAGCCCCGGGCACTCAGGGGACACCTTCCTGCCAAGACCTGGTTACACTCCCTTGCAGAGCTGGTCAGCCTGCATGTGTCCCCTGATGAACTCATAGACATGGTCAGTGAGCAGGTTACAGTCCAGGGCTCAGCTGGGGGCCACCCTGAGGCCCCTTTCCAGACATTCCCCACTGTGTGTCAGGCAGAGAGGTGTAGGCCCCTGCCTCCCCCGCACAACTGGCAGGCTTTCAGGCTTTCACCAGTGAGTAAGCTGCCTCAGGCAGGGAGGTTGTGCCCACAAAGACAAGATGACACCAATCAGGGACCTTCCGGAGAAAAGAGGCTGAAAGAAAATCACTAAGGTTTTTCTTTTTCTTTCTTTTTTCTTTTTTGCCTAAAGGTACAGCAGCTTTCTGGGCTCCAGACAAGCACCAGCTTGCTTTGGGAGAGGCCTGGCTGCCCAGGAGTGTCAAGGTAAGGTCTCCATTGTGGCAGCAGGCCCTGGGATCCTTGAGCTGGGGACAGGATGTCCATACATCAAGGCCACTCCTCACCTAGGCCAGAGAAGCTAACTCCATGTTCACAAAAAAGCTGTGAGGTCCTGGACTAAAGGTCCCTGAGGCTGCTTGACTGTTTGCCACCCCTTCCTCAGGTGGATTTTGAAACAGCTCTGTGGAAACCGGCTTCTGCCTCTGGGCTTGTTTCTACAGTCCCTGTATTTGCTTCCTGCTCCTGCCAGACCAAGCCAGGGCCACCAGAACTCCTTCCAAGAAGAGCCCTTCTCACCTGCTCCTCATTTAGTCATTCTACAAATATTTATGGTCTTCTGCTTCCTGGGTTCCTACCCTTTACTGGCGCCCTTTCCCTGAACTTAACAGGGCAGACTCTGACTCTGAAAGTCAGCATGGCCGGGGCCACGGGCCTGCCTGGGGGGTGCGCTAGTGCTGCCCTTAGTCTTGATTGGGCTCTCTGCCTCTGCTCAGGGCTCTTGGCTGATGGGCTCCATCAGGCCCCAGGAACTCAGGTTCATGCAAGGCTAATGCCTCTGGTGTAGAATGCCAAGGTCAGAGATTCTGTCTTTCTTCTGGGTGTGTGTGATGGGGGCGGGGTTCTTTCCCTAAGTTGATTCTGATGGAAACTGAGTCTCTAGGGTGGGCTTGGGAGCTCACCTAGTTAAGATTGAGGATTGGCTTTTGGATCAAGAAGGGTTCTCCTCTATGGATAGTTTTATCCATATTTTTTTCTGGTAGTAAGCCCAGGAACTCTAGTGAAAAGGGCACCAAGGAACAAACTGTTCCAGAAGTATTTGGAAACTCTGAGCCCCTGCAGGCCATATAGGAACTGCATAACCTTTCCGGTGACCCCTCCCCTGCACATACATTGAGTGTGCCTTTGGAATGTGCCAGGCACAGGGAGAGTGCAGGTCAGTGGGGCTCCAGCATACTCTATGTACCATTCCTCAGGATAACCAACACTATCCTCTGTACTGGGAGAGAGAGAACATAGGGCCACAGTCAGGAGGAGACTATAGTATCTTCTTTACCAGACTCCAGAATGAGGAAAATGAGCCAGCTGAGAGAGAACTTCTTACTTCCTCCCAGAAGGTGACTCTTCACCTTGGGAGCCTCCAGGTCTGCATAGCTGAATAGAAGCCAGTGCCCAGCCAGGGGCAGAGTGGCAGATGCTAGCAAGTACCCAAGCAAACAGTGGTCCCTTAGGGAGTCACCTGGCTTGGCTAGGAGGAAGCCTAGGGTAGAAGCCAGGCCATCGGGAGACCGGAAGGCTGCTGGGGCTTAAGAAGGTTCAATAAAACCTCTGGGCTGGTTTCTGACCATTTCTGTCTCTGTCAAAGGAATAGGCCAGAAGATGGCATTCCTCACCCACGTGGCCCAGAGGTGCCTTCAGTTCAGTGTGTCTCCCTTGCAGAAAGCAGAAAGGGCTCCTGGGAGACCTGTGGCTAGAAGCAGAAAGCTCTTCCTAGTGGCTGCCACTCAGATTGTCTGTGGGAACACCTGGCAGAACAGAACCTGGTCAGACTGGGGCAGTCCTGGAGCATCATTACCAGTCATTTTGTAGCCAGCCTTGGCAGGGAGGCAGCTTGAGAAAAAAAAAAAAAGTTCATTTCTGTGAGTCTCCTAGTAGAAGTGGGCTAGCTAGCAGCTCGGGACACAACATAGGAAACAGAAACTTCTTAGGCAGGCCGGGCCCTCCTTTGTGTTTGAGCTCCGTGTGTGACCTGGGATGCTGCCCCCCACCTCACATACACACATTCCGCCTCCACTATAACCTAGACTCTGGCTCCAGGGAGGGATAAGCTGAGAATGGGACCAATGAGATGAAGGAAGCCTTGTCTTTCCCACTGTCTCAGTCTGTTGTGTGCCTCTACAACATAGTGTGTACAGCTTAGTAATTCATGCACAATGGAGCTTTATTTGTAGCACAGTTCCAGAGGCCAGAAAGCCCAAGGTCAAAGGCCCACATTTAGCAAAAGCCTTTGTGCTGACTGCGTCCTCGTAGCCTGGCGGAAGGCAGAAAGGCAAGAAGGCTGCACTCTCATCTCTAGGATGTTAATCCACTCGCGAGGGTGGTACCCCGGTGACCCAAACACCTCTCAACACTGTGGCATTGGGGGTTAGGTTGCCAGTATAGACCGTGGCACCTGGCAGGCTTGTCCCTGCTCACTGGCTTGCATCTAGTGATTGCCTGGCTACCAAAAACCAAATACAGCCAGATGTCTAGAAGAGAGGGGGAAAGAGACAAACAGGGCAGAGGTCTGGGCCTGGGGAAACTGACAGCAGTAGCAGGATGAAGAGGGAAGCTGAGCTTGGGGGTCAAGGTCACCAGAACCAGCCAAGCCACAGAGCCAGGTTGTGACTTCATGGCTTTGTCCTTGTGCCTTCACTAGGCCCAGTCTCATCCCTGAAGTTGTCACTCATGACTCCCCCAGGCCAAATAATTTATGAATTTGAGACAGTCATGAATGAAAACTTCATAAAAATGCCCTCCCAAGCCCCCTATGGATGAGTGAAAACTACAAGTGGAAAGAACTACTATCTGTAGATCCAGGCACAGAGTGCTCAGGGCTAAGTCGGCCAGACCTGGAATGGTGTCACTGTGCACCTCAGTTTCCTCTCCCAACCCACAGAGATAATTAGCACCTGTGAGCTAGGGCAGTTTCGGGGGTGGGGGTGGGGTAACTATGATGCTTTGGAAACTGCTGAGACCATCAGAGGATCAAGGTGCTGGGAAGAAGAGACCCATCTTATTTAGGGGACTCGGGAAAGGCTTTCTGGGTGACTGTGGAAGATCCTCCCCTGAGAGAAGCCAAGCTATCATAATACTAATGGATCCAGGTGCAAGAAAGCTAGGAGAATAGCAATGTCAGAACCATTTGCCCCATAGAGAAAACTGTGCTCAGGTTCTTTAAAGATCTCCAGGCTACTGCTAGCAGTTCCTTCTGAGGTCCAGAGTTCAGCATCCTGGGGATTAGGAGTGGGCAAGGAAGGGATGAACAGGTGAAGAGAATGCCTGATACCACTCCTCTCTGGGCCTGACATCTTTTCTCACAGTGGAGGTGATGGCTGCAATTCTTGAAAAGCTATGTGTTCACCTCCTTCTGAAGCACAAAGCTTGGAAGGCTGCATGCAGAGAGGACCACTCTGATGGAAGCCTTGAGGAAGCTCAACCCCAAAAACTTTAAAAACAATTATCTGTCCTAGTAATTTAGAAATGGTAACACCCCCCCCCACCCCATTCTGATGTCATCTAGAAACAAAGGCAAACTCAGAACACGACAAGTTCTTTTGTTAAGCTGGGAGAAATCATATAGGTTGTAGATTCCCTTTTTGAACAAGAGGCCACAGGACCTTGACCCCAGCAAAGGAACATTCATACTGGTCAGTAATGTCTATAAAAACTCATTATGGCGCTATTGAGGTACAGAGACCCAAGTATTTGCAGAGGGATGCTGACAACCATTTTTGGACAATCAGCACTTCTCTGGGGCACCAATTCTGCTAATGTCTTGTTTAATCAGCAAATTAGACAGTGCTACCCAGGGGGTGCTTTGCTTGTGTCTGTATCGTGGGGCCCCTGGCCTCTGGCTAAGGAGGGAACATCGTGACTGGGTCCTTCCTTCTCACTTCAGGCTACTCAGCTTTTGGAAAAGGCTTCCCTGAGTGCTTAGAAACCTCAGGTTGGCTGTGCACTGTTCTGGCCTCTGATCTCCTCGCAGCAGGGGCTCAGCCTACTCTCCTCCAGGGCAAATAACAACAAACCAGTCACCTTGCTAAGGCTGCCTGCATGGCACCTGGACTCCCAAAAGCTGCGGCATCAGCAGAGTTAAAACTGGGAGGACTGGTTCTGTAGTTTGGTTTCCTGGCCTAGAGCATTTCAAGCTCCATTTTCTTTCTTTCAGCTTCAAATGGGGCATCATGTGGAATTGTACAAGAAGACATTGGGGTACAAGGAACTAGGGGACCAGTTATGCCACAGCCATTCAGCCAGAATATATGTCACCCAGGGGAGGAAAGGCTATCCCTAACCGAGTTGGACCTCTTAGATGCTGCAGCACCTTCAAGACAAAGGAGGTTCTCTGACAATGTTTAATCTAATGCTCATTGATTTATAGAGGAAAACAGGCCCAGAGAGAAAAGGTGGGTCCTGAGGTCACCCAGTTACGCTGAAGCTCCACCTCCCTTGACCAGCAGCAGCATCAAGAATGGCTGGTAGCTTGATGATTTTGAGAGAGGTGGATTGGCCTGACAGTGGGAGGCTGGACAGGTCCCTGTGCCTCCTCTGTGCGTGCTGTTCTCACAGGGCCCCAGCGCTTTGCATCTTACCCTGCATTCTCCTCAACGTGGGGCCTCAGTCTGGCCTGTGTTTATTAACCAAGTATTCCCCAAGGACAGAAGTCATTCCTAGGCACTGCACTAGGCCACTGGCCAGTAAACAGATTTAATTAAATTGTAAATGAATTGACTCAAGTACTGTGGGTCCCAGGTAGTATCATAGGCTGTGAAAGCCTTAGGCCAGGAAGGGGGCAATGGTGAGAGTATCTGAAAATAGTGTATGTATATGCATGTATGTGTGTCTGTCTGTCTGTGTGTATCTGTCTGTGTGTTTTATGCTGGTGTGCTCAACAGTGTGGACCCATGAGGAGGCCGGAGGTTGACATGATTGTTTTCCTCAATTACTTCTCTACTTTTTTTTTTCTTTTAGAGATTTAGTTTTGTGTGTTTGTGTCTGTGTATGTGGATGCCATGTGTGTGCACAGGCCAGAAGGAAGTGGTGAATCCTCTGGAGTTGGACTTACAGGTAGTTGTGAGCCACCTGACATGGGTGCCAGGAACTGAACTTGGGTCCTCTGAAAGTGCAGAAAGGACTCCTAATTGCTGAGTCGGCTCTCCAGTCCCTTCCACACTAGTTTTTTGAGGTAGGGTATATCTCATTGAACCTGGAGCTGATTATTCCAGATAGACTACCTGGCCAGTGAGTCCTGGAGGTCTGTCTGTGTCCTGCTTACTCCAAGAGCTGGGGATACACTCTATGCCAGTTGGTACCTGGCCTTTTATTTGGGTTTTGGCAGGAGAGAAGGTGTGAATTCAGGTTTTCATGCTTGAACAGCAAGTTCTTTGCCCACTGAGCCATCATTTTAGCCCCTGAGGAAGGAACGTAAGTATACAGCCGTCACTATCAGAGGTCAGTTCCCAGGAGGAGGAGCATGGTCCCATGTCAGCAGATCTGAGACAGTCAAGAAGACTTTAGGGTAGAACCTGCTGGAAGAAGATGGTGTATCCAATGTCCAGAAAGGAGGGACAAAGTAGAAGTGTTAGCCAATGGCAGGATGGAACCAGGCTTACAGCAGGTGGGCCAGGAAGGGCAGATATTCAGAACTCTACAAGGCACATAGGAGCAATGTGGGGGACACATTCCCACCACCCACTAACAAAGCACAGGTCTGGTGTGATTAAAGCCCACCCAGTCAGTGCTCATAGGAATGTTCCAGTAAGCAAACAGGAGCTTTGCCCAGTATGTGCCAGAGCGCTAGAAAAGGAAAAGGAAATATCCAGAGAGAACTACCAAGTCCAGAGCAGCCAAGTGGCAGTTAAATATTACCTTCAAATATCAACCCAGTGGTCCGAAAGGCCACACAGCCCAGACCCCATGGCTTTCATGCAACTCCACCTAAGCATGGTCTTCTAAACAAAGGATTGGGATGGTAATTGGGGGCCCAAGATCATGCTCCCTCAGAAACTTTAGTCCTCATCTGGCCAGGCACAGGTCTCCCCCGCCCCCATACTGTCACCATCTGTCACTCCCTGAAAGTCAGACCCAAAGGTGCCACAGTCATAGCCCTGCCCTAGCCTCACACCTGGGGTGGCAGCTGCAGGTCCAGCAGCGAGAAAGAAGGATAATGAAGCAGTTCTATTCAAAGGAGCTTCCAGCTTTTGGTCCAGCCAGTAGCAGTGGCAGCCACAGAGCTGAAGAACCAGCAAAAGGCATTTGGATGGAACTTTGGAGGCCATTAATAGTAGAGCCTGCAAAGCAACTATTGCAAGAAAATATTAAATGAATTCATCATGTCTCTAAAACGAGTGACTGTACTATAGAGAAGGCTTTGCTCCCCCAGGTCTTCCCAGGATGGCTCAGCTCATAGTCCATGCACCCAGAGAGGGGTGCCACGGAGTGCAGAGAGGCCAGGTTCCTCAAGGGCTCATCTCAGGCCATCAGATTGGGAAGGTCTGGCTAGTTGAACTCCCATTGCCAGTATTTGTCTGGAGGGCAGTCTAGAAAGGGCCAGAATTTGAGAAAAAGTAGACAGAGAGAGACTGTTGTGGGTAAGGCTGTTTCCCTCTGCTGAGGCCACTATTTGTCTGAGCTCTTGTCCCATCAGCAAATGGATGGAGGTCCCATCAGGTGGGTACCCATGGAGTTTTCCCAGCACTAACTGGATGCTAGGCAGGGCTGTGTTCTTTTCTAGGCATGAAGTACATAGACCTGTTGAACTGGTTGAGTAGCAGGCAGCTTATCTTCTGGAAAAATCCTGGGATTCTGCTCTGTGGCATACCACAATGCGCTTGAGTGTTCTTTATAGAATGTGTGGATTCTGTGTTTGTGTGTGTGTCTCTGTGTGCACATGTGTTTATGTGTGTGTGTTTTTGTGTGTGTTGTATTTGTGTTTGTGTGTTTATATGTGTGTTTGTGTTTGTGTGTGTGTGTGTGTATTTATGTGTGTGTGTATTTATGTGTGTGTCTGTGTGTGTGTGTATTTATGTGTGTGTCTGTGTCTGTGTGTGTGTGTGTGTGTGTTTGTGTTTATATATGTGTTTGTGTTTGTGTGTTTATGTGTGTGTGTTTGTGTGTTTATATGTGTGTGTGTTTGTGTTTGTGTATTTATGTGTGTGTGTGTTTGTGTGTTTATGTGTGTGTGTATTTATGTGTGTGTCTGTGTGTGTGTGTGTGTGTGTGTGTGTGTGTGTGTGTGTGTGTGTGCGTGTGCCTGTGTTTAGTCACCTTGCTCTTTCATCAGCTGTGTTCACTCTGTTTGGAGGTTCTGGTCCTAAGGTCTCCTGAGCCCTAATGCTTAGACCTCATCGCTTCATCTCTTCCTAAGGGAAAAGAGCAAAGTTTCCCCATTATCCACATCAAGAAGCCAAAGCTGAGGTCATGTTGAACATCTAGGCAGAGCAAAGGCCTTCAGTCCTGCAGGAATCCTTGTTTCTAAGGCTAGATCATCTGCCTCCTCCTGCAGAAGGACACAGTGGTCTGGCAAAGTTAGTTCCCCCAACTCATGCGGCCAGGTCTTTAGAGGTACACACTGTTTTCTTGTCCCATCAGCAAATGGAGGGATGGGCTGTCATAGAAAGGACAATAGCCAGAACCAATCCTGGAACAGAAAGAGATACGTTCAGAACATCCTAGAAGAGAGGGGTGAAAACAGTTGTCCTCCAAAGAGTGTCTGTTTGTGGAGCTAAGAGTTCCAGGGGGCAGGCACACTGCCCCTCCAGTGTCCACAGGACCCCCCCTCCTGCCACAGGTGTGCCAGTGCCCACCTCCCCAGTAGTCTCTGATTGTGGGGACTCATGTCAAACCTGTTTTGATCTGTGATGGGCAGGGTCTGCAGGCAGGGTGCTGACTCATGACTAGTGAAACCTAGCATACGGTTCCTAGCAGGGGGCTCAGTGGCCACCTTTGCCTTGAACACATGGAGGCTCTCATGCTCTGTTCAGATTTTGGGTGGAGATCTCCTGTGTAGTGTACTCACCCTCCCTTTGTAGTAATGTTGGTCTCTTCCCACTGTTCAGACTGTCCTTGGCCTCAGGGACTTCTGAGCACCAGAAATACGAGATGCTACTGTATCATATACTTGTGTCATATACATGTGGCTTCTTCTCCACTCAGTAACTGACTGAGGCCACTGGCTGCCGTGCAGAATCCCACTGACCTTGTGCCTTAGACACAACAACACTGTTTCTCATGATCCTGGGAGCTCAGAAGTCCGAGGGTAAGATGCTGGAAGTTGCCAGGCGTGGTGGCATGTGTCTTTAATCCCAACACTTGGGAGGCAGAGGAAGAGGCAGGTGAATTTCTGTGAGTTCAAGGTCAGCCTGGTCTACAATGGGAGTTCCAGGACAGCCATTACTGTTACACACAGAGAAACTGTGTCTTGAAAAAAAAAAGAAAAAGATGCTGGAGGATTTGGTGCTCAGTGAAGGTCCATTTCCTGGTTTGTAATGGTTGTCTTTTCATAGTAACACCAGGTGGCTAGAGACTGGGGCCTACCCTGGGGCCTCCTGTGTAGGGCACTAATCCCCACTCATGCCATGTTGCAGGCTTTTTTAGGGTAAAAGTCTGTGACCTGGCAGTCCCCAACAAGCTAGGCTCACAGATAATGGCGGACGAAAGAAAGTAGTAATGGAAGTTGAGAGTAGGGAAAAGGAAAAAAAAAGAAAAAAGATTTATTCAGTATGACCACACTGGGAAGAGGAATAAAGAAGGGATCCAGTGACCCTTCAGGAGTACTGACAGGTTTGGTGTTAAACAGAGGGCAGGAGGAGTGTATAACTAACCAGTCCGAATTAAGGTTTGCTTCTGCACATTAGCCCATCTCTGTCTCAGCAACATCCTGCTAGGTGGGTGGATAGGTTGTCAGATCTGTATGAAGTCCCTCCCTGTGAGGCAAGTTCTGGCTGGCACCAGGCTTCCGCATATCCCTTCCCTTAGAAAGGAATTCAAGCAGAAAATCATAATTCTTTGTGGTCCACTACCTCATAGAGTGATAGCTAGAAGGGAGGGGCACAAGTGTTTCTCTTTCGAATATTTTCCAGCTAGCCAGGAGAGCTACATTGGTGGTGGTGTTCATTGGTTTTTGAAGACAGAATTTTTCTTTGTAATCCTGGCTATCCTGGAACTTGCTACGCAGACCAGGCTGACCTCAAACTCACAGAGATCCTCCTACCATTGCCTCCTGAGTGCTGGCTGGGGTTAAACACCAGGGTAGTTACAAGGGGCCTTCAAGGTGTTAACCACCTCTAAGACCCTGCCTCTTGATAACCTTTCAGGTTGTTAATAGGATCTCAACATATGAATGGGTAAGTGTGGGGGTGGGGTGGGGAGGGCCCATACATTTGCTATACAGCAGGAATTATGAGTCCTTTTTTAGCCACCATGTGCCTCAGTTTTATCACCTGTGAAGTAAGAATAATAGTACGGCACTTCCACCCAGGGTTGTAGCACAGACAGAGTGAAAAAGTGTATGCTAAGAACTAATCTCAGGGCTCCCCACAGGAAGTATTCAGTAAGAGGCAGGTGTGATTACTACTGTTGTTAGGAGGCCAGGGGCATCCAGAGATAGAATGTTAGCAAGCTCCTGGTTCCTAGGAAGCTTTTCAAGTCCTGAACAGAAAGGTCCAGGGAAGGGTAATGTGTTTGTATTTCTAAACCACAAGTTGATCCCTATCTTTCCTCTTTGGCCCTAAGCTGGGCTCTCAGCCCTGGCTGTGCCAGTCAGATGTTACAACAGGCCCGACAGCCACTGGCTGAGAGAATTGGGAAGTGCTCACCACACCTCATGTGCCACCTTGAGGCACTTGAAGACTGTGCTGGCTGGCTGGCCAATATTCCAAGAGCTTTTTCTCCGGTTTTATCTGAGCTTTCTCTATGGCTTCTGCCTGAGGTGTGGAGGGCAGCACATGAACTCCTTCCACAACAGACCTATGCCTGAAACCAGGTCTCCTCAGGGGAGTGTATGCCTGGGGTCCCATGCCCTTGGTGCCACAAGGGGGGAAAGAGGCCTAGAATGAGGCTTGCACACTGGAGGCAACATCTGTAGCTAGGACTTTGCACACTGTGGTCCTGCTCTCTCTTCGGAACCAGGGCTGAGCTGGGCATAAATCAGAGGAGCACAGAAAAGAGGGAGAGACACAGGCAGGAATCAGTCACTCAATCTACCCCTGCCTATCTCAGTAATCCCAACCCGAAAGGTACCATCCAACCTACCGCACCTAAACTTTGTATATAAACATCAGGAAATGTAGAAACATGGCTTGATCATGAATGAGCCTGAGAGGTCCCCCAATGTACCGAGGATGGATGGGAACTTTTCTCTAGCTTTTATCTTACTCATAGTAGGTTTGGTTAACTTCATCAATGGAGGGCTCATTACCTCCTTGGCACATCTTGCTTGGGACCCCCTGCCTTTCTTGAGGCCCCAGGTCCCAGTTCACCTTCCAAGGGTAGAAGGAGAACTCAGGGTTTTCTAAACCTATTCCCTGTGAGGAAAGAATGAGACTTGGCTAATAGCCACCCTGGGATATGTAAGCCTGAATTCAAACTAAATTTGCCACCAGTTGATTTCTGATATTATCCTAATATTCATATTTTATTGTAGTTCAACAGTTCAAAATTAGTGCTTGGGGCCATGGTTTTGGCATATAAAGGCATTTTTATTAAAAGACAGTAATTCACATAGACACTTGTAGATCGGTAAAGAGTAATTTAGGGCATTGATTCTAGACCCAATGCTACATTTTGCTCCAGCTTTGGTTTGTAGTTGATTTCAACTACAACTCCTCCTTCCTTCCACACATCACAACTCTCTTCCTATAGCCAACCAACATCAGGCAAGTACCTGGGCCCCAGGGTGACTGATCTGTGGGGAAGCCATTTTTGCATCACTTCAAGGGACTCCGGCAGCTTCCTGGCTGGCCGCAGAAGTCAAGGTTTTGCTTACAATGTCCACAGGAAAGAGAATCCACTTAGGAAAGATACAGAGAAGAGAAGGGGGAGACAGTAAAGAGCAAAGAGGCATGAAATGTGCGCATATGTGCTGGGTAGGTGGCGGGAGAACTGAACCTGTGATCAGCTGCCTAAGTTCCTATACCATCCTTCCACAGTGCACAAGACTGGCCCATTCCTTCTCCAGGACAGTGAGGGCATGGAGACCTGAGGCTCAACTAGACGGGGCACAGACTTTTGTGGGGCCAAGTTCACCTTCATGCTGGTTAATGGGAACCCTAGAGTAAACTCTAGATAAGTTACCCAACCCACAATGCAGATGACTTATTCAGAAACAACATCCGTAGCGCTAAAGAATCAGTGAACAAAATTATGTGGCAAACCTGTCAATTAAAAACCAAAGTCTGAGATGCCCAGCAAGAGTGACAAAGAATCAGTTCTGTACTGTTCTGTGACACCAACAGTCACCTGGCTGCCAGCTGAAGCAGCCTTTTGGGTTCCAGATGTCACCTATTTCTAATCCAGAATCCTCTTGCATTCAGCAAGTACAGTTCTCTCTGAGGGACCAAGTGGAGGATGGCAAAGGTCTTTTTCATTCCTTGATTGGGGAGGAGACAGACAGGTGGCCACTGATCATTCCACAAGCCAGGAAGGAGCAGTGGCCACCTGTCCTGCGACTTCATCATTCTGTTTCTGTATGCCAATCTGCTGGAAGCCATCTCTCCCCAAAGTCCCTTTCCTGTCATCTTAAACAGCAAGTTCTCAGTACTAAGCCAGGATGACAAAGAAATTGGAATCCTTTTATAGCCCGCTCTCCTGGCCTGCACAAAGAGGCCACCCCAGGACAGTCGCAGGACTGGGGAACCTGTCCAGATTCGGCTAGCATGCCAAGGTGCTTGGTTTCAGGACTCAGGATCAGGCCCTGAGAGATGTGCTAGTGGACGCAGGTCTTGAAGAGTGGGCCCAGGGCTCCAAAGCAGGTATCTGCGAACAAATAAACAAGTTGATTGCAGAACAGTTGCTCACTAGATAATGCAGGTCCTGGCTTGGCTCCGCGGGGAGGTCGCGGCTGGCAGGCGGTGGTCGGCGGGGCTGGCTGGGAGGAAAGGCGATGGGCATACAACCGTCCCCCAGCCCGGAGCTCCCGCGCCCCTAGCGACCTCTCCAGAACTCCTGAGCTCTCTTCGCTCCACCTGAAGCCACACCCTGCAGCCCAACTCCTGGCCAGGTGAAGCGGGCGTCGCACCCGACGTGCCGCGGCCCCTCCTTGCCGTGCCCGCGCCAAGGTCCCTCCCGCGGAGGGCGGGCTCGGCTCCTGCGGCCTCTCGGGACTCTCCGCGGCTTCCCGCTTGGCAGGTGGGTGCCCCGGGCGCCGCGGCGGCCCGGGGATCCCCGGGTCCCGAGCGGGAATTACGACTCCCTAGGAGACAGGCTGGCCGTGCTCTCACGGCCCCTCCCCCCGGGTTCCCAGTCTGCGAAGTTCGGAGCTGGCCTGCCGCGAGACCCAAGAGCCCCTGGGCGCCGGCACGCGGGCTCGGTGGCCCACCATGGCGAGAGCGCCACACTGGACCGAGCGCGTGGGGACAGGGGCGACCTCTGAAGCGGGCCTGCGACCCCCTCCCCCACCCTCTCCAGCCCCACGGTCTGCGGCTCAGCAGGCACCCGAGTTCGCTCTGTCGCTAGGCGGGCAGGGTGCGGTTCCCAACATCCTGGACTCCAGCCAGTCGCAGACTCCTCGGGGACGCTAAGTTACATTGCTTACAGTGTGCTTCTCCCTAGGCCGGCAGAGGACTGGCCCTGGAAGGTGCTGCGATCTTCCCTCTCTTCCATGCTGTAGAGAGCTGACCGCAGAAGCGTGAAAGGAGAGGAGAGAAGGCCACAGGAGGTGAGCGAGGAACCTCTTCCTTCAGACCTTCCTAGGAGGTAGGTTGGGAGGGACAGTGGGAGAGCAGGGGCCCCTCCTGAGCTGGATTCCTCCAGGTACTGTTAGAGAGTGGTCCAGTGGAGATGTCATTTCTCAATCCATAGAATGTGCCTGATAAGTTATTTGCAACCTCTTCCAGCGCATGGTAGACCAGCAGGGCTTCAAATGACCCGCCCAGTCTTGGGTCCAGCCTCTGATGTCATCTGGTTTGATAACCGGCTGAACAAGGCATTGTCCCACAGTCTGGGTTCACAGAATGCTTGCAAGAGACCCCCAGACAAGAAAGATAGCAGTAAACCGAAGTTTGTGCTGGTCAGTGCAGGAAGTCCTGCTAACAGACTGCGGTTCTTCGCATACTCACGGAGTAGCTTTCTATGTGGGGTCTGCTGCTGGGATCACCAGGCGCTAAGGCACAAAGAGTTCCTGGGATGCTGCCTACCTATGTATTTTACCATATTCTAGTGCTTCTTAGGTTCTTTTGATTTTTTTTTCTATGCAGTGGAGGGGAGGGGTCCCCAGTCTATACCTGCTTTATTTTGTACCGCTCTGGATTGGACAGTGGGCTGAAAACACAACATCTGAAACCAAATGGTGGTGGGTTCAGACCCCGACTTTGCTGTTTACTTCTTAGGCAAGTTGTTTTTACCTGCTCTCTAAAACTTTTAATGTCTGAGCCCGGCGTGGTGGTGCACTCCTTTAATCCCAGCACTTGGGAGGCAGAGGCAGGCAGATCTCTGTGAGTTTGAGTCCAGTCTGGTCTACAAACCAAGTCCAGGATAGCCAGGGGGGCTATTAAACAGAGAAACTCTATCTCGAAAAAACAAACAAACATTTAATGTCTGTAAAGTGGGGCTCAGTGTGACGTGATGGCGATGAAGCAGTCCTCATAGGATGGGAAATCTGAAACTGAAAAGGTTAACCTCCGACAGCCCAGGAGGCCACCACATCAGCCTTCAGCTAGAAGGGTTTAAGCTACTTGAGCTGGGGACTTTTGAGAACAGAGTGGACCACTTGGCAAGATAATGTTTGAGGGCATTAGAGCCTAGGCATAAAACCAAGGCAGAAAGAGGGTCTAAGGAAGGTGAATAATAGGAGACCCTAACTCCTCATCTCTAGCATGGGGGAAGGGACAATTTCTGGAGGGAGATTCAGTTTCCCAGACAGGAGCAGCAGCAACATCTGTACATCACATGCTTCTCACATGTTCACGGTCTGACCTGAGCATATTGTTACCTTGGATACTTCTGGGACACCTGGAGCCTTTGGTTTGTGGTTTCTGAGTCCACCTCTGCTCTAAGTAGCTGTGTGATGGGGCAGGCTGTTTGACATCCCTGGGCACTCCTTGTGGTAGAGGAACTTGGAGTCAGAGAGACTTTGTATCCCATCTTTCCACTTACAATAGAGGAGAGTGGCTTTTTTTCCACAATCTCGGTTTCTCCATCTGTAACATGGAGCCCAGAATAGCTGCACAAACCAGGAGATGCAAGAATTGAAAGGACCCCTGACAGTAGCTGGCACATAGCAGGCATCATATGCCTTTAATTCCAGCAATTGAGGGGCAGAGGCAGGATGATCTCTGTGAGTTCGAGGACAGCCTGATCTACAAAGTGAGCCCCAGGACAGTCAGGACTATGTAGTCTCTACTCGTGGTTTTGTGATCAGAAAGCAAGGAGGTAAACAAAACAGATATGGAAAGTTCAGGGCTATAGAAGTGAGAAGCTGACTTGTGAATGGGACCACTGAGATCCTTCTGGAAAGGTTCTGATGACCAGGGCTTCTATGTGAAGTTGGCTGGAATCTGACAGTAAGAAGGGCCCTGGCCTGCAGCACCCTGAAGGAGTGTCATTCTTAGCGTTAGCATGCAGGCCGGCCCAGTGCTGCCCAGAAGCAGGATGGGAAAAACTGGGATTTTAGGTACAGTACACAGAGGTCAGAGGGCTGGGCTGGTGTAAGCAGCTGCTGGACCACAGTGCTGTTAGAACTGTCTGGAACTGGGCCCAGACAAGGCCCAAGTCAATATTGACTACCCTCAGCTGGCTAGCCAGCTCTTCAGCCTCTCATTCAGCCGGAGTGTTGATATAAGCTCCTGAATGAGCTTCATTGGTGTATTCTTTTAAACAACCCATCATCCTGGGATTTGCTGGGACCTGTAGTGTGGGAATGGTGGGAGGGTCTAGACCCACTGCATCTCCCTGGGTCACACAATTGGGTAACAATCTCTGTGTCCTGCTCAGCTTTCTGGGGCCCTCTACATCTCAGCACTGTGACCTTAGGCAGCTCTACAAATCCAGTAGGCCACAAAGCAAAGGGTCATGGCTTGAGTCTAAGGTCTCACCCTGAAGGTAGCAACTGAGCGAAAAGCGGGTGAAACTTCCTCCTGGTGTCACTCAGGAAGTCAGAATAGGGAGCTGGGTGCCACCTCTTCTGACTCTCAGAGCATGTGAAGAGAAACAAACGGCAAGCCTTGGACCCTAGTGGAAGCTGCACAATGAGGGGACCAGGCAGGCCTTGGGTGGAGACAGAAGCTCCCTGTTGCTGGATATATTTGAGGAGAATACAGCCAGGCCCCTCCTGGGAATGCTTTGAGGATGGAAATCTGGGCAGAGGCAGAAGCTCCATGGAGTGGGCATCCCTTCCTCTGGGACAGCCTAACCCATAGCAGCATCTGCTTGGAAGAAACAAGCTTACCTTTCTTGAAAGTGAAGTCTTGCTAACTGTGATGTGTAGAGCCAGGAGTGGAGGTGGTGCACAAAATATGATATAATCTGATATTTAGGCAAACTCCAGAGGGCAAACGCTGAGAAAAATCTTCCTGGCCAGTAAGACAATTGAGACCATCTTCTTGTCACAGAACTTTCCAGTCAGGGGGCAAATGAGGATCACCGGTCCTCCTAGAGGGGTGGGATGATGGGCCCAAGGTGAGTTTCAGGGAAACACACAGGGAACAGGGTCCTCTACAGGCCACATTGGGCCTCAATAGTGGCAATAATGGGTTCATTTCTAAGCTCTGTAGAATCCAGGAAGGTTGCCTCTGTCTTACAGTATGATTTTGAAGCAGGCCCTTCTTCAAGAAATCTCAGGAAACACCACTTGGGTGACACGGGGTCCTGGTGACTGACTGTAGTCAAGTTTGTCCCAGGGTCTAGAACAGACTCTTTCTTTCTTTGCTGCTATACTAGGGCAAGTCATTTAGTTTTGTGGTCATCTCGTTCTTCACTTCCACGATGGAGAGTAAACAGTCCCAGACCTGTGGACAGAGATCATGAATGTGACATGCTCAACCTAGAACCTGGCACTAGACACTCCCTGAGGGATTCTTACTGCAATCACCCTAACAGCTCCCTCAGTGAGGATAAACTGTTGTTGCTCTCCTTCACTGTGCCTAAAGAAGCTGGGGGAGGGGTTAGGGGGACGGGGACAAGAATTCCTTCTTTTGTCAGCAAGAGATGCGAAAGCTGAGACCTAAAGATTAGGTCAAGGCCACAGGCCCCAAAGTCCCTACTAAGCCTTAGGGCCCTAGACATGAGCTCAGATTAGCATGCCCTGAACCTTCGTGAGAGGAGGCTGGGACGTGAGAGGAGGCTGGGACGTTACTCCCCACTATGTCACTGGCACCTGAGCTGGGGGCCCTTCACTGTTCTGTGAACCATATTCCCACAAAAGGCAGGATCCCACCATCCCCACTCCAGTATCCCAGAACTCACTTGTGTAAGTAACTTAATCTAACCAAATCCAGTCCCCTTCCCAGGGGCTGCACACCCATCTCCATTCACTTTTCTTCTTGGCCTGTGGTCCATTCTCGGAATCCCTTCAGTAATTCCTTGAAAGGCAATAAAGGTGTAGAAACCTAAAGCCATCCAAAGCCAAGTGTGGCAGGGTCAGGTGGGTAACCACACTGGACACTCACTCCTGGTGAAAAGCAGGGCTGACAGGTTAGGAGAGCAACAGACATTGATTTAAGATAGGACCCAAAGGTGATTCCCAAATAGCAGAGCTCAGTACATGTACATTCCAAGGCCTCCGTTACGAGGTTTGTGTCAGTCTTGGGCCTCTATTGCTCTGTCCCGGATCTGTGAGGACCTAGCGTGGCAAGCCTGTTGTCTTCTCTCCCCCAGAAGCAACAGTTTGAGAGCTACTTTCTCATCCTCCAAGTGCATGCTCAAACTCTTTTTCCTTATCCCTATGGAGTGGTGGCATCAAACATGGAACCCTGCCCTCTGCCCTGTGAGCCAAGTCTATGGTGGCTTCCCTCCCCCAGGGGCTTTGTTTTTTGTATATGCCAGACCTTGGTCGTCTCAGCCCCTAGTGCAACCTTTTAAAAACATTTTCACCACCCCTTACAGACATACTGGTTCCATATAAGGCAAGGGTCAGCCTACAAGCCAGGATAGCCCTGCTTACCTGGGCTCAGACAAGGGAGGGAGAAGGCCCTGTCCTTCCCACGTTAAACTTCCATGATAATAAAATTTCATTAGGCCATTAGCTGGACCCTGTTCCCTGCTGGTGAAGACTTCCAAGAAGATCATTAACAGAGCATGGCTCACGGTGGATAGGTGGGCATGGGGATAGAGCTGGGGGCCCATGGAATCTGATGTGGGTTGAGTCCCCACCCCCACCCCACACACATATACAGTCATTTCCTGTTTCTGTGATCTGGGGCAGGTTCTCTGACCTCCTTGAACCTTAGCTAGATGATGAATAATGATGATTCCTTCCTTGCAGAGCTGTTAGCTTTCAGAAAGGGCCTAACAGGTACTCAAAACCGGCTCCTGCCTTTTCTGATTCTGAGTCTTCAAACCCCTTGGACTACAACAGTCCCTCTTTCAGTGGTCCCAGGCCTGTGGCTCTCGGAGCCGTCATACCAGCTCTTCTCCTGGGTTTACCAGGTATGGCAGCACTTCACCCAGAAAGCTTCTGCCAGGGACTGCTACGTTCCTGTTCCTGTCTGCGAGGCTCCCTGCCAGGGCAGCCGCCTTCTCTAACTGGTTTTGGCTGGAGTCATCCCTCCCAGCACTGGGCAACCTGCTCTGATTCAGTCATGTGTCAGAGATCTGGAAGTAACATTGAAAGCACTCCTTAATCACCACAGCACAGTCCTGGCTTGATGTCTGGTCCTTAGCCAGCCTCCCTGTCCTGGGTTAGAGCTACTGACAGAAGAGAGAAACTGCCCTGTGTCTACCCATTTCTACATCAGGGCCGAGGCCACACCCTCTTTCTCAGGCTAGGCAAAAGAAGGTATGGTCTGTGAGGAAACTCCTCCTGCCTTGCTCATCTTTGACTCTAGCTTCTCTTTGGATGAGTAGAGATGGATACAGAGGTGAGGATCTTGGGGTGACGTTTAAAGACTGAGGTAGCCGGATCTGATTGAACACCATAGTCTGGTGGCAAAGGCAACAACTGCTCTCTCGGGGCTCTTGGAAATATGTGGGAAGGAGGCCCTGGAAATGGCAAGTCGGAGACTTCTGACGAAGGAGCCCCTCCAGGGTAGAGGACATTGATGTCCCAAGTATTTCACTTATGGAGACTGGCCAACACTGGCTAACATGGATCACTCTTCCATTTAAAAGTACTTTGGGGGCTGGAGAGATGGCTCAGTGGTTAGGAGCATGGGCTGCTCCTGCAGCTTGGTTCCTGGCACCCAGGTCAGGTGGCACACAACTGCCACCTCCACTTTCAGGGTCCAACAACCTCTTCTGGCCTCTGAGGGTACCTGCACTCACATGCACATACTTACACACATACACACACACACACATAAAAATAAAATAAACCATTACAAAATAGATAAAAATATTTTTATCTGGGTGTAGTAATCCACCCCCTATAATTCTAGCACTTGGGGATCTGAATCAGAAGGATCAATAAAAGGTCAGCCTAGGCTACATCATAAAACACTTGTAGAAATAATTAATAATTACCAGTAGATATACAAAGTTATTAGGATAGCAGCACTATCCCTTACCTGCCACTTATGAATGAATACACACAGACACCTGATGGAATTTAGCCAGCCTTAACCTATGACTGAGCAACTCTAGTTCCCCAAATAAAACCCCAATATATGCATACATCCCCTTGGACTGTTAGTCTCCATGATATGCCAATGTTCCAGGCCATGTGGAATTCTGATTTTTCTAATCCATGGCGACTGTCCTTCCTCCTACTCTTCCTGCTTCCTTCTCCTGGTCGTCACTTCTTCTAATAACTTCCTCCCCCAAAAGCCCTCGAATCTTAGCTCTACCTGCCTCTCTCTCTGCCTCAGTCACAGGCCTTAGTATTTTATTAAAGCCAATGAGAGAAGTTTTGGGGAGGCATGAGTTACAAACATCATTTCAGGTACTATGTGAGTGTGAGCTCATAGTAAAGAAGGCAGGGGGCAACCAATTAACAATTGAATACAAGCAGATCACCCCTTCAAATACTGTCTAAAAAAACAGGTTGTTTTCCTTAGAAGAATAGGAATGTGGCCTAGGAGGAAATCCCCATAGCCCACCAGTTAAACTCAATAATTATTTTGGCATATTTCCTTCCTACTACACTGACAAAAGGAAGAGGTGGAAATTTTAAGTAGCGATCCCCTATTCTGCCTGATTAGACAAAGAAAAACTTGATGGTTTCATTTGCCTCTGGGAGCCACAAATACAGACAGGTTTGGGCCCAATACAGTCATCACATATTGGGGACTGGGGAGGGGACAGCCAGACTGTATCCACACATACCTGGCACCAGCGTTACGATTTTACCTTTCACATGTAGGTTATGATCTGTCTCTGAGCTCATTTCTTCAGGTTCATTTTCCCCCACATGAATATTTAATTGCTTCAGCTACATTTATTGAAAAGATCATCCATTCCCACCACATGGCACTGTCACTCTTGCCATAAGTCAAGTGACCTCTGAGTGGGTCTATTTCTGGATTCTTGCTTCTGTCCCATTGCTCTATTTGTCAACCCCTGTGCTGTTTCGATGGCATATTAATTATGGTAGCTTTATGATAATTCTCAATGTATATTTAGTATAGTCCTCCAACTTTGTTCCCTCAGTTTGCTGCAGCTATTCCTGGTTCTCTGTTTCCCTGCACATTTTAGAATCAGTGTGTCAGTTTCTGCCACAAGAAATATGCTGAGCCTGAAATAAATCTGTAGGTTGATTTGGGAGTAACTGACATCTTCACAGTGTGAAGTCTGCAGCATATGAACATTCTTTAATGTCTCTAATAATGTTTTATAGCTCTCAATATGAAGAAATTTATTCCTGGGTGTTTGCTATTTTTAATGTAAAATGGCGAATAATGTCATTTCATATCTCTTGTTTTAAAATTTATCTTTATTTTATTTTGCATGTGTATGTGTGTGTTTCCTATATGTACATGCACCACATGCATGCAGGAGCCTCAGAGGTCAGAAAGGGGCATCAGATCCGCTGGAACTGAAGTTCCCGGCAGCTGTGAGCCACCCTGTGGATGCTAGGAACCAAACCCAGGTTCTCTGTAAGAGCAGCTGTGAGCCACCCTGTGGATACTGGAAACCAAACCCAGCTCCTCTGCAAGAGCAGTAACCACTTTTTTTTTTTAAATATTTTTATGTTTTTAAAAAGATTTATTTATTTAATGTATATGTTCTATCTCTATGTACACCTGCATGTCAGAAGAGGGCATCAGATCACATTATAGATGGTTGTGAACCACCATATGTGTGCTGGGAATTGAACCTGGATCCTCTGGAAGAGCAGCCAGTGCTCTTAAACACTGAGCCATCTCTACAGAACCTCATCTTCCTGTTCTTCTTCCTCCTCTTCCTCCTCCTCAAGGCAGGATCTCTAGCCTCTGGCCTCAAACTCACTATATAGTGCATGCTGACCTTGAGTTTCTGGTCCTCCTGTCTCATCTGGTATTACAGGTGTGAGCTACTATGTCCAGCTTTGTTTCATTTTATACTGAAATTCAATTAATTTTTTTCTTATTTTGACCTTGAATTGAGGAGCTTCTAAATTAATTTAGTTGTTGCAGGTTCTTCTGGCTTTTCTACTTCCACAGACACGCTGTCCCAAGCACAGTTGGCCTGACTACATCTTGGATGAGTCCTAGTGGCCTTCCTCTAGGTCGCAGATTCCCCATCATTTAAATGGTTAGCTGATTTCTAAATCTCTACCTTCTAAAAAGAGCTTCACTGACTACTACTGCCAGCCTCCAAGCTCCGTAATCCCCTGGGTGCTGGTCTTTCTCCTCAGGTCTATCGGCAGCCACTGGGGAGATCTTCTCAAGGAACAGCTTTTAGGGTTAACTCCAGAAGGTGTTGGAGCCGTTGATACCAATGCTGTCCTTCCCGGAGAATTCCTGTGCAAGAGCCAAGAGCTCACTTCTTGGTCGGCATGGGGGAGTTGGAGAAACCAGGGTTCTTGGAGGAAGGCCTCAGCTAGTCCTTTATGGCTCTAGATGTATCTGCACCTGTACGAGCTTTCATAGCTATAGGGGAAGCGAGCGGGCCTGTGTCTTGCTTGGTTAGGGTTTCGGCTGCTGTAGTGAGTGAAACACTGTGACCGAAAGCAAGTTGGGGAGGAAAGGGTTTATTTCAGCTTCCACTTCCAGCTACCAGTCCATTACTGGGGGAAGTCGGGGCAGGAACTCAAACCTGGAGGCAGGAGCTGATGAGACCATGGAGGAGTGCTGCTTACTGGCTTGCCCCTTATGGCTTGCTCAACCGGCTTTCCTGTAGAACTCAGGATCACCAGCCCAGGGATGGCATCACTCACAATGGGCTGGGCTCCCTCCCGTCAATCGCTGATGAAGAATGCCTTACGGCCATATCTTACGGGGGCATTATTTTCTCATTTGATGCTCCCCCCTCTCAGATAACTTTAGTTTGTGTCAAATTGACCCAAAACTAGCCCGCAGAGCCTGCTGACTAATCCAGGGAGAACGTCTGCATGAGAGGCTGCGGAGAGTAGTCTGCTGACTTGAAGCAAGAGGCTGAGACCAGAGCAGCCCAAACAGGCTAGGTAATGGAGATGTGAGGTACAGTGTCTGTGCCCCAGAACCTAGAGTGGTAGTCATGACCCCTTGAGAAGTAAATGAGAGAGGAAAGGAATTTGGCACCATTCCCAGATCCAAATCTACCCGAGTGCCAGTGTCTGAAAGCCCCAAGCTTAGGGACAAAAGATTAGAGAATACAGCTAGAGAGATGGACAGCAAATGGTGGGAATCTGTTACTCTGCATTCCTAACCTTGTGAGCTGTCGCCCACAAACACCACTGGATAGAAAGGAAAGGAACACAGAGGCTCAGGTTGCTTGGGTAAGTGTTCCATGTCACTCCTATTTAGGGAAGAGACTCTACATCTCCTGCAACTCAACGATGCATTTCAGTGTAAAGTCCTCTGTCTGTAGGAGTTCCGAAGCCATGACTTCAGGGAGAGTTAGAGAGACTGCTGATCTTCTAAGGGCTATGCCATGGATTCCACTCTCTCACACATGGTGAGTTCCTGGTGAGGAAGTGGAGGTCCTTCCACCTTTTTTTGGTGGTAACTATTGTCTGCACATCCTCTCCAGAACCTACCAAAGGGATGGGGAAAATACTGTTCCTGGAACGAGAGCAGTCGGAGATTGCAATGGCCCTGCATGCCAATTCTTCAACTGCACCAAGCATTCACATGGAGAAACAGTGTAAGCTGTGTAAGGCAAGGTATTTGCAGTCCCAGCTCTTCCAGAGGCAGAGGGGTAACCCTCTGGGGAACTCAGTAAGATCCTGCTCAGAGTCAGAGACATATTGATTCATTTCATTTCCAAAATGTCTTGAGCTACTTTATATCCAAAGGCACTCAAGTGTTGTTTGTCCGTATGCTGATCCAAGCCTGGGACTCCCTGAGAGTGACCAGGACAGCCCTTTGGAAGCCCCTCTACTCTCTAGCTTCCCAGCTTTCCTCGCTCAGGTCTAGTCATATTGTCCTTTCCAAGCCCACATCATTCCCATTGACAGAGTTCAGTACAGCCTCACTCAGACTTCCTATCAGCAAGGCGAAGGGTGCAGGCTTGACCACAAGAGACATTTTGTGCAGTGTCCTAGGATAAGATTGAAATCCACAGAAAACAGGTAAGTGGGACTCTCTGCGCTTTTTGGAGAACTTGACTTGTAAGGTAGCTACCCTGGCCCTACCAAGGTTGAGCTTTTGACTCAGCCCTTTTCAGAATTAAGGCAAAGTGTTCATGAGGAGGGCCCTTCTGGAGTTGCCAGGTCGTGTGATGTGCCCTCAGCGGGGGCAACCGTGCTGCAGATTGACTGGTTGGCTTCTTCTTAGCGTTATGTGTCATTTTGACAGGTTTCCTGTCGGTCACTCAGCAACAAACAAGAGTTGACTGTGACAAATTTTTTAACAAATCATTTGATTCAGTTTGCTACTAGGCCTTCACATTTATGGTCTTTTGTGGGGGAATCGAAGTTTAGACAGGATCTCGATGTATAGACCAAGCTAGCCTCAGATTCCTAACAGTCCTCCTGCCACAACTTCCCAAGTGCTGGCATTTCAGCCATGTAACACCATGCTCAGCTCGCATGTGCATTCTTAAGTGAGATTGCACCAGATTTTCCTTTTCTTATTTGGCTGAAGACTCGGGGTCATATCGGCTTCACAAAATGAATCTGCCGGCCCCCTACCCAATGGCTTTGGGTTTTATACAAACACTCCTCTGCAGGTGGCTTGGCACAAATAATAAGGTCGATACTTCTTTGCTTGCAGTCTGTGTTGGCCACTCATTTGTTTGTTTGTTTATTGTGGCGATTTTGTTGTTTCTAAGACTGTTCTGCTGGGAACCAGCCATTTCCCCCCCAAGGAAGTCCAGAAGAGAGTGAGGGACAGAGCAGTTATTCTGAGAGAGACACACAAAGGTCTGAGCTTGGTACCCAGCACCCACTGAGCCACCCCAAGGTCCCTGGGACCAGCTCAGCCAACACCCCTCTTGCAGGCACCATGTTCCGCAAGAAAAAGAAGAAACGCCCTGAGATATCAGCCCCACAGAACTTCCAGCACCGTGTCCATACCTCCTTTGACCCAAAGGAGGGCAAGTTCGTGGGCCTGCCTCCACAATGGCAGAACATCCTGGATACTCTGAGGCGGCCCAAGCCTGTGGTGGATCCTTCTCGAATCACACGGGTGCAGCTGCAGCCCATGAAGGTAAGGGGGACAGATATATATCCATGTTCGGCCTCTCCCACGCCACAGGAAGTTGTCTGTGAGACCCCAGAGGCGCCTAGAGGGGCCACTTGGGTATCAGAATCAAGCCCCCTGTCTCAGTTCTCTGCTAATTAGCCTTTCTACCCGGGGAGACTTTTAAGCCAGATGTGATAAGCCCAGCGCTTGACAGGCTGAGGTAGTCATATTGCTGTGAGTTAGAGACTAGCCTGGGCTACAGGGCGAGGCCCTGTCTTGAAAAAAAAAAATCCCCCCAAACCACCAAATTTAATTAATTAGTTAATTTAGACCTTTAGCCCCAGAGGAGTGGCAGCTGTTACATACCTGGGGTCACATAGGGAGATTTAAGAGTTGGATAGGAGTTGGGGTCAGAAGCCCTGTCATAGTGTGGGGGCTTGAGGCCCCAGAACTGGTTTTCTCAGACATCTCTCTGAAAACCACAGGGAGAGCTAGATCCTGAAGTACTTCTCCTGAGTTTTCTAGCTCCTTAGCTCAGCTGGCCACCCACTTCTCATGTTGGACCATAACCCTGTGGCTATCTACCTATCTGCCCTGCTAACGAGGGTTCTCTCTCTGCAACCTGATAGGCTGCAAGACATAGGCCTGACCCACTGTGAACACAGGCAAATGTCTGAAACCCTAATGGATGGGTGGGTGATAAAGGAGGTGTGTGGGTGAGTATTACTCACCAGGGCCCTCTGAGCAATCCCCTGCCATGAAGGGGCTGCTTCTCCTCACTCTTCTGTCTTCTTCCCATAGACGGTGGTACGGGGCAGCTCAGTGCCCACGGAGGGTTACATCTCAGGGCTGCTCAACGACATTCAGAAGTTGTCAGTTATCAGCTCCAATACCCTGCGTGGACGCAGCCCCACCAGCCGGCGGAGGGCACAGTCCTTGGGGCTGCTAGGGGATGACCAGTGGGCTGCTGACCCAGATATGTATCTCCAAAGTCCTCAGTCTGAGCGCACTGACCCCCATGGCCTCTACCTCAGCTGCAATGGGGGCACACCAGCAGGTCACAGGCAGATACCATGGCCGGAGCCACAGAGCCCACAGGCCCTGCCCAATGGGCTGGCGGCCAAGGCACACTCGTTGGGCCCGGCTGAGTTCCAGGGTGCCTCACAGCGCTGCTTGCAGCTGGGTGCCTGCCTACAGAGTTCCCCACCTGGAGCCTCACCCCCTATGGCCACAGGGAGGCGTGGGGTGAAGGCTGCCAAGCATAGCTCAGAGGAGGCCCGGCCACAGTCCTGCCTGGTGGGCTCAGCCATTGGCAGGCCAGGTGGAGAAGGCAGCCGTAGCCCTAAGAACCAGGAAAGCAGCCTCAAGCACCAGCTCTTCCGAAGCATGTTCCTGTCCACTCCTGCCTCAGGCTCGGCAAGCAGCAGCAAGCCAGGGCCTCTGCCACAGAACAAGGTATATCACCTGGGGCCTTCCTCCTGGGGTCACTCTAGGGAGGACAAGAAAGCAGGCCTGACAGACATCCGTAGGGAAATATGTACTAGAGATGCCAAGCCTGCCTGGCCCTCCCCACTTACTGGGTAAGGATAAGAATGTGAGAAATCAAAATGACCATCCGACCAGAGTGGCCTCGGCTAATGACTGTAGCCTGAATTCACCAACTGAATCCATATCTTCCAACGGCTTAGCATGTGTGAGTTATGGGCTGTAAGCCAAGTCATTTCAGGGATACCACTCTGGCTGACATTTCTGTTCTCTGAGGCCTGGCAGTCTACAATGAGAGGCAGACCCTCCTTTAAAAGCCTCTTTAACCAAAAGCTCAGGGAAGAACCACGAGGCCCAAGCAGGAATGTGTGCCATAGCCTGGGCAGGGCGGGGTCTCTCCACGTCCTTCTTTAGGGGCACTTCTGGAGGCCCCTGAGGACTTCGGGGGGGGGGGCCTGAGTGTCACTGCCTGCAGTGACCACTTCCTCCTCTTCCTCCTTTCCCTTTTCTTTCCTTCTGCAATGTGTCATGAGAAGACAAAAGGGTCAAAGAAGAATCAGACTCCAGTTCTCAATTCCACAGTAGTGTGTGCTGTCCTGCCCTTCCTTAATTTTTCAGTGTCCCCGGAGGGCAACAACTTCCCAGAGAGGGTGTGCTATTAGAATCAAGAGGACTGACTTTGCCCCAGAACCTAGAGTAGCAGGACAGAAGGCTTCTTCCCTGAGACAAACAGAAAGAGGGGAGGGAGTCTCGGTGGCATTTCTTGGCAGGCAGATTAATATGTTGCACTTCTTACCTGCCTGCCCATCCTATCTGCAGTGACAGTACCACCATTTCCCATAAGGGTGAGCTAGCATTAGAATCTCCAGCGAAGCCGGGCAGTGGTGGCGTTCGCCTTTAATCCCAGCACTTGGGAGGCAGAGGCAGGCGGATCTTTGCGAGTTCGAGGCCAGCCTGGTCTACAAAGTGAGTCCAGGACAGCCAGGGCTACACAGAGAAACCCTGTCTCGAAAAACCAAAAAAAAAAAAGAATCTCCAGCGAATCACAGAAGCAAGCAGGGAAGGTACTCTCTGGGAGCTGTAGCCCTGTCTCAAGCTTGCCAGGCTCCTGGGTCTTGTATGCAAAGCTTTGCAGTCATGGTAGATAGTTCTCATCCAGCGCCTGAAAGACAGGGTGAGCATAAGGGCTTTAAACCAGGCCTAAGAAACAGCTGCCGACAGTGGAGGGGCCTCCCCTTGAACAGGGAGGGCTTCGAGCGCAAGCCAGTCCTCTGCTGTGGTGGTGGCATGATTGTGGTCTAACCTTAGCAGGGGGATGACCTGAGCCTACAAGTCACTTCCAGCAGAGGCATGGAGGAGGTTTCTTGGCTTCATACATTCCTGCCCCTCATGTGTCTTGTCTGTGAGGTTAGGGGGGGTCTCTGGAAGGCTGTGACTTGGGAGATATCCCCACTCAACTAAGGTGTGGCAGGGCAAGGAACAGCACTAGGGAGGTGAGGGTCAGTTGATTGCCCCCATGTCTACTCGGGTGAGCTGCAGGGGTCTGGAGGAAAGGGACGCTAACACTGGGCCAGACACGGGATGGACATCATCTGTTTGAACTGCCAGTCACCACTCAGTCCCTCCCCACTCACTACTGAGAACCACCATGGGCTGTTGTGTATGCCAGGGCACTCCCAACAGTAGAATAGCTGATGGTTGCCATGGACTCAGAGACAGTGTGGTTCCAAACTCAGGGGAGTAGTTTCCTTTGAGGCAGACTTTCCAGATAAATGTTCTCTAGCTGGGGCTCATAAAGTCTTGGCAGAACCTTCCCTCAACCATCACTATAACCTGAAGACTCACAGAAAGGCCAGGCCCTATGCTGGGGAGTGAGACCCCCCCAAAGTCTGGGAGTGGGAACTGGCAAGACTTTGGCAGGAGCTAGATTTGGGGTGCCTGAACAAGCAGCCCAAAGTGGTGACTGAGTTCAGTTCTGTGGCCATGTGCAAGGCCTAGTAAGTACTGAGGCATCTGGTGGGTATAACCTCCTACATACACGCGCAGCCTCACAAGAGGGCTGCCAGACCCCAGCCATAGCTTCTTCCCTGTCTTGGTTCTGGGAGCCAGTCACAGCTACCCACCGTCCCTTGCCCAGGGCTTCTTCCATTCACACCAGGAGCCTCTGACCCACCCAGCTTCTCAGAGGAATCTGTCTCACAACGGCCTCCCTAAGGCCCACCTGTCAGTTGCCCAGGAAGAAATACCCAGCTGGAGGACACCCTGGGGACTTATTGTCTTCCCTGGAGTGGCAGAGTGGGTATAGAGAGAAGCTCTTGGGCCTGTCATTTGGGAGCTTGGGGGTGTCGACATACCTCTGTTGCTCTGGTCCGGCTCAGTTTCATTGTTCATTTCCTCCTGTTCATTTAATCTGAAGTCCTTGGTGACCCTGCTAGGCCACAGCAACCAACCCTGCCTCTAGGAAGCTTGCCTCAAATGCTCCCTGACCAGACCTATTATTGTCTCTTTCCTTGTCTTCACAGCTCAATTCTGCTTTCCGACCACCACAAAAAGATCCTTCCTCAAACCTGGTGACCAAGGCCCAGTCCTTGCCCTCGGATCAGCCCGTGGGGACCTTCAGTCCCCTGACCACCTCAGATACCAGCAGCCCCCAGAAGTCCCTCCGCCCAGCCCCAGCCGCTGGTCCACTTCCAGGCCGGTCTTCTCCAGCAGGCTCCCCCCGCACGAGGCATGCTCAGATCAGCACCAGCAATCTATACCTGCCGCAGGACCCCACGGTGGCCAAGGGGGCCCTGGCTGGCGAGGACTCGGGCGTTGTGACGCACGAGCAGTTCAAGGCTGCGCTCAGGATGGTGGTGGACCAGGGTGACCCCCGGCTGCTGCTGGACAGCTATGTGAAGATTGGGGAGGGCTCCACGGGCATTGTGTGTCTGGCCCGGGAAAAGCACTCGGGTCGCCAGGTGGCAGTCAAGATGATGGACCTCAGAAAGCAGCAACGCAGGGAGCTGCTCTTTAATGAGGTGGGGACCGGCTGGGATGTCAGCAGGGCATTAAGTGTGCAGTGAGGCTCAGCACCTGGCAGCAGCGACATGGCAGGAGGGCAGGGTGGCATGACCATGAGATACTATGCCAGGCACTCAGGCCTCTCTCTACCCTCAGGTGGTGATCATGCGTGACTACCAGCACCTCAACGTGGTGGAAATGTACAAGAGTTACCTGGTAGGCGAGGAGCTCTGGGTGCTGATGGAGTTCCTGCAGGGCGGGGCCCTCACAGACATCATCTCCCAAGTCAGGTGGGCAGTTGAAAGGGATGCGCTGAGGGAAGACCATCCCACCGCCACCTTGGCATGGGGATCGGCTGCCTCTAGTCAATAAGACTAATTAATCATTGCAGACTCCTGCCTATTTGGGGCAAATGAGATTCTGTGGCCTTAAAAAATGGGCAGGAAAAAGTGTTCCAGGGTTACAACCTGCTTGAGTGTGCTGCCTGGGAGTTGTGGGCCCCTTTGCCTGGGACTCCTCTTTATACCCAACCCAGCCACCCTGATAACACGGCTCTTCCATGGGTGGCCTGCCTTCCCTGCCCAGGCTGAATGAGGAGCAGATCGCTACTGTGTGTGAAGCTGTGCTTCAGGCCTTGGCTTACCTGCATGCCCAGGGTGTCATCCACCGGGACATCAAGAGTGACTCCATCCTGCTGGCCCTTGATGGCAGGGTAGGTCCTCCCTGTCCGTGGCTCAGCTGCCCACCCATCCTCTCTAGCACCTTTTCTCCTCTGGGTCTCTACCTGCTTCCTTTTTGACTCCAGGTGAAGCTCTCAGACTTTGGGTTCTGTGCTCAGATCAGCAAAGATGTCCCCAAAAGAAAGTCCCTGGTAGGAACCCCGTACTGGATGGCTCCCGAAGTGATCTCCAGAGCCCTGTATGCCACCGAGGTAACTATCCACTCCACCCCCAGGAGAGGCTCAGGAACACACAGCAGCTCTGCCTTGTCCCTGTTAAGTGGTCCCACCACTAATAACCCTAGTTCTGAGGTCCCTACTTAATCAGTATCTGTCCCTGCCTCCTTTTTTGAGACAGGGTCCCGCTATGTAGCTGTAGATTTCCTGGGACTCACTATATAGGCCAGAACTCACAGAGATATGCCTTCCCCTGCCTTCCAAATATTGGGATTAAAGGCCTGTGCCACTATACCCAGACTTGCCGCCCCCTTTTGATGGAGTCACTCTCTCCTGGCCTTCCACACATGGCTCTCTTCCACTTAAGGGGACAGTGGCATATGGCCAGTGTTCTCCGTGAGGGATGGCTTCTATGGTCACTGGCCACTCATATGAAAAGGGCTGACCATAGAGCAGCTGACCAGGGGAGGAAGGAGACCTGGAAGGAGACAAGATGCGCCATCCAACACACGGCCACCGTGAGCCAGAACCCAGCAATCAGGGCTGTTCTCCTGCAGGTGGACATCTGGTCTCTGGGCATCATGGTGATCGAGATGGTGGACGGAGAACCTCCGTACTTCAGTGACTCCCCAGTGCAAGCAATGAAGAGGCTCCGGGACAGCCCCCCACCCAAGCTGAAGAACTCTTACAAGGTCAGTTATTGTGCAAGGCGTAGTGTGAACTTCCCAACCTCGTACCCCAAGTGCATTTCTCCCGAGACAAGAGGGTGGGCACGTAGGAAACGGGATGGTATATGCTTTTGGTCCTTTTCCACATAAAACCTGTACTGGATGCAAACTCCCACATTCACTCCAACAAGTTCCCAACTGCAGCAGGGAAGTCATTCCTCAGCAGGCTCTTGACAGGAACCCATCGATGCCTAGGAGGAGGAGGAGGAGGAGGAGGAGGAGGAGGAGGAGGAGGAGGAAGAACCCCAGGACTCCCAGAGGTCTCCCAAGGAGGAATCCTGAGTTCACATCCTTCCACCCCACTTGTCAGGGTCCCCATACCAACACTGCTGTCACACGGATGGGCTTGTCCTCTTGTATGATGTATCTGGACCATAGCTGAGCTTAACCTCTAGGACCAGTACATGTACTTACTATAACTCTCCCGCCAAATCCATTCCCCTGCTAGCAGACTGACGCAGGACAATGGTACTGCCACCTGGTGGGCAATGCAAAACACTGTCCCAGAGGGTTGAAGCACAGTTTCTAAATGACTCCAAGACAGCTTGGTCCTCGAGACCGTCCTGCTAAGCCTGAGATGAGCAGGTCTAGGAGAACACCCATTAGTGAACTGCCCCAAGGAGGCAGCCACCTATAGCGCTCCAAGCCTCATAGATCTGGAACTGGATCTCTTATGCCAGTCCCATGCCCCTTTCACAGAGCTGCAGAGCCCGAATGCCAAGAGCCCCAAGAAGCAGGCAGGGGTAATGGGCCGTGTACAGAACCCAGCTCCCCAGAGTTCCAGACATCCTCATTCCATTACTCTGCAGCTCTCATGACCGGTGAACTGGCCTCCATTTCCTACCTCCTAATCCAACAATCACTGAGCCTGGGAGGAACCAGGAAGTAAGAAACCAGAGAAAAATGCGGTGTAAAGTAGCGGGGTGCCCGGCAGTCAAGGGAAGCGCCTGTGAGTCTTGGCTTCCTCTCACCACTGCTCTGCTCTGCAGGTCTCCCCAGTGTTGCGAGACTTCCTGGAGCGGATGCTGGTACGGGAACCCCAAGAGAGAGCCACGGCCCAGGAGCTCCTGGATCACCCCTTTCTGCTGCAGACAGGGCTGCCCGAGTGTCTGGTGCCCCTGATACAGCTCTACCGCAAGCAGACCTCCACTTGCTGAGCCCAACCCCAGGGTGTACCTGCCACCTGTGCCCACAGGCGAAGGACACTGGGCAAGCCAGTCCACTGGCAGGGCCTACCTGCCTTGTTCTCTCAGTATTCTCTCCAAAGATTGAATGTGAAGTTCCACCCCTTCCCTCTTGCCCTTTTGCCCACTGGGCCAGGCCGGACCTGCCCCCTCAGTCTCACTCCCCAGAGTCCCAGTTGCCTTTGGGATGACAGCGACCCCCTTCTGCAGGTTTGGTCCTTTGTTATTTTCACGGGGATGTTTCTATGGAACATGGAGAGTGGTGCTCCTGGCCACCAGCCAGCAAGCTGACAGGCTGCTGCAGATTTTTAAAGGCAATGTCCACTAGTGTCCTGGGCCACCAAGAGGGTGCATGCCCATCTTCACGTGGATACTTGCTGTTCCCCGCTACAGCTGCAAACCCTGGAGTCCCAGAGTGATCACGAGGAAGGATTTTATTGCCTGAATCCGTCTTCCTTCCTTGGTCTGACTTCTGGAAGCCCCCACATGCACCTGTTTCCTGTCTGTCCCCTGGCACCGCCTCTCCCTAGAAAGCCTCCACAGAACTGGAAATTGCCTGTGTGTAGGCCATGGGAGCCGCAAGGGGGGTCTTGAGAGAGAGAGAGAGAGAGAGAGAGAGAGAGAGAGAGAGAGAGAGAGAATGATGGTAAAGGTGGCTCCATTTTCCAGGATGGAGAGAACATATTTTCATTCTCTCTCTCCTCCCCGGCCCTCTCTCTCCTCCCCTCCCCTTCTGTGTGTGTGTGTGTGTGTGTGTGTGTGTGTGTGTGTGTGAAGTCCCCCAATGGCCCAGGCCCTTCCAGTTACCCACAGAGAGCTGTCCACCTCCGCCCACCTTCTTTTCTACCAAGCTCCTCTCTGAAAGGGACCTGCTTTTTGGGCCTGGCTTTCTGCCTCTCAAGTCTCATGTTCTTACCTAACCAGTGAAGGGGTGTGTTGTATGTCAAGCCTAGCACACATGCTGGGGGCCCTCGAAGTTTCTGAGTTTCTCAGATACTGAGATAGGAATAGTAAGGGAATAGGCTGTGTTTTACCTGTCAGCAACTTCTCAGTAGCCAGATCATCAGGGACCCCTCCTCTTCAGAGCCCTGGGCTGGGACAGAAAGGTGAGCCACCTCCTGGGGGGAGGGTCCCTCATGCCAAGGAATGGGCACCTCCTTTCGTGAACGAACCTGCTGCCCCAGCTGCCCCTGCAGATACTTACCTGCCCCCTTGACTTCCCTCCCTTCCCACCTTCCTGGCTGTTGAGACAGGGAATGCCATGGAAGAACTCCAGTGTCTGGACCCTATCCAGATAATATTTTTAGATTTCTCTGCCCCCTGATGACCTGCATTAGGGCAAACAAATGGCAAGGTCTTTTTTTTTTTAAGGGTCAGAGTTTTAAAAACAAAAGCATCTCCCCTAGAAATTTTTGTGAATTGTTTGCACTTGTGCCTGTTTTAAATTAAACTGAATGTTCGAGCCTCTGGGTTTTCCATTCTCTGGGGCTGGAGCTAGGCTTCCTTGGATCTGGAAGTGTTTGGAGTGGGTGCTTGGTGGGCTCCTCCATGGTCACGAGTCCACAGAACACCCAGCTTCTCTGGTGACTTGTATGCCTAGAATGAGGGCAGAGGAAGGAGGAAACCGGAAGTGAAAGGCCCTAGGGATGGGAGCAAAGGAGTAAGAGGGCCCTGGCCAGGACTGAGCCTCCCGAGGAGCCGCAGGGGCTCTGACAGAGTGTGGCCACAGAAGCTGACCGACTTCAACACTGGCTTCACCCTTCACCCGGTCCTCAGGCCGCCTGCCCATAGGAAGTTCCCTGAAGCTTTTACCTGAGAGAAAGCAGATCCTGTTCATTTCTTAAAACGGAGTCAGTTCGAAATTTCAAAAGAGCAGGGAGGTGGCCAGATACGTGGGTCCTTAGCCCTGGGGTTGGGCGGTGGGTAAAATTACCTCTTAACTTTGACAGTGATTCCAATCTTCCTTCTCTGAGCTCTACCCTCAACGCACTGCTCATTGAAACCAATTAGCTTAGGGGCAAGGGGCCATATCCAGTCCCTAGCCTGTGCCTCTCCAGCTATAGAATGGTCAGGGCCAAGGCTGGCAAAGATAGGAAGCACCTCCAGATCAAGCATGTGCCTCCATCTTTTCAAAGGAGGTAGGAGTGAGCAGGAGGCAGAGAGAGGCCAGTCCTCCAGATGGAACAGCACTGGGTTTATTAGCTGCTCTTATCCCCCACTAGTCCTTTCCAGCATGGGCCCACACCCTTCAGCCGTCCACACCAACCAGTACTGAGTGCCAGTGGCCCGGGTGAGTCTTCACAGTGATCACAATAATATGACAAGCCCAATACACACACAGCAAAGTCTTTTCTACTGTGGGAGGTGGGGGGAGGGAGGAGGAACGACTGAAGCCTCAGTATACAGAGAGCTGACAAGAGGTTCAGGGAGAGTGAGAGTGTGCTGGAGTTCTGCACAGAGACTGCTATGGAGTCTGTGCAGGCCGCAAGGCGGTGGGCCCACAACTCAGTTTAGATGGGAAAGGCCTACAGTGTTCCAGAAACATTACTTTCAAACACCCATCTCCCAGCCACTCCACAGACCACAGACAGAAGTGGTTGTTTACCCAACAGCGACTTGCTGTTGGTGACATTCCCACAGAATATGTATCAGTGGCGCTGAAAAGATGACAGTGCCCTGACATAACGTGTGAGCCAAATTTCACGGTGCTTGTAAGCTGAAATATTTGTATTCTTATACCATTAAAAAGTCATTAAAATTAAACATGGTTGAAAATGGAATATGAGTGAGGAAGGGTCAGAGCAAAAGCAGTATTCACTCACTTGGAGTGTCTTGGCCCCCAACCTCCTCTGACTCTTCAGACCCTGTGATATTGTTCATCTGCCACTCAGGGGACTGAGGAGAGGCAGGTGTGTGGGGTGAGGAGGGATGGGGACTAGGGGTATCTGCGTGTGTGCGGGTGGGGTGGAGTGGCAGAGAGATCACCACACAATGGAAAAGCAACTGTCATAAGAAGACAACACGCATAGTCAGGTCAAGGCTCAGAAACCATAGGGGTGGTAGCTCCAGCTGTTCTAAAGGTAGCAGATCTTCCAACAGGAAGTAAAATGGCTTGGGGTTCCTAGTAAAGGGGTTCTTGGTGGGGCTCTGGGCACTTCTTCCTACCACCCAGTGCTAACTTTCCTTGTTCAGTGTTTCTCACTTCAGTGAAGTGAAGTGACTTCAAGTATCCGGATTTAATATTCTACAAGAGGAACACGCTTCGTGGGTAAAATGCACACACGGAGGGAGAAGTTACACGCCGATGAAGTCTGAGCTCCCAAGGCGCAGAGAGGGGGGAAGAATGCGGAGGTGCCACCAGGGGGCAGCAAGGATCACGGTCCAAACTGGGCTGGCGTGCGGCCCCAGGAGCTCGCGAGGCAAGGAACTGGGAAGGTGTCTGGCCCCTGCAAAAGCTGGTTCTTGACTTCCTATTTTTCTATCGCAGGCCCAGTTTCTGAGCACCGCAATTCTCCCTCTGGGCAGTTCACTCGGAGTTACTGGTGAGAAACCTTTCCACAAAGACAACAGGTCAACGTCTTAAAAAAGACTTTATCGCAAGCGAGGGGCTACATGCTCACTCTTCGGGATTCACAAACAGAAACCCTAGGTACTGACAGGACCAGAAAATTTTCACTGCCTTGAAGCAGGAGTTTTTACCCCACCCTGCTGGTGCAGATCTCCCACTAGGAGCTAGCACTGACACTGGGTCGTAGGAGCATGTGACCTGTCAAACCCCTTTCTTCGCCCCCTCTCGAGGCAGTACAGTGTTGGAGGGCAGGGGCGGAGAGGGAGAGGACAAAAGACTTGGCGGGGAGGGGGCCTAACTGCCTCTCCACAGTTGCCCCTGACTCACTAATCTGCCCAGTAATAAAAGCTGGAAGCTGGGCTGGGCCTGCATCCCACGCTGTGGGGCACAGGCAGGGGTCCTGGGTCTCGATCTAGCATCCATCATCCGCCCCACCCTCCATTAACAGCTCAGCAAGAAGCAGGAGACGTTTAGCAGCCCCCTCCTATGCTCTCTCCGGAGTTTGATATAATTTAGACCCGGACCTGCGGTTCGTGTGGGCTCCTGACTCCCGCGCGCGCCGCCGTTTAACGCCGCAAACACTCCAGTCAATTATCCCCTTCGCGGAGGAGCTATTTAAAGAGACATTGTCAGGTTCTTAAGCCTCGGATCAGACCTGCTGCTTTCTGCTTCATATACAAAGGCTCAAAACACGAGTTCTTTTGAGGGTTGGAAGAAATACAATTAAGCAAACCTTTCCTAACTGTTCACCCTCCTGGAGCACCCACGTGCAGAATGGGGGGGGGGGCTGGGAGGAGGAGGTGGGGCGCTATGTATGTCCTTTCCATTTCAGGCCTCTGGGACTAAGTGGTAATATAAGAAAGGCTAGCCCAGGATGAGTGGAGCATTGAATCTCAAAGATGAAATTCAAAGGCAGTCATGCTGGCCCATGAGCCAAGAGTTAGTCGGGGCTTGGGGGGGGGGGGCGTGACCCTACAATGTCAGTGAAGCTGAATCCTGGGTCTGACTGAAACAGAGTCAGAGTAAATTTAATCCCCAGAAGGGACAACTGGTAAACAACACCTAAAAGGGGTACTAAGCTCCCAAATATTCCCATTGTTTTTGAAGGAGGAGTTTCTGCCTCAGAAAAACCTTAACCACTGGATTCCTTCATAATCAGCCCTCTTGTCCAAAAAGCTTATGGGGACACCTCATTCCTCCCTTTCTCCAACACTTACAGGGAAGTGGGGCTTTGGTAGTTTGTCAGCAGCTGTAGACAGGCTTTGTTCCTCAAAGCCAGCTCTGCTGTTACGTGGCTGCCAAGGCGATGGGAAAGTTAGAAATAGGCAGGGCATCGATCCTACAGGAACCGAAGCAGAACCTAGGCAGCAGAGCCTCAGGGCTGGGGCTGGGGGTGAGGGGTCCACTTCGCCGGCTAGAAAGCTGAAGCCCACAGAAACAGCCTTTCACACCTCTTTTTACCCAGGACAAGAAGGTCAGGTTGGAGGAAGGTGAGAGGGGCTACACAGGAAATAACCAAAGAGCACAGGAAGATGGGATCTGTTTCTTGCATCTGGTGGAGGACTAGGGAAGGTCTCCCTTTAGCGGTGGGGACAAAGCGGGAGGGGCAAATTGTAGAGAAAGGAAAGACTTGGAGGGAAGGGAGACATCTCAGTGACTAGAGACAGAGTGGACTTTGCAGGGCTCGACCTTCATGCCCCTTACCGCTGAGCCTGCAGTACCACAGCCTCCGTGCCTGCCTGCCAAGGCTTTGGCCCAGGCACGGAGAAAGGCAGAGCGTTGTTCTCTAATTCTGGGCCACTATCCGGCTCTGAAGCCTCCCCAACCAGGCTGGGGATGTCTGGGGCTGTGGAACGTCGGCGCAAACCCAGGCGGCCAGAGCCCGGGCCACCCTCGGGGTGAGGACTAAGGCCGACAGGGGCTCGCACTGAGGTTGGTGGCGCTCCCTCCAGCACTTCCTGCGAGCGCCACCGCCCACTCCCCGAAGACTGCGGCGAGTTTGGTCGGGCCAACAGAGCTCCTGCCCTAAGGCGTGCCGTCTCCTCCTCCGTCATGGTACCCAGCGCTAGGCTCATGCTCCGGCCCAGCTCTGGCCTCTCGCTGCCTTGTGCCCTATGACGGCCCGAGCCCTTGCCAGCAGAGGCAAGCTCACCTCCGTGACCGTGACCGTGGCCATGGCCGTGGCCGCCGGCTGCTCGCGCAAACCGTGCTAAAAGAGGCCGCGGTAGACGACGGGGGCTGGGTCGTCGACGCTCTGGGCTGGGCGCCGGGGCAGGGCGGCCTGGGGGGCTGTCGGAGTTGGAGCCCCGGGCCGCTGCCGCTGCGGCGGCCCGACCCCACGGCCCGGTGAGAGCCTGCACACAGGTCCCGTGACCGCGGGAGGCAGCCAGCTGCAGCGCGGTGAGGCCGGCCCGGTTGGTGCGGTCAAGGCGCAGGCCCAGGCGGCGGAAAGAGCGCACCAGGAACTCCAGCACCGCCCCGTGGCCGCACGCCGCCGCCCACATCACCGGGCTGTTGCCCGCCGAGTCCGTGGCCTCCGGATCGCCGCTGAACTGCACCAGCAGCTGCACGGCGTCCAGGTGGCCTCGCTCGCACGCCAGGCTGAGTGCGGTGCGGCCGCGCTCGTCCCGCAGGTTCACGGCCGCACCCTGCTCCAGCAGCAGTCGCACGAAGCGCGAGCGCATCGCGGGGTCCGGCAGCCCCACGGCCACCATGAGCGGCGTACGGCCCTGCTCCGCGCGGCAGTCGATGATGCTGCGGTCCAGCGCGTCCAGCACGAAGCGGGCCAAGTGGACTTTGCCTGCCTGCATGGCCTCCAGGAAGGTGCGCGTACCCGCTCGGGGGCACAGGTCCTTGGGCTTGAGCATGGCTCCGGCGGCCGCGCCCGGGAAGTCCGACAGCTCCGCACGGGGGCGCCCCTGCTCCCTCACCCCGCAGGGCTACGGGCCCCGGCCTGGACACCGGCGCCGCTCTTTCCGCGCGGCGCGTGGGTGGCGCCAGCCGAGAGTCTCCCTGCGGCTCCCGCTGTCTCGCCGCTCCCGGGGGTCTTGCTCTTCCTCCCTGGGCCTCCCGCCTAGAGGTGTGGGCTGCTCGCTACTCCCGACTCCAGCTCAAGCTCGGCCTCCTCAACTTCCCGGCCTTTTTCCCCGGCATCCGACGCCCCTCGGTCCCTCGTGGTTTGGAGTAGCGCCACTCACCCGCACCCCGGGCAGCCCCGGCTCCCCTGGTGAGCGGGTGGCTCCCGCCTGGCGCGCCTGCCTCCAGCCTCGGCGGGGAGCGCCGCTCCTCCAGCTCCCGGAGCCTCTCCCCGCCTCCTCCTCTCGCGGGGGCCGGGACGCTTGCTTTTTTTACTTGGGGGTTCAGAGACTCGTGAGGTGTCCTACGTCTAGATACCTGGCTTTATAGCTTCGGGGGTCTCCATGGCAATGGCTGCCCTTGGAAGCGGGCCGTGCCTTCAGGGCAGAGACGGACAGGGCAAGGGAGACCGCCCCTGACCCCCACCCATTCGTGGGCCACGAAGTTGGGGAGCGGCTCCTCCTCCGCGATCCCCTGGGAATGCGGCGGCGGTTGCGGGGCGGGGGCGGAGACTGCTCGCCGGGGGGCCACATGCACCCGGCGGGGCCAATCCTGAAGTCGCAGTCTTCTTTCCCCGCCCCCCCGCCTCCGCTGGAGTCGGTAGCCTCGGCTGCTTAGAAACTGGCGGGAGCTCCTGCCAGCGGTTCTAGGTTAGAGGGGCTGGGACTGCACGAGGACAGAAGTGGACAATGCACGAGTTTGAGGTGGGGCAAGAGACAAAGGAGGAGTAATTTGGGGTACAGGTTTTTGTGCTGAGAACTGAGGGCACTCAGTCTGGCTGACAACTGCCATCTAAAGTGTAGCGAATCATAGTCACATACAATCGTGCCTCCCGCACACGCTCACTCAGAGCAGGGCGGGGGTGCATTCTCTAGTCTCAGACGTCTCCAAACCTGACAGCTCGCCCGCGTGCCGGTTCCACGGTTGCTGTGGAGCAAGCTGACTAGACACTGTCCGTGACCCAGGGCAGAGGGCAGATACCTTAGCACCTGAGAGTGTCCTGGCATTAGGACTCCCCGAGCTCTACCTCCTAGCACCTCCAGGACCAACTAGAGCTACATCTAGTAAGTGAGAAAAGACACAAGCAAGAATTCCCCCCCCCCACACACACACACAGACACACACAGGGCTGGGTTCTCTTGAGCATAAAACTATCTCTAGGCCACAGGGCTCTAGGCCTGAAACCTAAAGAAAGGGGAGAGCCTGAGACCCATTTTTTCAGTGAAATATGTGGAAAAGCTGGTGGACATCCTCTCCCTTTGGGCAACCAGCTCCTGGCCCTGTGAATGGGTAGTGCTGAAGCACTCCCAGGTCCAGAGGGCATGAAGACAGTTGGAATGAAATTGATTTGCAGAGTAAGTCAAGGGCTAGGGGTTTTTTGCAGCTGGTAGAGTATTTGTCCAATGTACACAAAACCATTGCTCTGAGTCCCAGCATGAAACCAGGTGTAACACCAGCACTTGAGAGACGGAAGCAGGAGGATCAGGAGTCCAAGACCGTGGTTACAGAGTGAGTTTGAGGCCAGCCTGGGCTACATGAGACCCCTGTCTCAAAAAAAAAAAAAGCAAACTACTGAATTTATAAGATGTCATGAGCCTATCATTGTGTTTCCAGAGATGGGAAATGCAGATGCACAAACTGGATTCTGAATGAACTAGACTTGATTTCTCAGTCAGGAAGACAAATCCAGGATATAACAAGGGGAGGCTGTCGTCCAAGGACTGAATACATCTGTGAGACCCAAAACTCAGACAGCCAGTGGAAGGAAGGATGGAATGATGGGAAAGACAGGGATGGGGGGGTCTTCTGAAGACAGCAGCTGAGTTGGTCCTTTGAGGATGAGTGACACTGGCTGCTAAGAAACAAGGACAGTCCAGACAGACAGGTTACAGGGACAAAGGCACCTAATAGGGACAATGTTGAGGGTTGTGTTCAGGGGTCCTATGCTGTAAGAGACAGGTAACTCAGAAGGGCAGAGCAGGATGCTTTGCAGGAGACTCCAAAGGCACCGGTTTTCTGGGAAAAGGATAATAGGCCCAGGAGCCTCGGTGTCCTCTGGAGCTCCCAGGCTCTAGGATGACCACCGGTGGGTTTGGGCTAGACAGGGAGTCACTCTCCTTTGTCCTGTGGGGACCAGGTACTAAGTACACACTCTGCGAAGTAAGCCCCCACACATTTCTTGGCTTGAGAGTTAGGTCTCAGCCTGTGTCATGTACCAGCATTGTACATGTATAATGTACAATGGGCCTGCACTTTCCCATCCGGAAGAAGAGGCAGAGACCGACCAATAGCTCAGCCTGCTTTACACAGGGTCAGGGAAAGCACATCAAAGTCTGTCCCACCTAGGTGACAATCTCCACTCCCAGGAAGGGACCAGGGATACCATCCCTCTTTACTCAGCAAAAGAAAGACTTTTGGCCGGGCGGTGGTGGCGCACGCCTTTAATCCCAGCACTTGGGAGGCAGAGGCAGGCGGATCTTTGTGAGTTCGAGGCCAGCCTGGTCTACAAAGCGAGTCCAGGACAGCCAGAGATATTCAGAGAAACCCTGTCTCGAAAAACCAAAAAAAAAAAAAAAAAAAAAAAAAGAAAGACTTTTGTCCCTTTAGGAGTCAGTTTTCCCTGTCGGCACCATGAGAGAAAATACTCTCTTCCCTTCTGACTGCCTTTGGGATCAGGAAGAAGGTCAGGAAAAGCAGCAAAAACCCAAACGAGGGCACTGGTCAAGCACCTCCTCCCAAGAGCCTCCCTGAACCAACTCAGCTTTGCTTGTGCCCCTGTTGCCCACGGTGGAGGGAAACGTGTGTGTGTGTGTGTGTGTGTGTGTGTGTGTGTGTGTGTGTGTGTGTAACAATAGGTCAAGTCCTCCTCAGAGCCTCACTCTGGTCTGTGCTGAGTCCCCAGATGGGCAGTGATCCCAGGTCTCAGGCCCTAGAGCCTTTGCTCTGACTTTCTTCCCTGGGCTCACTATGTTCTGAACAGAAAAGAAACAGTAAAGCTGAAAAAAGCTGAGACTTCACTGCCAGCACAGAGGCACCAACAGCCGGAATTAGAAACTGTCGCTTAGGGAGCTGAAGGCTGACAAGAGGAGCTATGAAGGCAGGGGGCAAGCAGGCACTTCGCGCTCCTCCCCTCCCACCTTCCCAGCTTCTTCTCCTGCAGGCCTCAGGATGGCAAAAGGGCTTCCTCCCAGAGGTACCTCAGTTTGCAAGTCAGTCTGTCTGTAACTGCCCCTCCCCGCCCCCTCCTTTCCTCCTCAAGTGTCACCAGCCCCCTCACCCTGTCACATTGCGCTAGCTAGCTCCTCAGGGTTGAGCCCAGTAGCACGTGCCTGGGAGCTGCAGAGGGCTGGGGGTGGGGGGTGGGGAGGTGGTGGTGAGTCACAAGAGGATCTGGCACTGAGTCAGCCACGGGACTGCTAAGAGGTGAGGACCCTTCTCCATGAGGAGGGTAAATGGAAGCCATGAGTAGAAAGGTAACCTGCCCCTGGCCCTGTGACACAACAGGGAGGGAACTTTACCTGTCCAGTGCCCAGTGCCCAGGGGAAGGCATCAACTCTTCCTCTGTACTTCCCCCAAGGGTAGAGATTGATTTACCTCAGGACCTAGAACCTGTCCTTTGGGCATCAGAATGAGAGCAGGCAAGTGGGTATCCAGACTGCTCGAGGAGCCATTCAGAGGCCCTTCAGGAGGCAGGATTGTACCCCTTCCCACTCATGGGCTGCTCGGCTCCATCCTTTGGCAAGAGAACTGAAGGCAACTTTTCCTTGCCCTGTGGGTTTGTGAGTATTGACTGTGGCTATTGTCCAGTGGGTTCTGACTAGTGCCCATGTACCTATGAGTTCCCCTCAGTCTGGATCCTCATCTCTGCAAAGTTCTAGCCCCGGGAGGTTGGAGGGAAGGAAAAAAAAAGGGGGGGGGAATTCTGGCAATGGATTGAGGTCCGGGTCATTGCCCTGGGGTGTAGATGTCCCACCCTGGTGGTAATCTAGTGTGGCAATGACAGGGAGGCTGGCTGACAAAAACCAGGATTTACAGGTATGAATGAACAGGCCTTAGCTTTACCCTGTGGCCAAGGGACTGGTAGGGATCCCTGAGGTCAGTCCCTGGGGGGAATGGGGGAAGGTGTCTGTTCATTTTCCAAAGGCACAGGTGTTCACAGTTAATGGCGTCTGTTGTAACTCTCTGATAAGAAAACAACCTCTTCCCAGAATCACCCCACCCTGCCAGCTCCACTTGGGATTTGGGACAGAGCTGTAGGTATTGTGAATGGCTGCCTACAAGCCCTGCCTCCACCAAGTGTGTTGGAATCAACCACAGCCTGGAGTGGGTCCCTGTGCATGTGGCCACTTTAGGTCTTCCTAAAGGGGTCCAGATACCCTAAAAGGTTTGGGGTTATCAAGAGGGTGGGTGCACTTGTGTACTCAGATCTTCTGTTCCAGCCCTGGTGGGGGGGGGGTTGGGGGGATCAGGCAGGGCCACATCTGTGTGGGTGTAGAGGGAGTGACATCATGTTTTAATGGTTGTGGCATCAGGGCCAACAGATGGGGAAGCAACTCCTGTTCAAAGCCAGGGACAGGGCCATTTTACAGGGCCCCAGAAAGGCCCTCATCCTTCATGCAGCTCCCAAGGAGCCCATACCCCCCACCCCCATTCAAGCAGCTTCATTTCAGGGGCTCGCCAGGTCCCTGCTGTCTTTCCTAACTGGAGAACAGAGGCTAGCCTAAGGCAAGAGATTCTGATTCAGGTTCTTTGATAGGAGAAAAATAAATAAACCATATAAATGCAGGAGAGAAAATGATGACGAACTTCTCAAGAGACCCACCTCATAGTGGCAGCTTCCCTGATGGGAAGTACCAGACCCAGACCCAGAAGAAAAGGGGGAATCAGGTTCAGAGGAGGAGAGAGAGCACCTGAGAAGTTACAGTCTCTCTTTGCTACTAGACCTAGCCCCCCAATATTTGATCAATTGAGGGACAGCTGAGGAAGCTTTCCCATACAGCCACCTATCCCCATAGTTAGGAGGTGAGGGCAGGGGCCTTTGCTATCATTCCATAAGTAGCCATTCCCAGAGTGCTTTTAGGCAGTGCCAGGCTCTGCCTTAGGGAGTTGGCAACACTTTATACTCAAGGCAGGCCTGAGATGTGGCCTAGAAGGCTGAGTAATGTACCACATCAAGGTAGGAGGGCTTGGATTTGGTTCTGCTGGAGCCACCCCTACAAGAGTGAAGGTTCCAAGGAACAAAGCTATGCCTTCAGGAAAGGAAATTGAGCTCCAAGCGGAGAGCCACTCGTCAGTTGTACAGTAGGAAAGGCAGAGGGGAGACCAGAATCCAATCTCCTCTCTCTTGGCCCATACACCTTGCCGTTGCCTTCAATGAGTACATAGCACTATAGGAGGGATGGACAGAAGAAGCCAGTTTAGAAAAGACTCTGGTTCCAGACAGGCTCTTCCCTGATGGTCTCTTATTCCTGCCTTTGTCTGGCTGAGAAGGAGCTGCAGCATACAAGGGAGCACAAGGCTCCCAAGTCCCAGAGTATTAGAGTTCTCTTCTCCTGGGAGCCGGGATCATGTTCCAGAGAAGGGTGAGACCATCCTTGCTAAAATGTCTGAGTGAAATGTCTGGCATCAGAGGCGGCTCTCCTGGGTGTCTGCCTTGTTCACAAGTGGTTCCTGTGGATACAGCGCCTTGGAGGACTCACAAGGCCTCTCAGGCTTGTCCTCTGCACCAGCGGGGAAGGAAACCTTGAAGCAGGCCCTTACTGACTCCTTTACTTCTGTCTCCAGGACCTTCATTTTGGCCTCATACTCGGCCAGCGCCTTCTCCTGGAACTGTAGGGACAGCAGGGACCACTACCAGGGTCAGAAAGATGCCCTGCCTGCCCAGGGACTATGGAAAACTAAGATGCTCAGTCTATTCGGGACTCTCAAGAGACTGGGGTAGGACCAGGGAGACAGCGGGGGGGGGGGGGGGACACGGTGGCACAAGAGAACCTTCCAGAAGAAAGATCAAGCAGAGAAATCTGCAGCTATGTTTCATTGAAAAGGCCTTGGGACACCATGAGAGCCTGCCTGTGACCCACTGGTGAGGTGTGATGGACCCCCTTCCTTGACTTCTTGTAGGGAGCCCCTGAGGTCCAGCCCCATTCCACCCTAGAGCCCATTTAGCTCCACGGGGGCAAAGACAGAGATCTTTTCACCTGCTTTTCCATCGCCCGGATCTGCTCCAGGCAGGCTGTCTGCTTCTCTTCCAGCTTCTCCTGGTGACGTTCCAGGGTCTCTGTCCTCTGGGCAGGGGTGAGAGGCAGAGAATCAGATGGTATAGACAAGCAACTTAGAGGTCGGGATCCAGCTCTAATCTCAGCGAACCAGCATCGAGACTTGGGACAGATCCCTTAAGCTCTGGGCAGCTTTTGCTATGTATAAAATGAGGTAATAATACTTGGCTGGGGATTGTGAAGGATCACAGGACGCCCTGCTGAAAGGTCAGGCCACAGTAGGTGGATGGTCTGTTACTGTGGTCAGCAACGCCCAGGGAAGGAGCTTAGGTCCATTCTCAGCGGGGCTTTTCTCCTTCCTCTTTCTATTCTGTGGCACCCTAAGAAGCCTTCCTCACCCACCCTATGCAACCTCATTCCTCCATTACAGGCTAACTCATGTTTCCCAGGCAGTTCCCTTCAGGATTTTACCCCAGCCTCCACACACAGGCCAGAACCTTGGAACACTTCCTCCCATTCCTAGCTGCATGCACACTTTTGGCTCAAAGGAAGGACTTTCTGCGTACCTACCCACACATACCCATGGAGAGAGAGTTTGGGAAGGACACAACCCTGCATACCTGCTTGACAGCCTGTACTACTTCCTGGATATGGCAGTTGTTAATTTCTCTCTTGAGCCTGTTGAAATAATTGGAATTTTATAAAGGGGCCCTCCAGGGGGACAGAGGCAGCAAGTGATCCTAAAGGTACCACAAATAAAAACTCTATCACTGAAGCAGGAAGGAGAAGAGACCAATATGGAGGATGGAGAGTCCCGGCAGGCTTCTTCACTAAAACCCACTGACTTAAAGGCATCCAGGGAAGGCACAGTGGGAGAGCACAGACATCTGCTGCTGTCCCTAGGCTCCATCTCCCTCTCTTGTTCATGTGGCCCTCCATCGCTCATCTCTGCGTAAGCTGTGTTGGTATCTGTGTTTTGCTCAAGGGAGACTCTGAGAGATACAGCAATGGGATCAACTTGTTAAGGGCCAAGACAGAGGCAGATTTGTGGGAAGCAATCAGGGTCCCTTGTAAGGTGACCCTCTTCCAGCTGGAGTAGGGTCTGCTCAGCTGGGCCTCCCTTTCAGGGTTTACCTCTCCTGGGCCACTTTGTCTGTGGTGACTTTGGTCATGGCTTGGATCCGTTCCAGCCTCTTGGCCTCCAGTTTTTTCTTCATCTCTTTGGTGTCACTGCGGGGGAGACAGGGAGGAGTCATTCCGTGGGCCGTGGCCTTTGCTGGGAGACAGTGTGTGGGGGTGGGGTGGGGGTGACTTTACGTTTCTGAGGTCTCCTTGAAGGTCTTGAGTTCTGCAGCCTGTTTCTCTCTGGCCAGCTCCATCATCTTGGCCATTTGCTGCAGAAGAAGGAGGACAAGGTCAGAAAGAAGCCGCGGGCTGGGCAGAGGGGTGCAGCGCTGCTGGCTCTGTGTCCCACACCTCGGTCACGTGCTGCTCCTTGCGCTTGAGGACAGAGCGATACTGTTCCTCGCCTTGCTGCTGCAGCTCCTGCTCCAGCCTGTCCTTCAGCTCCCGCACGCGTGGGTCCGCACCGTCGGGGAGCTCGCTAGGCGGCACGACGACGGTCTCTTCACAGGGCAGGGTCCTGGGGAAGCCAAGTGGAATCTGAGAACAGGCCCTGAGTCAGGCGCCACCACTCTCGGGAAGGGCAGGGCACTACTGAGACCCTTACCTCTTTTTGCGGGAGCCCTTGCCCGGGCGCAACCTGCAGTCGGCTGCTGGGGCCCCGAGCTCCGCGAGCTGTGCGGCGCCACGCTGCAGCAACTCCTCCCTGCGTCGGGCTCCTCGGCGCTCCAGCTCCCGAAGCTCCTTCTCATGTCTCCGCTGCAACTTCACCAGGCCCTTCAGCTCCCGTAGCTCCTCCAAGCTGGCGGTCTGTGGCTCTGCAGAGGCCCAGAGCGTCCTCTCTGTCCTGCTGGCCCCACAAAGTCCCAGGCCCTCCCCCAAAACCTGTCCCAAGATCACAGGGCTCAGCAGGTCTTACCTGCCACTTCTTTCGTGGCTTCCTCCTTCGCCTTGGTCCCGGCTGCTGTAAGAGCACAGGACTGGACCGTCAGGTGCCTGGGAGGCCCTCAGTTTGGGTCCTGCAGCGGTGCGGTTTGACGCCCTGCAGCTACCCCTTTCTAGTGTTGAGGCTTCAGGGCCAGATCTTCCCTCCTCAGATGAAAATGTCTTTTGGGGACCAAGGGTGGTGAGCTATCCACTAACTAGGCAGGTGGATCCAGAACTACCTACCTGTTGACCCGTTGCCTGCTGGGACTGATTGCCCATTGGACTGGCTGGCAACAGGAATCCCAGATGAGAAGGGTTTCTGTGTACGGATGGCTTGTTAGAAAGGTGGCTCTAACACTCCTTTCCCTGAGTAGGGAATTCTGCCCCTCCCCACTCATTCCACAGTTCTTGAGGGGTTCTGGTAGTGATCCAGGCAACACAGACCTCAGGCAGACTTCCTGTCACCTCCTTGAACTTCAGAGACTTCTTGTCATGGGCATTGAAGTACTTGATAGGGTTGGCAAGAGCCACAGTAAGATCTGGGAAGAACGGGACATGACCAGCCTGGTATGTATGGAGTTGGGCCTGGAAGGATTCACCTACCACCCTTTCTTGTTCCACTTCAGAAAGGGAACAGACAGCCTGGGACCCCTGGCATGCCACAGGTCTCCTACCTGCCCACGTGTCGGGTACGTAGTCCTTCATCTCCAGGAAGACAAAGAGTGCAGGCATGGTAAGAGGCATGTTGCTCTCACTGCGCAGGCACAGGTGGTGGTATCCTACGGAGCATGGTGAGGTGGGTGGTAAACCAGGGCCCACTCCTGCCCCGTACTAAATAAACAAGCACTTAGGACTTCCGGCTTTAGAGTCAAAGGTCAGGCTTATAAGCCTAACTAACTCTGTGCTTCCTTACTGTGTGACTCTGGGCAAGTAAGGTCAACACTGAGTCTCTCCTCATCTATCTGCCTCGTGCGTTTATTATAAGAATGTGTCATAAGCTCTTCACACATTTTTATTGCATTTTTATTTATTCACTCTGTGTGTGCATGCATGCACATGCAGAGGTCGGAGGACAGCTTGTGGGAAATGGTTCTCTCCTCTCGCTGTGTGGGGTCAAACTCATATCATTAGGCTTAGCAGCAAGTGCCTCTCTACCCACCGAGACATCTCACCAGCTTTGCTCACACGTTCTAAGTGCCCAAGGATGCCAGCTGCTCAGGAATCTGTAACAGTGACTCCAGAACATCATGGGCATTCTGTTAGGTGGGCAGGGTTCCCACCAGTCAAGTTCCTGGAGAAAGTCTATTCCTGTCCCACTCCTCAGATAAGCTAATAACATGAGGGCGCTGAGGTCTCAGAGACCCTGCCTGAACGACCGCCCCCCTCAAAGAAAGGATGCTGGTCTTGGTCTCAGACTCTCTAAGAGTAGTTAAGCCCCCTCCCACCCTGTTCCTTACCAGAATGTAAAGCATTGATGGGGATGATTCGGTGTCCAAGAAATTTGCCACCCTCTTCCATCACAGCTATTCTGAGGGAGGCCAACTCAGGCATCAAGATCTATGGGTAGTTTAGGACAGGAGAGGCTGAGGAGCGGATAGGGGTGGGGTGGGAGCCAAGGTGCCTGTCCTCCTGACTCCAGAAGTCTCTCTCAGTGCCAGGATGAGAACCTGGCAGGTATTACCAGATTTGATGAGAATGGGCAGAAGCAATGCTCTATGGCACACTCAGGAATCTTACAGCTTGGGCTAGGCACACATGGGAAAAGGGGCTACAGCCCAGGGCTGTGAGCCCATGCAAATATCCCTTGGCAGCTTTGTCAATCAGTGTCCAAGGAGACAAAGAATCTCACCATCCCCTCACCATGAGCTGGAAGTTAATTTTTCAATCCCCAATCCTAATGGGCACAAGCACACACACACACACACACACACACACACACACACACACACACACAC